>OZ025298.1:199143394-199459394 GCA_964019185.1 Maratus speculifer | reverse complement strand
AATTTGAAATCCCATGACTCCCCCCCCCCCCTCACTCATGGGTACTCAACAAAGTTTTTTCTCATCTCTTTTCTCAATGAATGCAATAAAAGTAAATAAACAACAATTGTAAAATGAACAAAATTTCAAAATAATCTCAAAATAGCTTTTATTTAAATTTAATTACAAATAAATCTGACATATTAACAATTTAATAAATCGCACACAAATAAATTCTACAGCGGTAATAAAATAAATCAGCATTAAATTTAATGCTTCAAATAAGATAAGCTAACTGTAGCAAATAAATTACTTTATACATTGTTTGAATCAAACGCTTTCTATGCAATAATTATGAATATTACATCTCTAGAGATCGTATATTCTTTAACAATTCTGTTTCAATACAAATTTCGCCTTTTTTTCGATTTATAAGGCATGTTAAAATTAGATACTATGTTTCAAACATACCTCTATAAAATTATTAATAAATCACTTTGTTTAACTGTATTTCTGAAAATTTAACATTTATAACGTAAAATTAGATATAAAAATCAGTATGGCACAAAAAAATATGGCGTAAACTTCGTGTTTTTTGATAAAAAATATTTTCTTTAAGCTCTATCTGGCCATAGCACTTAATGGTAAATAATTCACAGTTGCCGTACTCACCTCGCGGTTGAGGTGTTTCAAGTTACTTCAGATGGCTGCCATGATATCCCATGCATTTGAATAGGGATTTCATGTCTATTACTTAAACGTCTTTGAACAGATCACGGATGTAATTATGTGAGCTGGTGGCTGGATGGTCAGAGTGCTGAGCTTGAACCCAGACGATACGGGTTCGAAACCTGCGCGGGCCAAAAGTTGGTTTGTGGTTTTTTTTTTTTTTTGGTTGCTTTTTATTAATAAATAAGACATTTTTATTAAAGGTAAATTTTATATTAATAATACAGAAGCACATGTATTTCTATTATAATAATAAAATACTTATTTAAATACGAGAAAATGAGATTTTTGCGGAGAAAGTTTTAATATTCCAAATTTAGAATATTAAAAGGATAATTAGAACGATATTAATATCGTTCCATTTATATATATATTAAGCAAATGAAAAAAAAAAGTTTTCTGCGAAAATATCCGTATACGCATAAAATAATTATTAATGTTCTTCTTCTTCTTCTTTTTTTTTTTTTTTTTTTTTTTGAAAATTTTAGAAGTAAGTTTTTATTGAGATTAGGATGCAAATATAATGCATGTGTGGATATTTTACGGTGTTAAAATCAAAATGGAAAATATTATAAAAGCAAAATGTAAAAGATAGACATTTTTTAAAATTAAGAATATCTGCATACATATATTTTAAAGAAGTGAAATATTTGGAGTTTGATTCTAGTTTTGTAATGAATAAAGTATGATTAGAATGTTTATAATTTTTCTATTAAAAGTATAAATAAGTGTTTTGCTTATACTAACATAATTTCGGATGTCGTTTGTTTTTCATATTTTATGACATATTTTGGCCTGTTATCCACACGGTATTAAAATATACAATCATTAAATAAGAAATATATACATACTAAAACTTCTTCTGAAAAATTATCTAACTAACAATGCAAATTCCATTGAAATCAATCCAGTATTGTAGATTACAAATCAATCTTGTAATATGTGGATACAGGGCCATCGCTAAGACTTTTTATTGGTGGGGGAGAAAACCTTAATACAGTGGCGTAGCTATGTTTTTTGGCGCCCGGGGCCAGCAAGAAATTTTGCGCCCCACCCCAATATAGATATATAACAATTTCTCTCAATTTGGCGCCCCTAGGCCTCGGCGCCCGGGGCGGACGCCCCCCTTGCCCCCCCTTAGCTACGCCACTGCCTTAATATTGTCAAGTCAAATTTTTATATTCGCCAACTCGTTTTATAATTTTGCCAAGTTAACGCACTTTGAAAATGTAATACAATTCTTATTTGTAAAAAAATTAATAATATTCCCAATTAGAGTTGTAACTTTTGCAAATTCTATCAAAAATAGAAAATGTATTGTAGTTTTTATTAAAATTTTAATTAAATTTGACATGAAAGTTTTAAATTTGCAAAGTGTAACAACATTTGTGAATGTTTTGGGAGGGTAGGCTCCCTCCTGTCCCCCCCCCTTAGCTAGTCCCCCGTGTGTATATCTCAACCTTGGTTTATCAACAGCATTCTATTAATTACAACAATAGAATCAACAGTATTCTATTATTTAATACGAAAAGTATAAAGCAAGTTTGTTTGTTTGTTTGGAGGGGGGGATTTTTGAGACTTATAGCGGCAAGCTGTTGTCTCGAATGATCCAAAGTCAGAAAACACATCAACAAACAAGATCGAGAGAGAGATCAAAAGCGATCAATACTATGTAGGAATTTAAGAGTTGATATCCGAAAAGATTCAGAATTGCAAAATTCCTTAGAGAACTCAATGAAAGAGCGAAAACAAGCTGTGCTCAGCGTGGAAGGATCCCAACACAGATTACGATGCGATTGATATTTTCGACAGGAAAAAAGAATATGCTCTAGGGAGTCAGAAACATGGCACCTGCTACATCTGTCTTCATTCGTCAGACCGAAACGAGAAAGGATGGCAGGGGTGATCAACATCTTGGTTAAAAGACGCGAAATGAGGACATCATCTCTACGAGTCGACGCCCAAGCGTACGTCTGCTTGACCAGAGGGATGTTGCCATGAGAGCTAATATATTTGCTCGATGTGTACTGCTGGTTGAGAATATGATAGAATGCTTTCTTTCTATAATGGATGAGATCCTCAGGTGAAATCCAATTCAGCAAAACATCAGAGTCACTTACGCTTTTAGCAAGGCTATCTGCTTTTTCGTTGAGGTGAATTCCACGATGCCCCGGCACCCAGCATACCCAGATACTCGGGGACTGCAAAGCAATCCTTTGAATCTTATTAAACAGCCACAAAATGACTTTAGGAGACCTGATAGAAACAGACTGAAGGGCGGTTAGTACCGATAGGCTGTCAGTAATTAGCAGAATGGGGTGACCCAAGGAGACCAGCTCGTCTAAAGCAGTGCCAATGGCTAGAGCCTCAGCGGTAAAGACGGAGTTTATTGTAGGGATTCTGTAACAGAACTGAGAGGTTTCCGAGCACCCTGCAATGGAAGTATTCGATGAAACTTTAGACGCGTCAGTAGCAATGACCTGCCATCCGTTGGTGAAATTTTGCATGAAATCCTGGAAGAGCGGGACGATGATGATCCTTATTCTGGAAAGGAAGGTCTTCTAAATGAAGTTGCACAACTTCCTGGCTCGGAAGAGGCATCTGGAAGGGAATCAAATGCTCTAGTCGACCATCGATTTCTTCTAAGATGGTAGTAATACCGGGTATGCTTTCCACCAAGCCAAAAATGTTGCCCTCTTGGAAATCCCAGAAAGGAGACTTGCTGCCTAAGGAGCACTGCTTTATCCAGAAGCTAAATGCCAACGAGTTGATTCTATCAGCCAGCAAGGGGGAGCCAGCGTGCTGACGGAGAATGATATTTGGTACCCATTTCGGGAGGCCAAGAGCCGTCCTGAGAGCAGTAGTCTGCAACACTTCAAGCTTCATGAGAATGGAATCACATGCCGATAACAGAGTGGCCGCGCCATATTCTATAATGCTCCGGATGGAGGAGTTGGCCAGAGTGAGAAGATGATAGGATCTGGCACCATAACGTGTATTGCAGAGGGCCTTTAGGATATTGATACGGTTAAAAACTTTCTTCCGGATGTAATCTGAGTGTTTGCGAAAACCCCCGCGCCTTGTAATATAAAAACCTAGAAACTTTATTTCGTCACACCACTCAATCAGACCTCCATTGATGCTAAAATCGAAATCACAGTCTCCACGTCTTCTAGAAAGGTTGATGGCGTGACATTTATCTGATCGTATGGACATCTTCCAATATCGGCACCATTGAGCAATTAGACGGAGGGCTTCTTGGAGTTTAGTTTGGCATAAGAGCAATGAGGTAGCTGCACAATAAATGAAGATGTCATCTGCGTAGAGCAAGTACTTGACTCCAAGTCCATCCAAAACTTCAAAGAAATCATGTATGAAGATGGAGAACAAGATAGGACTTAGAACTGCCCCCTGGGGCACCCCTCTTCCAAGACTGCGATTTGAAGAAAAAATTCCTCTCCAAAACACCTTGATACTTCTATTCTGCAGAAAACGATGTAGCCAGCGAAGGATCAGTCCTGTAATGCCGATCTGTACGCACTTCAAGATGAGGCCGTCCACATAGACTGAATCGTAAGCAGCCTGCACGTCTAACGATATCCCCAAAATAAAATTCTTATCCTTCTTTGCACGAACGGTGTCAAGATGTAGCATCTGCAGAGCGGACTGGCTATCCCGGAAAGGCTGGAAGCCTAAGTGCCTATGGTGGATGATGTTATTTTGAAGTAGGTAGTTGCTTATACGATTTGCAATCATGCGTTCGCAGATCTTGCACATTACAGAAGTCAGAGCAATCGGGCGATATGAGGCGACATCTTTTTTAGATTTCCCAGGCTTCAAGATAGGGATAATTACAGCGGACGTCCAATTTAGAGGAATTTCCCCAGAGTGCCAGATTTCATTGTAAATTTGAAGTAGGTGTATCATAGACTGCTCGTTTAACCCCTTAAAGAAGGCCGCACTAATCTTGTCTTCACCAGGGGATGAGGATTTGGTACGGCGAATAGCATCCTTTAATTCGATGATCTCAAAGGGACGATTTAATTGGGTACAACCTGCTCCACCATAATTCAACGGGATAGGCTCATGAACGACGTCTTCGCTGAAGTGATCAGCCAAGATTTCAGCCTGCGAGATAGCATCGGAGATCATGGTCCCATCCTGGGCGAGGCAGAAATGAGCATCAGGGGGAGAGCAAGAGCGATTTTTGATCTTCTTAAAAACTTTGTACAATATGCGGGGATCATTCGCATTCTTGCAAGCCGAATCCCAAAAATGAAGCTTGGCATCCTTAATGACTTGTCGGAGTTTCGCAGCCACCTTCTTATATCTTATCCAGTAGTCCATGGATACAAGTTGACGAGCTTTCCGTAATAAAAATTTTTTTTTGTTTGTATAGGTTGTTGCACCTAGCAGACCACCAGGCAGGAGTACCTTTAGGATGAGGGGTAGTAGAGATTCTATGTTTCTGCATGAGATTCTGTACCAAAATAATGAAGGAGTCGAAGTCGGTACTTGACTGGGAGGCGAGAGTAGTATTGGCTTCTTGACAGATGCGGTGCCATCTGAAACGAGAAGACTGAGGATGAGCAAAAGGCGAAAGATTTATAGAGATGGAAACGGGAAGATGATCACTGTCAAAGAGATCATCTACAACATGGGTAGAGGAGCAGGCTAAAAGGTCAGCAGAGCATAAAGACAAATCAATGAGGGAACAAACCCCACCGGGGGAGATGTGGGTTGGCGACGTAGTATTTAAAAGGCAGAAAGAACTATCTGCGAGCCAGTTGACAAATTCTTCACTGACACGAGAGCTAGAAGGAGCACCCCAAAGAGGGTGGTGCAGGTTAAAGTCACCCAAGATGAGGCAGGGACCCGTAACGGCCTGACACACCTTGACCAAATCACTAACAACCTCGCCTGAGGTAGAATAAATGTTAATAAGGTTAATGGATAAACTGCCTAGAAGGATACAAACACCCATGATTTCATTAGTAAAACTGAGAGAGGTGAAGTCGAGAAGAAAAGAGGACAATGTTGAATTAACAGC
Organism: Maratus speculifer; assembly: GCA_964019185.1. Lineage (NCBI taxonomy): Eukaryota > Metazoa > Arthropoda > Arachnida > Araneae > Salticidae > Maratus > Maratus speculifer. The sequence goes on along the minus strand of OZ025298.1, from coordinate 199,453,636 downwards.
AATAATTAAGCCACCACCTCGGCGGTCAGTTCTGTCTAAACGGTAAACTATTTTACCAGGAATGTTAAAAGACTTGTCAGATGTGAGATAAGTTTCTTGAAAGGCCAGCACATCAGCGGTGGTGAAAGGAGAACAATTTAGCCAGGCTGTTTTATTATTGACAGACCTGCAATTCCAATGGAGAAAATTAAGATTCATAGGAAAAAACACAAAAAATAAACACAGATAAGAATGTACAGTGAAAATAAGCCCAACCCAGGTGAAATACAGTTCGTATCCACCAATAAAAAGAATAAAAGCCGTGTAAAAACAGGAGAGATTCATCATCTCGGACTTCCACCCTGGTTCGGGCGTTTCCGTTTATCAGGCGAGCTATCACTTAACTTAGCGAGACAGTTCATGATCATAGTGGATAACGTGGTGATAGACTCAATTATTTTTTCTGTTTGTTGATTGGACTGACTAATTATGATTTTAAGCATGGCGTTCGTTCGGTGTTCAAGTATTTTCTGAAGTTGATCGAAATCTGTTTTTTGTGAGCTTGCAGCTCTAGCGTATGAAGAAGATTCAGTTCTTTGCGAGAATTTCCGCCTTGCATCAATAAATGAGAGGAAATTTCGACACTTAAACTTGAGCAATTCTACCTCCTTGAGGCGGTGAGTACACTGGAGGTAGTCCGCACGATGTTCTTGTCCACAATTACAGCATTTCATAGGCTCTGTACACGGACCTGTATGTTTTAACCCGCATGTCACACATATCTGTTCAGACTTGCATTTCGTAGTAGCATGGTTGAATTTAAAACATTGCGTACATTGTCTTGGTCTATCAATAAATTGGTTTATCTTTTTAATTGTCATCCAAATTTTTATTTCATTGGGGAGAGTGGTTCCCAAAATTGTAACAAGTACGGGAGAAACTAAATTTTTACTATCTTTTCGGATAAACCTTCGTAATTCAAACACGTGAATATTATTTGAGTCCATAATTTCTTGTCCTAATTCTGCAAGTGGAATGTCAATTGGAACATTAAATAATAAAGAATACTGCCCAGTTAAACTGATGGCATTGAGCTCACAGGCTACAAATACTAATTGTACATTAAAGCCTTATATTTTCAAGGGTTAATTCCGTTAAAAAATTAAGAAAGGGAAACAGCTCTCTTCTTTCCTCTTTTTTTATACTTAATCATTGAACCTCCTATACTATCAAAGACATGCTTTATCATATAAAAAATCTATATCCAAAATTCAGAGCAAATTAGATAATTCTTAATAAAAACCCATTTAGCATTTATATAATTTAAAAGGAGTTATCCCCCTCTTTTATACTTAACCATTAAACTTCCAAAACTATTCAGAGATTTGAACGAAATCTGAAAATTCTGCTTGAAAAACCCATTTATATAAATTAAGGGGGGGGGCATTAGAACCCCTGTTCCCCCTATTTATACTTATACAATGAACACCTAATAACAGTCACTGAATCGCCTCATCTGAATGATCCTAATCTAAATTTTGAACGAAAACTTAATTCTGCATGAAAATCCCATTTATATCAACTAACGGGGGGGGGGATTAGAGCCCCTGTTCCCCCTATTTATACTTATTCAATGAACACCTAATAACAGTCACGGAATCGCCTTATCAGAATGATCCTAATCTAAATTTTGAACGAAAACTTAATTCTGCATGAAAATCCCATTTATATCAACTAACGGGGGGGGGGATTAGAACCCCTGTTCCCCCTATTTATACTTATTCAATGAACACCTAATAACAGTCACGGAATCGTCTCATCAGAATGATCCTAATCTAAATTTTGAACGAAAACTTAATTCTGCATGAAAATCCCATTTATATCAACTAACGGGGGGGGGCATTAGAGCCCCTGTTCCCCCTATTTATACTTATTCAATGAAAACCTAATAACAGTCACGGAATCGTCTCATCAGAATGATCCTAATCTAAATTTTGAACGAAAACTTAATTCTACATGAAAATCCCATTTATATCAACTAACGGGGGGGGGATTAGAGCCCCTGTTCCCCCTATTTATACTTATTCAATGAACACCTAATAACAGTCACGGAATCGCCTTATCAGAATGATCCTAATCTAAATTTTAAACGAAAACTTAATTCTGCATGAAAATCCCATTTATATCAACTAACGGGGGGGCGGCATTAGAACCCCTGTTCCCCCTATTTATACTTATTCAATGAACACCTAATAACGGTCACGGAATCGCCTCATCAGAATGATCCTAATCTAAATTTTGAACGAAAACTTAATTCTGCATGAAAATCCCATTTCTATAAATTAAGGGGGGCGGGGCATTAGAACCCCTGTCCCCCTATTTATACTTATTCAATGAACACCTAATAACAGTCACGGAATCGCCTCATCAGAATGATCCTAATCTAAATTTTGAACGAAAACTTAATTCTGCATGAAAATCCCATTTATATCAACTAACGGGGGGCATGAGCCCCCCGTTCCCCCTCTTATACATATCGAATGAACTCCAAAAACTAATCAGGGAAGCGCCTTGTCAGGATATACCTACATACAAAATTTCAAGTGGATCCGATATTTTTATCATGAGTTATCGCGTTACGCACATACGCACATACATACAGAACGGACGGGCACATAAGCTCTCAGGCTATGATAGCCTGTGAGCTAATAAAAAGCGATTCGTGATATTTTCCAAAATGATTCTGGAAGAAACTGCAGCTCCCAAGAAAGAAGACACTTTACATATATCTATAGCACATGCAACGTCTTTAGTGCTAAAAATAATATTACCAGTACGGGTGTATCGAATGTTGTCAATATTTTTAAAGTGTTCAATTTTGGACATTACTTCGGTTTGAACAGCACGAGGGTCGCGCTTTGGGACAGAAGTAGTCGAGCTACTTGATAAGAAAATATTAAAGTTATTTCCGCCATTGTTTGCTGCCGTTTGCAAAAGAAAATCATTCGTTGCCAATAAACGAGAAACATTTTGGTTACTATTATCAAATTCGAGGATGCTATCTTGAGAATCAAGCATTTCAATGTTAACAGGCGTTGCGTCTGCAACTGTATCTGGAACCACATTTAGAATGGTATGGGACATGATTGACAGCAGGCTGACAACTTTCCAAAGTCAAAATAAACACAAACGAAGTCAAAAATTCTCAACAATGAATGAAAAATCGCTTACCTCAAAACCAGCAAATAAAACAGAGTAACGAAAATAAGATACAAACTACCAAGACTTCGAAAAAAACAACCACTCTAGCCACTAACTCAGTATCCGCCCCTCCCTAAACGACACAAAAATTTTCGTATAAAGCAAGTGATAAATGATTTTTAAATAAATAAAAAGAAAATTATTAAAAAATTTAAATTGTATCAGTCAACCTACCAACTTTGTTTACAAACAAAGTGCAACCAATAACAGATAAGCACAAATAATGCACAATCACGTGACCAAATCGCCCAGCAGTTTTACGTGAGCATGAAGATGGATATAGTAGAAGGAGAACAAAGACAGCGCTTCCACTTTCGTCCCTAAAGTCTTTCCGAGTTTGGCTGGCATTTCCGGCAGTTTGGGAGCAGATGAAGTCTAGCGCCCCCTACGTCCCGCTAGCAGACCAAAGCTTTGTAGCAGACTAGTCGAGAGACCAGTCAAACAAGTCATGTGATCGAAAGTCAGTGCAGCATCACTAGCGCCACGCCATGCACCGGGAAATACTTTGGGGCTAAGTTCTGTTGGGAAAAGCCTATCTTCTCGGTTCTCCTTCTATTATTCTATCTTCATGTACGTGAGTAACGCGCGTCAACTTTTAGCAGGGTTGGATGGCTTATTTTAAATGCTGATCGGGCTTAATTACATGAAATAGGTCACGTGATACTTTTCCGGAATACTTTTAATTTTATTTGAGTGGTCACAGGTATGTATTTCTGTTACGAAAATCATGTTTTGAAAGGATAAAGAGATATGGTATTTGTATTTACCAATTCTGAACCATAAAAATAATACAATAATTGAATAAGTTTAAAATTCTCTTCTTCGATAGCACCTACTCCAAGCAGAATCTTCTGAGCGCGCGCGCACAAAAAAAGCCGCTTTTGAACACGGCCAAAGCGAAAGGTAAACTTATTGAGTTTAGCTGTATGTAACTACTCCGACGTATTTATAAAAGCCATTGAGCAAAACGCAAGCTCTGGTAATTCGGAAAATTTACGGAATCGGAAATGGAAAGAGCGATTCTCCGGATTTTCGCTAGTCAGATTTCAGAGGTGTCTGATTAGAAAGGGCGTGTTCAGCGCAACTTACCAAAGTAACCAATGTTACCAAGGGCAGTTCGTAGGGCAGTACGAAAGCGAATTATGGCACCAATGAAAACTATCCTGTTGCATTCTAGCTGACGAAGTGACCGGTAGTTGTGCTGAACACGCCCAAAGTCTTATAAATTTCTTCAAAAAAAAATTCTGCACTTTCAATAAAAAAAAAAGGGGGGGGGGAGAGAGAAAGAAAGTAAATTTTAAAAAATCCTTTTTTCTAAAATGATCAATCTAGTTAAAAATATTTTTATTTAAAAAATTTTATTTTCTAATTTTTTTATTTCATATTTATCACGATATCAAGAAAATTCAGCAAGCATAAAATTGATGATAAATGTACTTCATGTTAAATTTGTTAAATATGAAAGTTTAATTTATGTGTCAGTAGGAATTTATTAATGTACAATCAAGCTTAAATTCCATTATTAGGTCATTTTAACGCTTACTGACTTTTCTATATATATATATATATATATATATATATATATATATAGTAGTATTCAAGGGCAGCGCCAGAATTTGCCCGACGGGGGGGAGGGGGGGCACGGTATCCCCGACAGGGAGGGGCCAAACTCCTAATCTATATTAGATTAAGGATCGGTTGAAACAGGTGTTAAGACCGAAAACAAAACCGAAACCAAATTTTGGTAATTTTTCTATTTTCGAGCGAAACCGAAACCGAAAATCCTCAAAAAAAAGTTTTTAAGTTATCAATACATACATAAATATACATGATAATTAATAAATTATACGTGTATTTTATTTTTTAATAGAAATAATTCATTTACAACTATATGAGGTGCGCCTCTGTTTATAAAGGTTGGACATGTCTAAATGACTAATTAGAGGACTCATAAGTAGAATAAAGTAAAATAAATTTTTAAGCAAAGAATTGAATGCCTGTAAATAAGTTTGTATAAGGTAAATCTACAAAAAATAATTCGGATGCCAAGAAAATATAATATGTTTCTGTATAGGGCAGTTGCAATTGACATCACGCTGGAGGTAAAAGACTAAAATACGCAGTCTTGATTGGTTGAACTACCCTTACCTCCATTTGAATACAATGGTTTATCAGCTGATTGCAACTTCCCTATAGTTAAATTAAGGATTTTTTTTTTAAGTATTTGTTCCTCAATTGAAATATTTTGGCGCCTTTACTACTTCGACACCTGTGTGTGCCGCACATTTTCCACACTAGGTCGACACGCCCCTGGTCCTGGTGTCTCATATAATAATGCAACAGTTAAAAAATGTCTTCAAAACACACCATTTTGAGCAGAATCTGTTAATTGAAAGTAAATTGAAGTTAGTATCATAACAATATTGTAAACAAGGGTATAATTGTAGAAATAACAGAGGATATACACTCTAAACAGAAGGTATACGTTCAAGGTAGAGGATATATCCTAGAGTGTGTATAGGTTTCAGAGATATACGGCTTATATCTCTGTATACCCTCCATTACATTCTGGTGGTAATTATTACTGTCTGTGAATATTTAACTCCATCAGAAAACCATACAATCTCTCATATTTTGCATTTAAGGGATTTAATGCACTTCCTTTCACGAAAAATGATAAAAAATATCAAATTTGTAACTTTTCTAAAGAAATTGAGCCAGCTTCATTCTCACGCAGCGCGGAAAAAGATCCGTCAATCAATCATATGCAGGCCCGTAGCCAAGGGGGTGCTATGGGCGGCTCACCCCCCCCCAAAAAAAAATATTTTGAGCCCCCCCCCCCCCCCTGGAAAAGATTCCAAGGTCACTCAATGAATTTCTGTTCCGAAAATTCAAAGTAATTCTGTTCAAAAATCCAATTTAGTCTTGAGGGCCTTTCACAATTTTGCAGAATTACTAAATTGTATCTAAAATCAGTATTTCAACACTCCTTCATCCTATTTTGAAGCTAACAGGATGTTTAATTTTGCACCAGTTATACACTCAAAAATTTCATCATCCTACGCTTTTCTTAGCATAAAATGAAGTTATTACAACAGTTTAATAAGAAACACCTTGCACCTACAATGGGAATATGCATTAATTTATCTTTCTGCGTCAGAGAGAGAGGGAAAAAAATTATGAGCCTCCCCTACATTCTCTTGAGCCCCCCCGTATGGTTCACTTCTAGCTACGGCGCTGATCATATGTAAAAAAGATGTTTTACTGTATTTATTTTCCTTTAAGTGGTTCAGAGTTCCAATCTTTAAGTTAGCTTTCTCAATTTGTGTTTTTTTACTATATTAGATGATCAAAATAATAAAACTTCAAAATGTACTTTTCAAGTTATTTATAATCTTTTTAATGGGCGATCTTAAATGTGCATTTTATTATTTCATAAGATTAAACATCGTATTTTGAGTAATATAAATGCTTTATTTTAAAATAATAATAATAAAAATGATAAGCAAAGTCAATTTTTGATTTATTTTTACATATGTCGTGCCATTTCATTTTTTTTCTTTAAACTATTTAACTTTTTAGAATTTTGGTCCGTATATTTACAGAATATACTTATATGTAAAAAATTGATTCCAAGATACCAAAATTGCTGAAAAAGTGGGACTTTCTCTTTTCTTAAAGAAGTTTAAACACCACTAAAAATATATCTTTTATTGATTAAAAATTATTTCCCTTCATAAAATCATTTAATTATTCGACAAAATGATAAACATACTTTAAAGGATGTAAAGCTCTTCTCTCAAATTAAAAATGTAAAATATTTAATACTGTGTTTCGCACCAGAAAAAAAGGAAAGTATAATTGCGTATTATTTAAGTTTCAAATAATTATTACTTGTCAAACATTCAACAAATTCAATGTATCTCGGCGTCATGCCAATTTTGGCATGATCAGCAGTAATTAAAATCCAAATTCAGCAACAGCAACCTTACGAGTCACAAGGGAAATTTCCCTGAATTTTGACAATTACTGTTTAACTAGTGTCTCGTTCGTAGATAATTCTACAGTTAGAAGGCTTACTTAGGATGTGCTCTACACTCACTCATAGACAGGGCGTGGAGTTGCTTTGCAGCTGGGAAGTCCCTGAAATGGCTCATCATGTTCATGTCCAGTCCACTTTTTAAATGGGGTGGTATAGAGAAATTGAGTCTCGAACTGAATCGAATTAAGATTTGTTTCAATTTTTTTTCTAAGCTATTTTGCCGGAATACCACTTGATCTGATCTATATATCGTTTGTTTTTGTTTGAAAAAATTTAACATATTTAAACAAGAAAATTAATAGAGATCTCTGTGTTCAACAAAAGTGCTGGAACAACGCATAAACTCTTTTTGAACAGAAGTCACAAATAAAAGGAAAAAATAAAATTTTGATGCACTTACATTTTTTTATTAATAAAAAACAAAATTTCTATTGCATGATGAAATCGCAAAATGCCTAGCTTTGTTTATATGATATCTTTTTTTACTGATATCACGGGGAAAAAATAATCACGCGTTACAAAGATACTAGCTTGAAAAGTACACTACAAATAACTCCTTATTCATCTTAGTAGTTTGTTTAACAGAATTTGAAATTTCTTTAAAAAAATACAAAAAATGAATTAAATTATTTAATTTAAAAGTAAAATTATCTTGGCACTAAAACCTCTACACCTGAAAAAAAATAATAATAACCTGTTAAACTGCTCATTTGTCGCACACAGATGTGTTCAAAACTTAATGTATGTTAGTAAATCATATAATGTTAATTTAAATGACAAATTCACACCGTAATTAATTTATAATAATATATGTAATAAACCTTATGCACACAGGCACAATTATAGATCTCAGTTATTCATTTGAAAAGACACGCTGCTAGGAGCTCCAAGTGGCATCTGGCGTGTGACATATCCATTTAATATCAGTATATCGACTCGACATCGAGGGAATTTTTCGGAGAGTTTCAATACTTTTTCAAACAGCGCACATAAGCTAGAGTTGGGCATTTCGATTCACCTTGAGGAGTCGACTCTGACTCGATTCACTTAGTTAATGAGTCGAGATAGTGAGTCGACTCCCGACTCACTTACGATTGGTTGGTTGGTTGTAAAAATGACGCAATTTTATGTCTTCTATCACGTATATCGCACAAAAGAGAATTTTTAAATGTATGCTCGAATTATTTTGTTTTAGTTTTTAGATAAAAGACATATTTTTGTGGTAAGAGCCGAAATTTTCAGTCCTGTACCGGCCCAGAACGTATAAAAAATAATGACCTGGTTGGTAAAAAACATAAATGTTCGGCCAACTTGCTTCGTACAGAACAGTTATTAACCCGACAAGAAAAAAGTTAAAATCTTCTTCTTAACCTGATCCGGCATAGTTAAATTTTTAGAAAATATGGATTTTTCCGTTTGAGAACTTCTAATCAAAAATTAACATTTTAGATTTTTTTTTTATGTTTATAATCTTTATTTTTAAAGAAGAACCCTATGCTATGATATTCATTTTTTAATTAATGGTAATTTGTATGTAAATGTTTCAGTTGATATTAATATTGTTAATCCACATATTATGTGCTATTCTACGCATTAGAGGTTTGAAAATCTGAAAAATGCTACAAAGAAAAATCCTCCAAGACTACATTAAATAAAAATTCGCTATAGACGAGTTCCCTTCCGATCGCTTCGAGGAAAAAAAGGTTATACCCGAACCAGTCTTTTAGTAAAAAGTAAGTCTCGAGCTTGGCTTGGGAGAATGCAATGTTAAGGCCCAATCCGAGGCTTGTAAAATAAAGTAAGGCCCGACCCGAGTGCCGCTAAAAATAGGCCGGAGCTTCGAGCCAGGATCCGGCAATCATCGTTTAAAATTATTAAACTGTTTTCTTTTCTTTTTTTCCTTTCTTTTTTTTTTTTTTTGAGGAGGGGGGGTGTTCTTTACTTAAAAATTTAAAACGGATACTTTAAGTTCATTATGTTCTTATATTTATAAATTATTAGTTATTCACAAATATCCCCCCCCCCCCCCCAAAAAAAAAGAGAAATATTAGTACAAATTAAGTTAGTTGATTTTTTAATTTTTTTTTAATATGTGTGCGTTTACATACATGTCGTGTTGGTTATGTTGGAAAGATATCGTATCATCGAATTAAAAAGAAATTACTTTACGTTTAGATTCTGTAGAAAATATAATGCAAAAAATATATCTCACCCCTCCCCGGTCTAGTCTATTTCTGAATTTATTAAAACTAAAATTATGAAAAAAAAAAGGGACAACAGTAGTTTGCTGGAAAATAATAGCGATTATCCTGAGTCTCATTGTTTTGTAGAAAATTGCATTTTTCGTTTCACATAAGCTTTATATTGCAGAGCTCAATGTCAGCATGTTTTAAATGTACAATTATAAAATTGATAGCCTAACTATTGAGGGGATTTCGAATCAAATAACTTTTTCCATTTGTTTAATAAATGAACTGCTAATCAAACTAAATACGAAAAAGAAAAAATGGAGCTGTTGTAGTGTGTTTGAAGAGGTGAAGAGATATTAGAAAATTTAAGATTCAATTCTAGAAAAAATCTCAGCATTGACATAATTTCTGATACATTTTTATTTAGAACTTTAAAAATTGACAGGCAGCTATAGAGGAGATGAAAAATCAAACAGCATTTCCATTTTTTAATAAATACATTACATATGAAGAAAAAATGTAATCTTGTCATGAAACGACAGGTTTTTCTCTTTTCCCTTGCAATATAAACTTCAATTTTAAGAGTAATTTTCTAATGTATATTGCCAAAAATTGGAAAGCGCCAATCAATTATATAATTTCTGAATAAGAAAACTTTTCAATTTTACGAGTTTTTTTTTTTTTTTTCAACTAAAAAAGAATTCAGAAATGTGTAAGAAAGTAGCTTTTTTGAATTTAAGAACAGATTTAATAAATTCAGAGAAATATTTTCATAAATCTACTTTATATTATACAGCTTTAAAAGCTACGACATTTTTAACCCTCTTTTTTTTCTTTTATTCCAAATTACATTATTTTTTTTTAACGAATGTTGAAGAGTCTAAAAAACTAAGCAAACGATAACATTGCTGTTGCCATTGCGTATTTTCTGTCTTGCGAATACATACTAAACTAAAATATTGCTCATGAATGTGCATAAAATATTCTTAAGAAAATTATTGTATGGTAAGAAAAATCGGATTTTTTTTTTTGTAGAAATTGAACCGGGCCGGGTAAGTTTATTAATTTATTTATTTGTACGGGTCGGTACTGGATAGAACTTTTTATTTTACATTAGCCTGGGGTAGCTTTCGCTTGTACATGGCCTGGTTGGACCTGTGAGCTCCTCTAAATAAATTATGAATATTTGCAAGTTTTCTGTAATTTTAATAAATATCATTTTACAAATATATCAAAATGTTCAGTGTCTGGGACATAATTTACCCCTTATGCGATCATAAAAAAGCGGCGGGGAGACTAATTTTTTAATTTTTTCCCTGATATTTGCAGATTTTATAATTGACTTCCTTTTGAAATTCTATTTATAAAATCATGATAATATACTGAATAACTGCCAGGTTTTATGTTTTTATCCTACCACTATTTAAAAAAGATAATAATAAATAAAAAAAAAAATGTATTTTAAAATCATCGGAAATTTAGGAAAACAAGCAAATTCCCTTCATAAAAAATAACTGTAAAAAATAAGCGTAAAATTTGGCAGCTATGACATCTAGAAAAGAGGGGATCACAATCCCCTCTTTTCCCGATTGACACCCAGAACTTACTTGCGCTACCAAAAAGAATAAATAAATAAATAAATAAATAAATAAAATAAACAGGAAATATTATCCGAATCTGGTTTGAAAAAAGGAATATTTAAAAAAATCGACCATCTAAACTTTAAAAAATTATATGAAAATTATATCCATTTTTACATTATCTGCAAACATTTATCATTTATATATATATAAAAAAAATACATATTAAAAGAATATATTCGTAATCAAATGAAGGACAACATTTTATCTAAAATACATCAATCATAAAATAAACTCATAAAACTTTTTAGCAGTGGTGAATTCGGAAAGTGGCCCGGGGGTCAGGCATTCCCGCGGAACAATGAGATCCCCCCCCCCCCCCTGAAATATCAGGCATTTTGTGTTTTAAATGATAAAAGAGTGCAGTCTTTACCCCACCCAAAATTCTTTATAACATCCCAAAGAAATCTCCTCTCGAAAAAAATGTGTCTTAATTTAACACTGTTTTTTAAACAATTTGCTATTAAAGTAAAATTTTATTTCTCTCTCTTCAAAAATTTTTTCCATATTGCATTAGATAAAGGCAGTTGAAAATATTTCCCTAACCAGTTCTACTTTCTTTTAGCAAAAGATACAAACATAATATCTGCTTTGTTTGATCGTTCGATCTTTCCTCAATACGGAAATCGGCACAAGCTTATCATAAATTCAATTAATTTTCCCAGAAATATCCTGCTGAACGCCCCTTTTTCCATAAATTCAATTAATCTTTCCAGAAATAACCAGCAGAACGCCCCTTTTTCTTTGCCCCTCCCACTCTTTTCATTTATTCGGTATCTTCCTAATTACACGTGAAATGCACATCTACACTGCCTCCGCTTTTCAAAAATCCCCAACCGCAATTTAAAGTCAAACCAAGATATTTGTTTTTTGCTAAAAAGCCCAGCGCGGATTCGAAGAGTCGAAATCTGATACCGAGTCGAAAGAGTGGTTTTCAAGGAATCGAAGAGTCGACCACCCAATCTTCAACTCTCGACTCTCCAAGTCCGACACTCTGTTAAACTGGTCCAACCACTCTTTGAGTGAGTGAGTTGACTTTTCGACTCTTCGACTCCGAATCCCAAACTGAGTTGAAATGAAAGTTCGACTCTTTTGAGTCGACTCCGTTAGCCAGATAGGAGTCGATAGTTCGATTCACTTGTAAGGAGTCGAGATTTAGAGTCGACTCCTCGACTCCTCGGCCAAATCTAACATAAGCACTGTTTTTAGAATGTCCAGAGAAATCAAAGCGGCTTGAATTGAAAAAGGATTTTTTTAATGCTTTATAAAGCATTCTTATATGTCCACATATGAGACGAAATCTGTTAAAATTAAATAGCAATAAAATTATATGTAAATAATTTTTTTAATTGCCATTTTTCCAGTACTTGATCCATCGAAGAAATTTGTCAAAAATTTCAAAATTAATCTTTAACATAACATGCTTAAGCTGTGATTAACAACAATTCTTATAAAACTTTTATTTGAAATAAGCAAGATGGAAGTGGATTATTTTAATTGATTGTAGTTGCCTCCAATTAATCAAAAACTAAATATTTGCATTTTCTAATAATAATAGTAAATAAATAAATTAATTTTTTTAAAAAAAATCATAAGATGGTTTTTCTAACAGCAGACAAATAACTGACAACAATGTGACAACAAGTGATCTTAACTTTTAACTGAAGATTTTATCTGAGATATTCGAACAAACTGCAACTTTAAATATATACTTAAAATCTAGCAGTGATTTTGTCTGTTTATTTATTTTTTTTAATAGAATTCGTTGAACCTTTTTATTCTTCTTTAACAGTTTCTCCGAATTTCTATGTCGGAGAGGGGAATTCAAAATCAAATTGCAAACACAAGTTCAGCTTACAGACAGGTGGAGTAGAAATGGGAACAAAAGTAGCTTTCATAATACCGGGGTGTTCAAAATAGAGATTGTTCAGAATGTAAAGAGTTTATTTTTTGTTAAGTCTACGGGGTTTCGCTGAAACTGCCAGAAAATGTTCATAATACTGGGGTGTTCACATTAGAGAGTGCTCAGATAGAGAGAATCCACTGTATATATAAAAAAAATCCCTTTCGGCATGGCCTATAGGCGGAGGCAGATTTCGAAAAGTTTTCATCTCAAAAAAAAAAAAAAAAAAAAAAAAAAAAAAAAAAAAAAAAGAAAAAAAAATATTAGAGATAAACCCAGTTTAACTACTTTATTCAGCCGCTTTAAAAAAATTTTTAATTTCAATTTTTCAGTAAGGACTGGTTTTATCAAAATCATCTTAAACGAAATTCTACTCAAATGCCCATTTTGGCAACATATTTTGAATTATATTCTTACTTTATTTAAAAAAATTGACCAATATGCTCATTATATAGTTCCTAAATAACAAAAAACTGTTAATTAAATTCGTTTGACAGCAAAATTGAATTTAAAAATGAGTCATAAAATAACCGATTTATTATTTTAATACATCCACAATTCTTTAATCAAGATCACTTTGAGAAATTTTGTGCGAAGTGCCCACTTTGACAGATATTTTTAAATATATATTTAGCCTTTATCAAAAATCTGACCAATACCCAGTAATTGCACAGTTCCTAAATAACAAATAACTGTCAGTTGAATGCGTTTGAGAGGAAAATTGAATTTAAAAATGAGTCATAAAATAAAAAATTTGTTATTTGAATACAGCCTCAATTCTTTTATCATGATCGTTTTGGGAAATTTTTTTGCGAAGTGCTTACTGTTACGAAATTCTTTTATTCTATTAATTATTCTCGATCAACAGTTCTAATATAGTGGTTCAGTGTAATTTAAATCTAGATCAATCACAAATCTGGACGAAACAAAACATTTAATTACGAAAAAACATAAAATAAAAGTTTGAGAAATATTCGACATTCTATTACATCTAAGAATCTAATATCAACTACAAGATTATTTCATTTCAGTTTATAAAAGAGTCTATACTTTAAAAAACGTCCAAGCTGGCTAAATACGATGCTCGCTAATTAGCCGGAACATCCCGCCCGGCGTTGGACGACTGTCCAACATCATCATAAATAGGCAATGACACAACTCCTGTGATGTTCCTACGTAGTATACCTGTGGAGGTCTTGAGATCGACGACGCGGACATGTCCATCGTCTCCTTTGTAGGTCTTCAAAACTCTTGCTAACCTCCAGTTGTTGAACTCTTCTTTTCTGTCTTTCAGTAACACGAGTTGACCATCTTGAAGATTTTGCGAGGTCTTTTTCCATTTACTTCGAACTTGCAACTCATTTAAGTATTCTCGGTTCCAGCGTCTCCAGAACTGCTCTTTTATTCGTTGAACTAAGGTCCATCTAGAAGAAAAAGGCAAAGAATCTAAAACTTCATTATTATCAGGAATATTTAGAAGAGGACCTCCAGTAAGGAAGTGACCAGGTGTCAATGGCTCTAAATCGTTAATATCTGTAGAAAATGGAGTTAATGGTCTTGAGTTCATGACGGCTTCAATTTGGGTTACAAGTGTTGTCAACTCTTCAAAATTTAAGATAGAGGATTTAGTTATTTTCAAGAGTATTCTTTTCATAGCTTTAATATTCGATTCCCATAGTCCACCGAAATGTGGAGATGCAGGTGGTATGAAGTTCCATTTTATTCCCTCATCTGCACTAAATCTCTGAATTTCTTCCGAAGCACAAATTTGGTAGAAGGATTTTAAAAGAGCATAAGTGCCCTTAAAATTGGTGGCATTATCACTCCATATAACAGAGGGTTTCGATCGTCGAGAAACAAATCTTCTTAAACAGGCTAAAAATGCTTCTGTGGTCAATTCTGAAACAATTTCCAGGTGTACTGCTTTAGTAGAAAAACATATAAATATAGCAATGTATGATTTTATTTTAATCTTTGATCGCTTCAAGTTAGGTTTTGCTATAATAGGACCAGCTAGATCTACACCTGTCTTCTCAAATGGTCTAGATGGTACAATTCTATCACGAGGTAAATTACCCATAATTTGTTGAATAGTTTGATGCTTGGACCGAATACATGTTATACACCTACTTATAATTTTTTTTACTTGGCTTTGACCAGATGGTATCCAATAAAACTGTCGTAATAATGATAGGGTTGTCTGAGTACCCGAATGCAGGAATTTTCTATGATAATGTTCAATCAAAAGTTCAGTGAAATAATGAGACTTTGGTAAAATTAACTGATGTTTCTGTGATTCCGCTAAATTTGAAAATTTCAATCTTCCGCCGACCCTTAACAGCTCATCTGCATCTAAAAATACGTTTAAACTTAAGAGTTTACTGTTGTTTGGGAGAGGACGTTTTTCCTTTAAACACTGGATTTCAGTTTGAAATGCAGAATTTTGCACAATCTTTATCAGCTCTTGGTTGCATTTTGTAACTCAGAAGTATCTAAATAATTATATTTTCTGATTCCTAATTCTAATTTACAGTTATTCAAAAATCTTAAACAATATGCAGTAACTCTTATTAATTTCATAAAAGACGAGTATCGATTAATTAAATCAATGTTTGCTTGATTTTTATCAACAACTGTTGATTTTACAGTAGCATTTTTCTTTAGTTCTAACTCGTCTTTAGTTTCAGCAATGTCTAATGTATCAAATGAACTAGCCAATTTTGGCCAAAGAGATCTGTCTTGCTTTAACCATTGGGGACCTTCCCACCAAAGATGGTTATTTTTCAACTCGGGAACTTTCAAGCCTCTAGTAACAAAATCGGCAGGATTATCTTGTCCAGGACAGTGAAACCAATTTGATGGATCACTAAGATTTCTGATTTCTTTTATTCTGTTTCTAACAAACATTTTGAATCTTTCTGACTCTCCCTTAATCCAATACAATGTAATAGTTGAGTCAGTCCAAAAGTAGCAACTTACGGGAAAAATTAATTCTTTAGCAATTTTATGACAAAGTCTAGCAGACAAAAGGGCTCCTAAAAGTTCAAGACGAGGTATAGAAACAGTTTTTAAAGGGGCGACTCTACTTTTTGCTGCGACAAAACTGGTAACTATGCTCTTGTTCTTTAAAACTGCTCTAAGATATACTACTGTACCATATGCCTTTTTTGAGGCATCTGAAAAACTATGTAATTCAAAACAATCAACTTCATCAGGAGCTATATCAGACAAATAATATCTGGGGATGCTAATACTATTCAGTTCCTTTATTTCTTCAAACCATGCATTCCATAAATTGTCCAAATGCTTTGGTAAATTCTCATCCCAATCGAGGCCTAAACACCAAACTTCTTGAATTAAGCATTTGATTCTAATGGTATAGGGGCTAAGAAAGCCAAGTGGGTCAAAAATACGACCAACAGTTTGCAATAAATAGCGTTTAGTATTAAGTCTCTTCGAGAGGAAATTTTCCATATCATGAATTTTAAATGACAATGTATCATTATCTGGGTCCCAAGAAACCCCTAAAACTTTTGAATTTACAGAGTGCTGATTACTAAGATTAAAATTATCAGTTGCGTCGTCAGTATGCAAACCATATTGTTCCCATTTTTGACGTAATTCATACGAATTAGTTTTCCATTTTCTAAATATCATTGAAGCTTCTTGGAAGATTTCATAAGCTTCCTTAGTAATTTTAAAAGCTGATTCAACATTTGGCTGACTACTGATAAAGTCATCAACATATAAGGATGAATTTAAAATATCAAAAGATTCAGGAAATGTTTCTACATACTTTCGTAGGTGGTGCTTGATAGTAGCTGCAAGAAGGAAGGGGCTTGACTTCACTCCGAAAAGTACTCTCTTGAGTCTAAATATTTTAAATTCCTTACCTGGATCTTCAACCCATGGCTCATCATCCCAAAAAAATCTTGTGAAGTCTCTGTCTGCTTCATCAATCTCGATCTGCAAAAAAGCTTTCTGAATGTCTGCGGTAATCGCTATTGGAAAGTTTCTAAATTTGATTAAAAGATTGAACAGATCGGGGATAAGATTTAAACCAGTATATAAACAGTCATTTAGTGATAATTCACCTTTAGAATGGGCGCTTGCATCAAACACAATTCTAATATTAGTTGTGGACTTATTACTTAGTTGTGTTCTCGAATAACTGCTCTATGGGGCAAGTAAAATGTATTTACATCAGATGAGTTTTCAACAGGTTCGATGATATTCTCTGCTAAATAACTGTCCAGAACAGATTTATATTCTGAGAATAACGAAGGATCGTTTCTAAAGTTTGTTCTCAACTTTAAAAATCGTCGATGCGCCACTTCGCGATTGTTATTAAGGGACATTTTTAAATTTTTCTTCCATGGAAATTTTACCTTGTACCGATTATCTTTAAAAACAATACTAGACTCGAAGTCAGATATGACGTCATTATCTACATTAGAAATAGTTTGAGTTTCGGATTCAATTCCTAAGCTTTCCAGTTGCCAAAATTCTCTAATTTGTTCAGATAAATCCTTTTCTTCAACTATAATTTTCATGCTAAATAATTCATTGGCTGACCCCATATAACCCTGCAAACACCAGCCAAAAAGAGTTTCAGTAGCTACTAGATTATCCTTTAGTCGTTTAATTCTACCAGTCACAACATTATAATAATTATCGGTACCTATTAAAACTGCAATTTGTTGATTACTATATTCATGACTGTCAGCTAGTTGTAGACCTTTCAATTTATTATATGATTTTCGAACGTATTTATCAGGAGTGGGTAAGCAAGCAGCTGAAATCTGATCTGTTTCAAGGGCTTCGATTTCAATGTTCAAAGAGGGTTGATCCCTATTTTCTAGTTTTACTTTTACAACATTATATGTTTTCTCAGTCGCCTTTTCGGCTCCAAAAGCATAAACTGATAAGGTTTCTTTTCTAATAACTGGCAATTTTAGCTTTTGTGAAATATCGCGAATTATAAATGTTCTCATACTGCCGTTATCTAATAAAATACGAACTGGTTCATTTTTATCAGTTTTCAAATCTTTTATTATTGCTGAACAAGTTTGTAAAAATATATTGCAATGGGTGTTTTCGTCTGGTACCTTACTAGTGGAAGTGTTATCACAATGAGAAACGGATACGACACTTTTATCAACATTTACATTTGAATGATTTTCTAATTGGAAACAAATAGCCCTACTATGTTTTTTACCGCAAATATCACACATTTTGGTTTCTCCACAGTCCTTGATTCTATGTTTACATTTTAAACACAAAAAGCATCTTCCTTGCTTTTTTAGTAATTCTTTTTTCTCAGCCAAGGTTAATGATTCACAGAATTCGCTATTATGCTCAATACTATTACAAAATATACATGAATTCTTGTTTACAGAAGCCATTAATTCAGCTGAAACATTATTTTGTTTATAACCTTTCGTAGTATATTGATATTTCGACTTAAATTTTGATTGTTTATCTGAAAATTTGGGTTTGTATTCATTCTTGTTATCATTAGAAAATGATTTTTTAGAATCTAAATCATGGATAGTTAATACCCTTTCTCTACTCTCAACTTCATTTTTAAGATAACTCATAAGATTATCTATATTCCACATTTCACCGTTCTTTAGATGTCTATTAAATTCTAATGTTAAATCTGGAGGTATTAACTTCAATAATATTGGGCAAAGCAACCCACTGTATGTATCAGACTTTACACCCAATGACTCTAAATTTCGAATTTGTACTAGACATTTATCATACAAACATCTTAAACCATAAGTGTCAGAAGAACTATTCAAACATTTCATATTTAATAAATTATTTAGATGAGCGTGTACGAGCACATCATGTCTACCAAACCTTTCTTTCAAGAGCGATACAGCCGCCGCATAATTATTTTCTGTCAAACTAAATCCACTGATTGTGTTTGCAGCCGATCCTGCTACCAAACTTTTCAAATAGCTGAATTTTTCAACATCGGTAAGACTTGGATTTTTGTCTATAGCTGTTTCAAATTCATTCCAAAATTCCAGAAATTTATCTGGTTCTCCAAAAAATCGACTTATTTGTAGTTTAGGCAGCTTTATTTTCTTGTATTCGGTAGAAACAGGACATGCCCGTACTGAATCAATATTATTAGCATTAACAACATTTGCATTTGTACTCAAACTTTTAATCTTGAAGTTTAATTTACATCTATACGATATCACTTTCTGATCGTATTCATCAATATTTAAAATTTCATTTTCAATATTTTTAGCATTTAATAAACTTAAAATGTTATTATCTAGTTGTTTAATAACATTAAATTTGGTATTTAATTTATCAAGTAATTCCTCAAAATATGTCACAGAATGTTCTGATTTCGAAAAATAATCATCAATATCTTCTATTAACTTATTTAAAAGATTTCGATGCGTGTCACGCATCTTTCTTTCCTTATTTTCATTCATTGTATAAAATAAAATGCAACAAAAAGTCAACTCACCAATCTGTCATCAAAACGAAAGCATTTTTCTAATTGCGCAATAGCTTGAAATCCCGAATTCTTCCCGGCCGATGCACCAATACAGCCTCAATTCTTTTATCATGATCGTTTTGGGAAATTTTTTTGCGAAGTGCTTACTTTGACAGTTTTTAAAAAATATATATTCACCCTTTATCAAAAAATCGACGAATACGCACATTATATATTTCCTAAGTAACAAAAAACTGTCATTTGAATGCGTTTCAGAGTAAAATTGGATTTAAAAATGAGTCATAAAATAGCCAATTTGTTATTTGAATACTCACAGTTCATTAATCATGATCGCTTTGGGAAATTTTGTGCAAAGTGCCCATTTTGGCAGCCTTTTTTTAAAAAATATATTCTGCCTTTATCAAAAAACTGGCCACTCCGTCACATTATATAGTTCCTAAATAAGAGAACCTGTAAATTGGATGCGTTTGAGAACAAAAAAAGATTTAAAAATGACTCGGTAAAAACGCAATTTCTTAAATTTCCTCAAATTTCAATCACGATAACTTAGTGAAATTCTGTTCAAAATACCCTTTTTGGCAGCCTTTTTAAAAATATATTCTGCCTTTATCAAAAAACTGGCCAATCCGTCACATTACATAGTTCCTAAATAAGAGAACCTGTAAATTGGAAGGGTTTGAGAACAAAAATGAATTTAAAAATGACTCAGAAAAAAAAACGCAATTTGTTATACTTTCTCAATTTTTCATTGACAATTTCGGGAAATTCTGTTCAAAATACCCTTTTTGGCAGCCTTTTTAAAAATATATTGTGCCTTTATCAAAAAACTGGTCAATACGTCGCATTATATAGTTCCTAAATAAGAGGATCTGTCATTTGGATGCGTTTAAAATCAAAATGAATTTTAAAATGAGTCAGAATATAAGCAGTTTGGATTTGAGGTTTTTTCTCCAACTCCTATTTTTGTTTAATTTATTTTTGCTATAAGAATTGGTTCTATGAAAAACTTGTCAATATAAAAGTTGTAGATATTATTGTGAAGATGTAAAATAAATTTAATTAGATTTGATTGCTTAAGAATTGAGTAAGTTATGGATTTTTTTCTTTTTCCTCCCCCCTTTTTCTTTTCGTTTTTAATTTTTTTCATCGGTAAAAATTGGTCCTATCAAAAACTTGTAAATACAAAAGTTTTAGATAATATTGAGTACATTTATATAAAATTTAGTTGGATTTGATATCTTTAGAATTGACGAAGTTATGAATTTTTTTCTTCCAAAAACCATGTTTTTTCCGCCCCTTGAGCCCATTTCTAACTTTATCAAAAATCTGTCATGCATAAACTTTTTGCCCATTTCTTAGAAGTAATATAAACTTTAAACTGATTCGATATCTATTTTAGTTAAGAAGTTATCGCGTTTTTTCGGTTTTCACAAAAACCCTCCCTATTTCCACCCCCTTGGTCCGATTTTGCCCATTAACGAACTCGACCGAGATTTTAAGCTCCTTGATTTTATGTAAAAGTTTGAAAAAGATCTGAGCATAGTTATGGAAGTTATCGTGTCTAGAAGAAAGTGATATACACCGATAGATAGATAGATAGATAGATAGATAGATAGATAGATAGATAGATAGATAGATAAACTTTTTTACTGATGGTAGTTTTGGGGTCTAAGAGTCATGATTCGTGTAGATCCGCAAAAATTTTTCAGAAATTCCAACATGGGAGAGAATGCAATAGGTAGCAGTATTTCATACGAAATCTACCTAATAATAATAAAAGGAAACAGGGAATGGATTAAGGGCGGAGTTACGCATTATTTCGATTTTCTTCCAATAAGTTTTGCTTTTTATGTGTCGTTATCAGTAAATTTGGAAGCATTTATATGTACAAAATCACGTATGTTGCCGCGCCGCCATCTGCTATTTCTTTATACATGTTTATTGCCGGCCAATCAAAATACCGTATTTTCATTCAAGTGAAGTAATTTGAGAATTTTGGAAAAACTAGGTAATTTTACTTTGATAGTCTAGGGAAAAAACTGAAATCCACCCAAGAGCTTGTTACAGTGTCGAAAAGAATATTTCTGTTCTATAGTTAAATAATTTGCAGAGAATTAGATCGAGGGAAATCAGAATCTCATCAACTAATAAAGGGAAAATAAGAGCACTCTGTGCATATTTATTGAAGTAAAAAAACAAGTACAGACGAGCTTTTATTTTTTATTAAACTTATGATTCAGCCTTGTGTTCCTGCATACAAGATTAATTTTTCACCTTGTTCATATGTAAATCAATTTTTAAATTATACTGTTCAAAAATCTGTAATTGTTATTTGTACCTATGTTGAAAATGGTATTTTCAACTAGCACAATAATTTACTAGATTTGACAGAGATAGTTCAAGTTTAAATCCTGATTAAAAAAAAAAAAAAAAAAATGTAATAACTTATGGGTATAAATAAAAGTAATTCCCCATAATGTTTCAATATTAAAAAAAAAACGACATTGCTTTTCGACCTTAAAAATATTTACGAATAAAATTAAAGTATGTTACAGTCGAATAGGGATGGGTATTATTTAACGTATTAGACAAAAAAAAAAAAAAAAAAACACTGTTACAATGCTGGAACCTAATATTGTGTTAATATGTTACCGAAAAGTCCCTGTTAATTAAATAACACATGGTTTTAAATGGCAGCATCTTCATTCATTTGCCTTAATCAAGAACTCAATTACACATCTTTAAAATAGAACAATATTCACAAAAAATTTCCTGAGCTTTTTCTTTTGAGACGAGCGCACCTAATTGACCCTATTTTCACTCTATAATTATAGGCAACTCTGTTAGGCGGCAGGGCCGTAACTACCGCCGGGGCAGCCGGGGCATTGCCCCGGGGCCCCCAAGCCTCAGGGGCCCCAAACTGATGGTTAAAAAAACTATTGATTTTAGATTTTAGTCTAAGTTCCTATAAAATGCCCAGCGCATACCTAAAAGTTAGTAATAAAAAAAAATCAAAGTGCTAGAATAGATGATTTTGCGTGTCCGTCAATACACTCCTTACGCTTCGCATGCAGAAGGAGTTTTACAGCAGACATCAAAATGTCGAGTCGAACATTGTCATGTCGCGCCAACATGTTTGCTGACCCCACCGAAGCTAGTATAAGGAAGGAAATATGGACTTCTAATCGATTGAATAATATAAAAAGCATCTAAAAAATTCTAGAAAATCTTTCTTCTTATCTATACTAAGTTAACAAAACGCTCTGTTTGTGTATGTCTGTATATGTGTGTGTGAGTGTGTGACTGCGATGGTTAACAAAATCTACCGCACGTAGAAGTCTGAAATTTTAGGTGAAGATAGTCCAAGACAAGTTCTGATGCACCTGAGGCTCAGTTTTTTCATATTTTAAGGGCCAGGGCCCTGGGCCCCTTACAATTTTTATGCGCCAAATGGTTAATAGTTTGACTCCTTTTTATCTAATCTTTTCCGTTTTGAGGTACCTTTCTACTTTTAGATATTTTCGACTTTTTACTTTTCAGTTATAACCCTGGATTCTTGGGGCCCCTTTTAGGGCCCCTTTTAGTCTTTGTGATAGTAAATTGTTAATAAATTGCTTCCATTAATTTCGATCTTCATTTTTGGGATACCTGTTCCATTTAGATATTTTCAAATTTTTACATTCCGTATAAGACACTGAGGCCCCCTAGATATTCGTAGGGCCGACCCAGGCCCCTTGATCTTTTTGTGCGCTAAACATTTTTCACTCCCTAAATTTCTCACCTTCTTAGTGCAAATTTTTAAAGCTGAATCTTGGACTCTTATGTCAGGACCAACACCCTGGACCAACACCCTCAGGCCCTGGGGCCCTTTTTTCACGCTTACCCAAACGATTGGTGCATTTTTAAAGAATATTATTCTTGCAAATAATTCATACTCTATGCTTAATTTTGACTAATTAAAGGTCTAAAGCGCTATGTACTAAAACATTTTAACATGTTTTCATGTTAGAGCATTGATTGTATTTGTCAGTTGGCCCCTATGGGGCCTTCTATCATAACTCTCTTAAAAATGGTCGGATTCACTAGCATTTTTTCAACAACTCTTTAGGTCCTCCAACTACTATACGAAAAAAAAAAAAAAAAAAAAAAATTAGATTTTAGCTACCACTATTTATGAATATTAATCGCTTTCTTGGAGCCCTTGGTGCAGCTTCTTTAAAAATGATCCAAATTACTTTCAATTTTATTCAACATAGTTTTAGCGTCTTCCCATTATTTTAATAACTACACAAATATTTTTATACCCAACTACTTGCGAAATAATTTTCTGGCCCTTTGGGGCCCAGTACAGGCCCCTTTGAAGTTTTTGTAATAATAAATTGTCAATAAATTGCTTCCTTTTAATCTGATCTTCATTTTTAGGATTCTTAATTCATTTAGATATTTTAATGTTTTGACATTCTATACAAGACACTGTGTTCCCCTGTGGAATCATAGGGTCCAGCCCAGGGCCCCTAAATACTTTGTGAAATAAACATATTTCACTTCCTATATTTCTGATCTTCTTAGTGCAAAATTTTAAAGTTGCCTGGGACTCTTCTTTCAGAACCTATCCAGAAAACCTGATGTTTTTATTCGGACCTAGGGCCCCTTTTTAAACATTTGCCCAATCAATTGGTGCATTTAAGAAATTGTATCATTCCAAAGAATAGTTCCTACTATATGCTTAATTTTGACTAATCAAAGATCTAAAGCGCTATGTACTAAAATATTTTAACATGGTTTCATATTAGGGCCCTGGTTTTAACTGTCAGTTGGTCCCTACGGGGCCCCATATTATAGCTCCCTTAAAAATGGTCCAATTCACTAGCTTTTTATTTTCTAACAACTTTTTATGTCCTCTACCTATTACATGAACAACAAAAGAATTTCTCAGACTTCAGCTACCATTAATTTTGTTTGTCAATTGCTTTCTTGAGGCCCTTGGTGCAGCTTCTTTAAACATGAACCAAACTACTTTCAATTTTATTTAACATAGTTATAGCGTCTTTCCATCATTATAATAACGACAAAAAATATTTTTATACCCAACTACATGCAAAATAAATTCCTAGCCCCTTGGGGCCCGTTGAAGTTTTTGTAGTAATAAATTGTTTCCTTTTAATCCGATCTTCATTTTTGGGATTCTTTATTCATTTAGATATTTTAATGTTTTGACATTCCATACACTTTGGCCTCCTGTGGAATCATAGGGCTCAGTCTAGGGCCCCTGAACATTTTGTGAGGCAAACATAGTTCATTCTTTAAATTTCTTCCCTTCTCAGTGCAAAATTTTTAAATTTGAGTCTTGGACTCTTCTTTCAGGAATAAGATTCTCATATTTTCATCCGAGGCTAGGACTCTTTTTTTAAACATTTTCCGAATCAATTTGTGCATTTCGATAAAATATTATTAAAATGAATAATTCATACCCTATAATTCATTTTGACTAATTGTAGATCTAAAGAGCTAAGTACTAAGATATTTTAACATGTTTTCCTGTAAGGGGCCTTCTTTTTAACTGTCAGTTGTCTTTTTTGGGCCCTTATTATAAATCCCTTTAAAATGGTTCAATTAACTCGCTTTTTTTAAACAACTTCTTAAATCCATCAGCTACTGAGAAACCGTCAAAGTCTAGCTACCACCAATTTTGAATATTAATCGCGTTCTTGGGGCCGTTGGTGCAATTTCTTTAAAACTGATCCGGATTGCTGGCAATTTTTTTCACATTGTTTTAGCGTCCTCCCATTGCTTTAATAACTACAAAAAATATTTTACACCCAACTACATGCGAAATAAATTCCTGGCCCCTTGAAGATTTTGTACCATAAATTGCTATTAAACTGCCCTCTCTTAATCCAATCTTAATTTTTGGAACTATTTTTTCACTTAGTTATGTAATGTATATATATTTCTATTAACTGTAACCTGTAACCAAGAACTTATTTAACTGTATGTACTGTAAACTGTAACCGGTTGTTAACGGTAACATCATCAGATATCAGACGCTATGTAAGCATGAAGGTGAGTAGCGTGGCTATGTTTAATAAAGATTGTTGTTGGAACTTAATGTCCCATTAATTGGGTGTTTAATTAAAATATGCATCTGAACGTATAATATGATGATAGAGCTTAAGCTCTTAACAAGATCCAGATCTTATAAGTTATTCCCATGTTCTTACATCCCATTTAAAAGCCTGAGACTCCCTATGGTCTCCGCTCAGGCACCTTGAAATTTTTGTTCTCCATGCATATTTCACCCACCTATTCTCAAACCTTCTCAATGTATAAATTTAAAGTTGAGTTTTGGACTCTTATTTCAGGACCTACACCCTGATGTTTTTATTGATGTCCAAAGGCCTTTTTTAAAGCATTTACTCATTTTTATGCATTTCTTTAAAATATTATTTAACGAATAATTCATATCCTATGCTTAATTTTGACTAATTGTAGATCTAAAGTGTAAATTGTTTGCTTAAGGTTATCATAATGGGTCCCGGGCAATGCCGGATGGGTCAGCTAGTCTAGTAATAAATACATAAAATCGAAAAAAAATTATCACAATCCATCTTTCAAAAGGTTTTTAAGCAGAAATGCATGATTAAGTTACATATATTCAAAAATGAACATAAATAAAATGCTCTTTAAAGTATTCAACCAATCAGGAGTCCGTATTTTCTTCCCTATGCTAACTTCAGTGGGATCGGCAAAAATTGCGTCGCCGCCAAGTGCCTGCCGAGTAGAGTTGCCCAATTCTACATTTTTTAGTCATTTATTGGGCTTATCATATAAGATAAATGTACATAGTATACTGTACATTTAAACAACGGTGTGCGAGAAAAGAAACTGCAAAACCCGGGGCAAAGTGTCAATTTGCCCTCCCTGGGGGCCCCCCCGGAGGTTTTGCCCCGGGGCCCCCAAGTTTATAGTTACGGCCCTGGTTAGGCGTGTGTTGCTTAAAAATTGTTTTACATTTCATCAATCCCTAACGCATGAATAGAAACAATTTAAAGCCCTAATTAAATGCTTTTTCGACTTGGTGTCTCGTGCTAGGTCACCACCATCCCATACTTTTCCGATTCTGATGGCACAAAGTAGAGATAAACGAAACACTGGAAGAAATAGTAGATCAGAAACTAGTTGGATGTGCCAATCCCAAAACTTTCTTCTATCTCATAAGTACATTTTAATATTAAAAAAAAAAAAAAAAAAAAAAAAAAACGTGGTGACCCCAAAGTTATTCACTATCGAATTTCCTCGAACATTTGATCTAGCCTAATGAGATTCTGGTATCCGAAAAGCCTAAAACGCAAAATTTAATTAATATTCTGAGAAAATGAGCTTAGTAGTGCCTCATGTTGGATAATTTATACTAAAACCTAATAAGCATCTATTTATGTCAAGACATAACAGAATCTGAAATTTAATGGAATTTCGTCCATTAGTTCTTGAGATATAGTTATAACAAAAAAATTTGCAAAACGTAGCACAGCAACACTATATCTAGGACAATTTATGTTAAAACGTAAAAAAGCGTCTAATTATGTTATGGTGTAAAATAATCTGAAGTTTGATGAAATTCTGTGCATTAGTTCTTGAGATATAGCTAGTTTTTAAAAAAACGTGTAAAATATAGCACAGCAGCACCATCAGTTGAAGGATTTATAACAAAACGTAATCATCGTGTAATTATGTTATGTCATTTTGTAACAAAATCTGAAGTTTGATGAAATTCTGTGCGTTGGTTGTTGAGATATAGCTATCGGAAAAATCGTGCAAAATGCAGCATAGCTGCACCACCTGTTGCAAGGTTAATACCAAACTGTAATCAGCGTCTAATTATGTTAGATAATATAGTGTAACAGAATCTAAAATTTGATTAAGTTCTCTGCATTAGTTCTTGAGATATAACTATCGCAAAAATCGTGCAAAATGTAGCATAGCAGCGCCACCTATAGGGCAGTTCACACCAAAACCTTATCAGCGGCTATGTATCGCAAGGTATCGCGGAATCTGAAGTTTGGTGAAATTCTGTGCATTAGTTCTTGAGATATAGCTATCATGAAAAACGTGGCATAACAGCGCCACCTGCTGGCCAATTTACACCAAAACTTAATCAGCATTTATGTATATCAAGGGGTCACAGAATCTGAAGTTTGGTGAAATTCTGTGCATTAGTTCTTGAGATATAGCAATCTGGAAAATCATGAAAAACGTAGTATAGCAGCGCCACCTGCAGGCCAATTTTCACCAAAAACCAATAGGCACTAATTCATATCAAGGTCTAACTGAATATAAAATTTTATTAAATTTCGAGCATTAGTTCTTGAGATAGAGCGCCCACAAATTTCTTGTCACATACAGACAGACACACAGACAGACAGACAGACAGACAGACAGACAGACAGACGGACAGACTCACAGACAGACATTTTCTAAAAATAGTCAAAACGTGTTCAGGACCTTCTAAAACGTATAAATCCGTCGAAAACCGGAAGTCGAAAATTTTCATGAATCCAATACTTTCTTCTTGTAAAGATAGAAGAAAGTAAAAACATCTGAATATTTGTAAGAAAAAGGTCATGCTTCACATGTTTTGTATTCACGAATCGCATATATATTATAATCGTATATGATATCATGATTGTTTTCATTTAGCATTTCCATAATAAAAAAAATACGTGTGGCACTCGGGGACTGCCGCGGTAAAGCTATTGCATAGCATTTTTATCAACTTATGCAATTATAATTATTTATTTATTTTTTATTTATGCAGTTTTTTATTTGATATTAATTCAAGTTTTTTCTTTTTCTTTGATATTAATTCAAGTTACACTTTTTGAGCGTGATGACCAATAAGAAAACAATTTTTTTCTTTTATTGAATAAATGAGAAGTCTGTCGAACTGAAACGCCGTTAGCCGGAGTGTTAGGTTTTTCTCGTTACGGAATTTCTAGATTCGGTCGCCGCGCTCAAAGCCCGCGATAAAAGCTATGCAATAGCTTAAATGTGCCCCCCTGGGGGTGCCACACAAGACATGCATAATATGAATAACCAGTTGCAGACCTTTCAAATGATGTGTCACACGACTGGTGTTGTAAAGAAATTAAAAATGTGCCCCCCTGGGGGGCAGAGTGGGGGTGACACACAAGACATCCATAATATGAATAAGCAGTTGCAGACCTTTCAAATGATGTGTCACACGACTGGTGTTGAAAGAAATTAAAAATGTGCCCCCCTGGGGGGGGGGGCAGAGTGGAGGGTAACACACAAGACATCCATAATAGGAAAAGGCAGTTTCAGACCTTTCTAAGGATATGCAACACGAAGGGTGTGGATAAAAATTTAAAAGTTCTTCTTTGGGGGGGGGGGGGGCAAAGTGGGGTGCGGCGCCTTAAACATTCATAATTGGAATGAACAGTTACAGTTCTTTTAAACAATATGCCACACGATGGGTGCACATGCAAATTTAGAAAATCCCCCCCTGGGGGGGCATGGCGCACCGGGCGTGCAAAATATGAATGAGCAGTTTAAGGTCTTTCCAAAGATATGTCACATGACGGGTATTTACGAAATTTAGAAAAGTACCCCCCTGGGGGTGGTGGAGGGCGCATCGAATGCGTAAAAAATTATAAATGGTCAATTTTTACGTACGTTCGTAAGTATGTAAATACGTAGCACCTATAGTGGTCGTTCAGTCCGTCCGTCTGTCTGACCGCATATAACAACGCAAAAACTATCCAACCGAATGTTTGAAATTTAAAATACCTAATTATTACATAATTTTGTCGAGTCATTTCAAATTTTATGAAAATCGGATGCATAGATCAATTACAGGGGCAATCAAAAGTATTCCATTCTGTCAATGGGGAAAAAAGTTTCAAATGCATTTTAAGCGTTTGAAATTTAAAATACATATTTATTACATAATTTTGTCGAGTTATTTCAAATTTTTAGATAATCGGGTGCATAGATCAATTACAGGGGCAGTCAAAAATATTCAATTACATTATGGTCAATGAGGAAAAAGTTTCAAATGTATTTTATACGTTTGAAATTTAAAATACATAATTATTACATAATTTTTTCGAGTTATTTCCAATTTTATGAATATCGTATGCATAGATCAATTACAGGGACAATCAAAAGTATTCCGTTACATTATGGTCAATGGGGGAAAATGTTTCGAATGCATTTTAATGGTGTTACCCTCATTCGAACTTAATAAAATTTATATGCAACTATAAAGTACATATTATAATATACATTTTACATAATTTGTGGTGCAAAGAACATTTGTTATTGATTTACAAGGCCACACAAAAGTATTCCATTACATAATGGTATCGGGAGAACATTGTTTGATGAGCGTTTTAATTGTAATTCACTATTTACAATTTTATGAGATTGATATATGAGTGTAATGTTTTTAAAACTTCGTTATCGTACGAACGCACCTCATTTGCAACGCTTCACGTGCAATTTCCAACTTGTTTCTAACAATATAGCACACGATGGGTGTCATCAACAATTAAAAAAATTCATCCCACGCAAAATTTTGAAAGATTTGCTGGCGGGGGGAAGGGGCGCATTCACATGAATAGTCACAGGGCTTTAGAACGATGTATCACAGGAGTTCCTTCCCCCCCCCCCCCGAAGAGGAGAAGGTGGTAACCTTTTCCAAAATATACACCGAACACGTTTCAAATTTTATAAATAGTATTTATCGAAGTTCCGTGTAAAAAAAAATACCGCTTCAATGTCTGCCGAACTCTACCGAGAGATACCGTGCCGAAGTCAGCCGAACTGAAACGTCGTTAGCTGGAGTGTTAGGTTTTTAGCTCACAGGCTATCATAGCCTGAGAGCATATGTGCCCGTCCGTTCTGTATGTACGTTCGTTCGTGCGTAACGCGATAACTCATGATAAAAATATCGGATCCACTTGAAATTTTATATATAGATATATCCTGACAAGGCGCTTCCCTGATTAGTTTTTGGAGTTCATTCGATATGTATAAGAGGGGGAACGGGGGGTTCATGCCCCTCCCCTTAATTGATATAAACGGGATTTTCATGCAGAATTAAGTTTTCGTTCAAAACTTAGATATAGGGTCATTCTGATGAGGCGATTAAGTGACTGTTATTAGGTGTTCATTGAATAAGTATAAACAGGGGGAAGGGGGTTCTAATGCCCCTCCTCTTAACTTGTATAAATGGATTTTTCAAGCAGAATTGTCAGATTTCGTTCAAATCTCTGAATAGTTTTGGAAGTTTAATGGTTAAGTATAAAAGAGGGGAGTAACTCCTCTTAAATTATATAAATGCTAAATGGGTTTTTATTAAGAATTATCCAATTTGCTCTGAATTTTAGACATAGATTTTTTATATGATAAATCATGTCCTTGATAGTTTAGGAGGTTAAATGATTAAGCATAGAAAGGAGAAAGGGGAGGCTGTTTCCCCTTCTTAATTTTTTTTCGAACGGAATTAACGAAAATACAAGGCTGTGATGTACAATTAGTATGCGTAGCCTGTGAGCTCAATGCCATCAGTTTAACTGGCAATATTCTTTTTATTTTTTCTCGTTACGGAATTTCTAGATTCGGTGGCCACGTTCAAAGCCCGCGATAAAAGCTATACAATAGCTTAAAAGTTTACTAATAAAATCCAGCAACATTTTGTCTAATTTTTGACATGAGCATTTTTTTTAACTAAAAATGTATTTTCGTGCTTTTATTTATTTTTGTTGTTGTTTGGCTTCTAATATTCAACGCGTAACTTTTAAAATCTATGTCTGAATTATATTGCCAAACATATAGCCCAGTTACAATTAGGAATAGTAACTACAATGAATTTCTTTGAACATGAAGTTGCACAGAATCAGGCATTTCAAGATAGCACAACAACATCTCTGTACAATATTCCGAACTACAATTGAAAGTTATAGAAATAGGTAGCAGTTCTTATCAACAAAGCAAGTATACAATATCCTTCCTTTTTCGCTTTTATTTATTAGTAAACACAAGCTTCATTTCAAGTACTTTCACACATGGTTCTTTGGACCGTGATTGTATATGCATATACAGGAATGACAAACACTGGGGTATTTCTTATTGTAGAAATAAATAATTTTATAATAATTTAGTGATTTTAATAATATTTTTGTACTTTCTTAAAAGTAGATAACCTACTAAAAAAAATAAAAACTATTTTCATTCAAAGACCATGTTACAAATAAAAAAAATAAAAATTTGATTGGATCAAAATTTATATCGATATCAAAAGACAAACACTTCTACCCCATAAAGATATCTTACAATATCATGTGCCGGACCCCCGCTCCCCTAAAAATTAGAACGTTACATTTGCACAGCCCCAAAGTGAACACGCTAGATTATTAGATCTAAATATTTTCCCTTTGTACACTTATATTACAAATGCATTTACAAATTATACAAATGCATTTTAAATGCATTACAAATGCATTTTAAATTGAGTTTTATCTTTGAATTTTGCAATATATTAGCCATTTGTGTTATATAAATGAAGAAAGCATTGATTTTTTATCGCCTCTCCCCCCCCCCCCCCACACACACACACCAAGAAAAAGCAGCGAAACTCGAGTTCAGAATCATTAAATTTATAAAAAGTGCATTTTTGAAATATTTAAAT
Source organism: Maratus speculifer (assembly GCA_964019185.1). NCBI lineage: Eukaryota > Metazoa > Arthropoda > Arachnida > Araneae > Salticidae > Maratus > Maratus speculifer. The sequence continues at coordinate 199,421,423 of OZ025298.1, read as the reverse complement.
AAAATGCATTTATTTATAATTCTATGCCTTAAAAATTAATTCTCAATTTTAGATAAAAAATCTTTTAAAAAAACAGAACATTATTTTACTACATTCAAATGAAATGCACAAATTTATAATTTTTTAATTGATTAAATCATCCAAAACGTGTACATTAGAGCTTCAGATTGAGTTCAATTGAAAACCGCAATTGAAAAACAACCACAGATAATTCATAAATATTCCTTAATTCATTCTGAGATATTTTCTTGCCGCTGCAGTAAATCTAGTTCTTAAAATAGATAATGATCATTTATCGTTTGGCTAACTTTAAAGTTAGAACAGATAATTTAACATCTTTACAATTATTTATCTGTAAATAATTTCTGCGGTCACTATAACATTTGGTACAAAAACGTTTGAAATTGAAAAAATATTTGTATAATAAATATAACAGAATTAACAATTTTATCTGATTGAATGACATTTGATTAAAAGGGTTTGTTTATTCTTTATGGTTTTCAGACGTAATGAGAGTTAGTATTAAATGATTTTCCATAGGAAAAGATTCTGGGTTGATATTGCAAGGGTGATGGAAGATATGGGAGGGGGGGGGGGTTACTCGTGTTCGAATATTTAAAATGGTTATGACTACATACTCATAGATATTTTTTAGGGAGGGGGGGGGGTTGACACAATAAATTTTGTTTTTCGGCCAAATATTTTTATTATTTTTGTTTTGCATTTGCGTTTAAAAGATTTTATTTCTGTAATTTTATTTTGTCGGGAAAAAAAAGAGAAAGAAAGAAAGAAAATAATCTTCTATAATTGTGAAATAACTTAATTTTAGAACAATTGTAGTTAATTTGAAAAGCATATTTGTACGAATTTAGGAAAAAAGGTCAATGGAAAAAAAGGCAACGGAAAAAACGTCAACGGAAAAAAAGGCAACGGAAAAAACGTCAACGGAAAAAAGGGCAACGGAAAAAAGGTCAACAGATAAAAACGGCAACAATAAATAATAGTAATAAATGTCAGTTCTTCAATAAATCGAAAGTTGATATACATTAGTTATTAAGGGAGGTATCTTAAGTTATAGAATACCGATTCTATGTTTCAAGTAAGCATATAAGTGTATCGGTTAGTACACGTGTATCGGTTATTTCAACTCGATTGATGAATAGCTTACGTTTAAAAACAGCGACTTTCATATCTTTATGCAAACTTTGACAAAGGACATTCTTTGGAGTGAGAAAAAAGTTTAAAACAGACAATGAAAAAAAAAAAAAAAAAATGGTACAAATACATTTTAAATAAAATGGAAAAAATGGATTTTTTTTTCTCTTGATATTTAATTATGTTATTAGAATGTTAAGGAGGATAACAGAAAATGAGTAGAAATGTGGAGATTTGGCACAAGAAAACTCAATTTTGGATACAGCAGCATAAACCATTTAAATTTAAATAAAAAAAAAGGAAATTTGTTATGGTGATTCTATTGATTATAGTAATAATAATAATAATAATAAAAATAATAATTGAATAAAAAATGTATGTATAAACATATTATTTCATTTTTCGACAAGTGAATTGCATTTTGTTATAAGGTTGTGCTTTCTCACGATGACCTTTATCAGGCTTTCGCGTGCGAAAATTCTGTAGAAAACACCATTTTGGACAGCATTTTCTGGAAGGCCACCTGCATTTATCAAAAAATGAAAACATTATTCAACTTTATGGTTTCTAAATAAGCCCCCCCTTGTCAAATCCGCCCCACCAGTGGCTAAGAGGTTGTGCTTTCGAAGCTGGTAGACGGGAGTGCTGGGTTCGAACCCAATCGCATCCGTCGGCCAAATCGTTCGGAGTTTTCCATGATTTTCTTTTAACCTTGGGTAATCTTGCGTAAATACAGTTAGAAAGACCTCGACGGAGGGCTCTCCTACAAGGACCTATATACCCCGGGCAGATAATCGGAAGTAACAACAATAACAATCCTTGCCATTTCCAAATCGGTAAACGAAAAAAAAGTGCCTGGAAAAAAAAGGACCGGTAAAAATATGAGTATATATAAATATAATGTAATAATATTATTAATAATAATAATTGAATCATAGATTAATATTTTGTTATATTTATATAATTTTATAAATTTATTATATTTATAGATTTTATATTTTTTAATATTTAAAATAATTATTATATTTAATAATTATATGCTATATTATTATTACTACATTACTATTATTAATATTTATAATATTTTATATTTAATTTTTTATATTTATATATTATAATATATATAATATACAGTGTAACACATAATAATTAATATAATAACATAATAAAAATATATAATAATATATAAATATAAATTAAATATAAAATTATTAATGAATAATTAATTATTATTTAAATATTATTAATTATTAAATATTATAAATTTTTATTCATTTCTTATTCTTTTTCTACAAGTATTATCGAGAAATGAAAACATTATTCGACTTTATGGTTTCTAAATAAGACCCCCCCCCCCTTGTCAAATCCGCCCCACCAGTGGCTAAGAGGTTGTTCTCTCGAAGGTGGTGGACGGGAGGTGCTGGGTTCGAACCCAATCTCATCCGTCGGCCAAATAGTTCGGAGTTTTCCATGATTTTCTTCCAACCTTGTCTCCTTCTTGCCTTGTAATTATTTTTATTAATAGAACCACCATAACAAATTTCGTTATATTTTAAATTTTATTTTAAATGGTTTATGCTGCATGTTGCCAAATTTAGTTTTCGTGCATTAAACTTTAAAATTTCGACTCTTTTTCTGTTATCCGTCTGAATATTCTAAATATCAAGACAACAATTTTTTGTGCCTTTTTTTCCACCCTATTTAAATATATATACTTGTTTTTTTATTTATTTATTTTTTCACGTTTGCCCCTTTTTCGTCAATTAAAGAATGTTTTTGGTCAAAGTTTACATAAAGATATGAAAGTTGCTGTCTTTATCCATAAGCTTTTACCTGTTGCCCTTTTTTCCGTTGTCTTTTTTTCCGTTGACGTTTTTTCCGTTGCCCTTTTTTCCGTTGACGTTTTTTCCGTTGACCTTTTTTCCGTTGACCTTTTTTCCGTTGACCTTTTTTCCGCGCACCATTTGTACGAACGAAATTTGTTTGGATGAATTGCAGTCGATTAAAAGTATATAAATAATATTTTTGTGTTCTTGTGAAATTAGCTTTGAATATGCGTTGATAAATATGGTTGATATTAAGTCGCAGATCAAATTTCTCCTTTTTAATACGTTCCAACACAGTTGCAAAGTGTTTATGAATTCGGTTTGTCTGTCCATCTGTCTGTCTTTGCTGTAACTCGCGTAAATATAGTCCGACGGTCGCGAAATGGATATGTATATGTTATTGTCATTTAATATGGCATATTCGGTTTTAAAAAGGAAGTGTGTAGTTCTTTTTTTTTTTTTTTTTTTTTTTTTTTTTTTTTTTGCAGGACTACTCAGCAGATTTCCACTATATTACACTACATGTTGAAAAATCACTCTGTGTGTATTTTAATGAAATTACAGTATTTAAAACATATTAAAATTGATATACATTACTAAGTTGCACACAAGATTCTTACCATAGTATATGGTGTACATAGAACTTATCGTTTATTTATAAGAACAGGTATTTGTGTTGCAGACTGCTGAAAAAAAATCTGGGGACATTAAGGGAAACATTAAGGGAAATAAGTTAAAAATAAGTTACTTTTGTCCTCAGAATTTTAAACACCATCATATATTGTCCGGAAGGAGGAGAAAATCCACTCCCGGTGCTATTGGCTCAAGAGCGGACAGCCCAAAAACCTATGTTATCGAGCACAAGAAAAATACTTTTATTTTGTGGAAGAGTAGTAATAGGGGAATCTAATAATTCATGTCTGCTGGAAGTGAAGTGGTGCGTAAGCCAAAAATTAATACCACTAGTGGGCGACTCGTAGGTTTAACATTGTGTTTGCCATAAAATCAAAGGTTCTCAGGACAGAATTCTCATTTTCCACAACATCCACGGTGAAATTATAGTTTTTTCTTTGAAAAATTAACAAAATTGATTTCTTTTTTACTTTTTTTTTTCCCTCTTTGAGACCATTTGTGGACGTTCGCGATACATTTTATGTCCAAATTTTCGGATTAATGACAGATTTTTTTTTTTTTTTTTTCGGAAATGATGGCTTTAATTTTTCGAAAATTTAGGAACAGAATCGTCCCTGATTAATACGTTAGCGTGAATCCGAGCTTCGTCAATCGCATGTGGTGCGGATCATAATACCATGGCACATAGCAAATAATTTCTAGCAAACATTTTTTCTACATTTTAACAGTTCAGTGATGCCACTGGACTTGAAAAATCCTGGGTCCCAGAGACCCAGAACTTCTAAAGTCCTGTGTCCCCACTAAAAATAAGTCACATTTTTCGACATAAAAATTGAACTTGTTCATTTGGCGAAAAAAAAAAAAAAAAAAAACAATAATTATTGTTTTAAAAATAATAAATAAACAATTAAAATTAATATTAATATTAATTTTTTTTTAACTACTAAGAGAAAATTTCTTCCTTTTAAAAAAAGATGGTCAAGACTGATTTATTGAAAAAGACATTTTTGCTCAAAAAATTAATACTTTTGTTGAGTAAAGGTATAGTTTTGTTTAATGAATGGGTTTCTTTTAGGAGTCACATTTACTCAGAAAGTTTTGGAAGAGTCAAAATGGAACCAGGAACTTCCGTTTTAAAAACAGGAAAAAAAAAAATTAATGGTAGAAAATTAGTTTTTGGAACAGGAAAATTGACTCTCATCATTAACTTTTTTTTCCGTGCCCCTCCGATGAAATTTGCCATTTTTTCGCGATTGGCAAAATGTGCCGTTTTTTCGCGATTTTTTTTGGACAAAATGTGCTGTTTTTTCGCAATTTTTTGATAAAATATGCCGTTTTTTCGCGATTTTTAGAAGAAATAGACCTTTTTGAGATTTTTTAACGAAATTTGCTGATTTTTCGCGATATTTTGCCAAAATCTGTCGTTTTATAGCGATTTTTTGACAAGAGTTGCCGTTTTTGTGATTTTTTTATCGAAATTTGTCGTTTTTTTGCGGAAATCTGCTTTCTTTTCGAGATTTTGCGACGAATTTAGACATTTTTTCGCAAATCTTTTCATGAAATTTGGTCGATATTTCGCGATTCTTTAAAGAAAGTTGCCGGTTTTTTTTGTGATCTTTTGACGAAACTACGCGTACCACGGGACGCGTAAGAGCTATTTATCTGTGTTCCGTCGCCGATTGTTTGCGTATTTTTCGCGGTATAGCGCGTCCGCGGCTTATCTGCAGTTTCAAAATAGTCTGCAGACGTTCTCAAGAGTCTGCGACGTACGCCGCTGCGTTGCGCAGATTCTGCTCCCGGGGGTCCTATAAGCTTTATTTAGAAAAACGTTTTTCCGTGTTCTAACAAGTGGAACAATAAAAATAATTCTTGTATGCTCAAAACTTATTGAATTATGATACTTAGAATTTTAAGAAATTTTAATGTTTTACTCACCATAACAGGAAAAACATGTTTTTAGTATCAGAAAATGCCAAAAATGCATGAAATTCAAAGTATCATAATTAATTAAGTTTTGTCTTGCAAAAATTAAGTTTTTAATCAAAAACTGATTTTTATTTATTTTAGTAGAAAACAGCATTTATAATTACGTCAAAAAACTATTTAAAATATTTTGTTGGAAAGGCCTTCTAATTAAAACATCCGTCAGTTATATGTTATAAAAATAACAGGCTGTTGGAACCTGTTAACTGTAAAATAGTGGAACGATGTAACCTGTTAACCAAAAAAAACTATATTTCCCATCTCGACCCGCTGTCAAAAATGACCGAATCTAGATCTACATTTCATTTTCATCAGACTCTTACAAACAAACAAAAACTATACATAAAAAAATAAGACACTTCAAATTATTTTATTTCAGAGTTGAAATTTCGCTAGATCTTCGGGGCTGAAAGCACTTTTGAGACAAATTTTCTTCATTAAATTGAAAAATTTTGTCTTCAAATTTTTTTCTTATATGTGAATAAATAATATAAAAAAGAACTTTGAATACATCAGAACAAACCACATTGTACTGCGAATTAACACATTTCAATTGGCAATTTCAAGGCAATTTCTATGAAATCTTTATTTTGAGGATAATGGAAGCCCCGCCCAAAGACGTCTTTAAGGCCTTTGGCCCCGCCTTATCCGAAAGTTGGTTGTCTAGATAAGTTTTCAGAGTTTATCTATGAATAAACATTTTGAAAGTGTTTGGATTTTGTATGAAATTTTGTATAATCTGAAAAAAAAAAAAAGTCTTACCATTTGGTATAAAAATGTAGAAAAGAAAAAATAAAAATAAAAATGAAATGTAGAAAAAAGAAAGAAAAAACTTGCTGTTATTTTATTTAAAAAAATGGTGTAGGAGTAACTAAGGACGCAATTCATGCCTTAAGGCTTCATTAAATTTGGAACAATCTATCGTTTTAGAAATATAAGTTTACTCGTGACCAGTTAACAGAGATTATTGCCTGGACGTGATAAAAATGTTTAAATAAAACAGGTAAAATTAAATGAACATAATAATAATAATAATAAATGTGTAAACGCATTTTTTTACACATTTTTTTTTAATTTTTTATTAAATTCGCCTCGTTGAATTTTTAAAAGGCATAATGTGGTTTAAATCTGAACGTATTTGAAGATGATTAGGTGCCTTGAAAAAAAGCAAATTTCATGACGGTCGCCTCTATCAAATACTCTTCACCAAAAACTATTGAAATGGGCGGTCCTTCAAAACATTTTGTCAAGATTGCAAACATAGTCAAATATCCTGAACGACGAAATATCTTGAAACAGGGTCGTAGCTAAGAGGGCGCTATGTGCGGCTCAGCTCCCCCTAAAATATTTAGAGCCCCCCCCCCTCTGAAAAGGATTACATGGTCACTAAATGAATTTCTATTCCGAAAATCCAAATTGAATTCTGTTCAAAAATCTTAATTTAATTTTGAAGACTTTTTACAGTTTTTCAGAAATACTAAATTGTATCTAAAAGAAGTGTTTTAACACTCTCTCGTCCTATTTGTACATATGAAGCTAACATGATATTTAATTTTGCAACAGTTAATACACCCAAAATTTTCATCATCCTATACCTTTTTTTTAGCATGAAATGAAGTTATTACAACAGTTTGATAAGAAACATAGTACCTGTAATGTGAATATGCACGAATTTATCTTTCTGCGTCAGAGAGGAAGAAAAAAATTATGAGCCCCTCCAAATTCTCTTGAGCCTCTCCTATTATTCTCTTCTATATACGCCCTCTCTTGAAATCTCCGAAAAATGATATTATTGTTTTTACAAACACTGACAGACATCGCTGAGTGTTGTAATAATAATAAATCACTTTTACAGCATTGTCCAATGTAAATGAAATAATCTAAAAATAAGGCATTAAAGTAAAAGTTTTCTAAAAACGGAAAACTTCTTAAGTTGTATTGTTTAGAATATAATGTTATAAATAATTAAAAAAAAAAAAAAATTCGTTTAAATGCTTACTTTAAAAAACTAGTTTCAAATTATATCTGTGCATATCGGAAGATATTTTAAATTTGAAATGCAACGTTCAGCGACGTTCGAAATATTTACCAATATTGGGCAGGTGCCGATATTGGGCCCATATCTATGTGTTTGGGCTTAAATTTATTCAGATTTCATTAACCGTTCAATAATATCACTTAAAGAAACATGCACGCACATATACACAGGCATTCTGCTGTTCGTGCATTAGTTTTGCCTAGAATTTATCAATTTAAAAACAAACAATTTTTACTAATTTAACACAAAGGTTCTGATGTTAGAAGTTATTGTAGTAATTCTTAATATTTGAAATTTTGTGCTAAATATGATCTAGAAGCCCAACACTTTTGCTAACTTATAGTTTAGAAATCCTTCCGCGGAAAAGAAACGATTTGAATATGAGTCAACACTTATTCTGTCGACTTTACAACTTTCAGAATTGAAAGTTTTAAAATGCTAAAAATAAGTTTTATTAGCAATATTATCTTTAAATATATATACTTTTAAAAGTCACAAGAAAATTTACTATCCTTTAAATAATTTGTTATTATTTAACAACAACAACAATAACAAATTTTTTTGATATATTATTGAATTAAAAAATTATTTTATTTATCTAAAATTAATGGATGTGAATATATATTCATTGGCATTGGCAAGAGAAAAATTTTAACATTTTAGTTAACTATTTTTTGTCTAATATAAAATGGAAAAAATATTTTTTTTTTTTTTTTTTTTTTTAAATTTTAGATATTTTAAATAGTTAAAATGTTTGACTTACTTTATTTGCTTTTCAATATAATGTCATCTTTTTTTTTTTTTTTTTTTTTTTTAATCTATAAGCACTCATATTACGACTAAAAGGTGTCTATATTTCGTCTGGATGTCGAAGTTTTTGGGAGTAATATGAATAAATTTTGAACGTAATACGGACAAATTTTTTGGTATATTATATAGACAAATTTTGTACATAGTACGGACGTAATTTTCGACGTAATGAGAACAAATTTTGGACGTCCAATTTACGTAAATTTTATGTTCATTCTATGCTCATTTTGCGGCCCAAAAGACGTAGTTTTTACGTAAAGAGAGGTGACATTTGGACGTAATAAGAATAAATTCTAGATGTAATATGGACAAAGTTTGTACGTAGTATGAACGTAATTTTAGACGTAATAAGAACAAATTTTGGACGTCCAATTTACGTTAATTTTATGTTCATATTATGCTCAATTTGCGGCCCAAAAGACGTACTTTTTACGTAAAGGGAGGTGACATTTGGACGTAATTTTGACTAAATATTGACGAAGTTCGGAGAATTTTTAGACTTAAATTGGACACGTCCATTGATCCAAATTACGTACTTTACACGTAAATTGGACGAATCTGTGTTGTGTGGGATAAAGTCGCACTAAGGAATACGCTTTTATCTAGCATTAAGAAAATATTGAACGAGTATTTTAATTTCCTCAAATCTATTCTTATCTTTGATTGCTACAAACATTAAAATAAGTTAATCAGTCGAATAACAAAGAGCAATTCAATTTTTTCAGAGTAGCACACTACCTGTCAAAGAAGTATTTTTGATTTGTTTGCTGCTTCAAATAACAAGTTCAGTGTGTCAGGCAATCGTCTTTATCATTAGTGTCACCCAAATCCTTTATTCTAAGTATCTGCAGTTTTTATTATTATTATTATTATTATTATTATTATTATTATTATTATTATTATTATTAAAATCACTCTTAAATTTATTATGGAAAGAAACCACGGCGAGAATACTTCAAAGTATAGAAATTTTAAAATTGGAATTAAAAAAAAATAAAATTTAAATTATGAACATTAAATTAAGATTAAATTCTTTGCCCAGAGTATAAAATAATCGTTGGATTTTATTAACAGATGTAATATTGTTACGAACCGATTACAACCGGAAAATTCGTCTCCCACCACTATCGTTTTGGCCTCTAAAAATTGCCTGTATATATAATTGACTCAATCAATTACTAGTGTACTTGCTTCGGCAGTACATATACTAAAATTGGAACGATACAGAGAAGATTAGCATGGCCCCTGCGCAAGGATGACACGCAAAATCGTGAAGCGTTCCACATTTTTTTTTTCTTCCCATCCAGTGGCGCAGCCAGAGTTCGGTTCTAGGGGGGTTTTGAATTGCTGATAAAGGTGTTTGCCGGTTATTTGAATCGCCGGTTAATATAATCAGTACTATTCAGAATATTCTTTGTATAATACATAAACTGAAAGAGCATCTGTATGGCAGGAAATCATTATTCTTTTAGCATAATGCGTCTCAGGAAAGGGATTTAGTTCAAATAACCAATTTTTACTTATAGTCCAAGATCCCAGAGCTTCCAGACGTAACTTATTTTCTCACAAGTAAAATTTATAGGATAAAGTAGTGTTAGTACGTTACGTGCTTTGAGCGTAGCGATACCTGCTAGCTTGGACCGACGCGACGGCCAATTTACAAGTACCAGGTATCAAAGGTAGGTAAAAACACTACGAACTTTTCTAATTTTCTCAGTCTTGATTTTTATATATGATGGTCAGGGAACTATTTCAATACTTTATGTAAGCTGCCAGACCAATTGCATGGGCCAAACATCCAGCCAGACATACATAAAGTGTCGCTATGAGTATGAGAGCGAGCTTGATAATTAGATAGTTTTATAACATAGCTTTATTAAAACTTATGTTATTAATGGTGTAATGGAAGTCTTCAGTAATAATTAAGTAATATTTTAACCCTTAATTTTAAAAATAATTATAGCATGCCAAAATGTGCCATTTGAAATCGTAATCGAAATTATAAACAAATCATTATTAATTTATGACAAAGTTTTTTTTTTTTTTTTTTTTTTTTTTTTTTTATTGAGGAAATTGATGATTTTCAGTAGCAATCAATTTATTAAAATAGTAGTTTATTGACGTTTTATAATAGGCAAAAAATAATAAAATTTGTAAATAGAAAATTTCAAAATAATTCATTTAAATATTACTCATTACTTTATTAATGAGAAAGTATGATCTATTTTATTATTTTTTTTAATCTTCATTATCGTCATTGTTGAAGTTTCATAATTCATCACCAATCCAATGTTAGTATTGAATATCCTTATAATCATCATCATTAGTTTCTTTTTCTGTAATATATATATATATACTAAAGTAATATATATATATACTAAAGTAATATATATATATGTGTAATTAAGAATCAAATAATTACAAATTTAAATAAATATTTAAATTGAAAGTAGAATACCTGATTCTTCTTGAAGCGATTCACTTACACAGCCTGGTAGTTGGTCCGCATCAAACCAGTTGAAATGATATCATTTCATATCATAATGAATATCGATATTCATTATCTTCCAATGTCCACCCATTGTTTTCAGGATTAAAAATATCTAGCTCCTTATTATGACATTATGAGCATTATTCTAGAGACTAGCGATGTAATTAGCTCATCGAAAATGCCTGCAAAAGCACACTTTTGCACGGTTAAGTTGCTCGCGTCAAAGTTTTTCAAATTTTTGCGGCTAAACTCTTCTCATCAGCATCGGAAACCATGTAAGTGTTGGTGAACAGTTGCAGTCTAGCAGCATCTATGTCAATTATTCCGCCCATATTGTGTTAAATACATTTTGCTGTAGCTCTAAGTCGTTGAATAAATCAAAATAATTGTTAAATCGTTGAATAAATTTTTTCTTCTCCCCCCCCCCCCCAACCCCAACCCCTTTTTTTCTGCTGCAGTAAGAATTGGTTCTATCAAAAGCTTGCAAATACAAAAGTTTTAGATAATATTAAGATCATTTAGAAAAAAATTATTGTATTTGATTCTTGAGAATGGACGAATTTTTTTTCCCCCAAACCCAATTTTTTTCGACTTTTCAGCCCATTTTTAACTTTATCAAATGTCTGTGAGGTGCCTCTTCGATCCAGAACATTTACAAACTGTCAACAGATGGCGCCACATGCGCATCTCACAAGGACTCTAGGCAAGCTGTAATAGACTGCTGGTTCGGTGAGTCAGTTACTGTACTGCCGCCGCTTATGTAGCACGCAAGGAAAATCACCTTGTTCCGAGAGACAAAACGTGTCTCAAGTTATTTAGAAATGTATTCTATTTCTTTATAAGTTTAATTAAATTTATGTTTGTTTAAGTACGTGCTATTAATATTTATCCATATACACCGTACTTTTGTAAAAAACATCGACAAGATGAAAGATTAATTCAGATTGAGCAGCCGTGATATCCCATAACCACATGGTAGCTTCAAGTGTTGACCGGACAATTTTGAAAGACGCCTTCTGATATATCGTTCCTGGACAACTACAGCGATGAAAAAAAACGGTATGTGCCATTTTCTATGTTTCTTTGTGGTATTCTCTGGCCCAATTGTTATATTTACCAGTTATTTTAATTAAAAAATTTTCGAGCCCAAGCGTTCTTATTCAAAATTTTACTAAATTGTATATTTATTTATTTATTGCTCTATCAATATATGTATTTTTAATTCTGCGCTCACAATGCCTGATGATATTCCTGCCGATAATCCGACAGAAACGCTTGCTAGGGTAGCTGTTAAAATTCCTCCCTTATGGAAAAGTAATATTTCTGTTTGGTTTGTACAAGTTGAGGCAAATTTTGCCGTGGCGCAAGTAACGAACGACACTACTAAGTACAATTATTTATTATCTGCTATAGACACAGATACATTAAGTGCGGTATCTGATTTAATTCTTACGCCGCCTCCAAATGACAAATATAATGCTTTGAAACAGAGACTAATTCAGGAGTTTTCAGATTCGCAATCGCAGCAGATACGTAAATTACTCTCTGAACTTGTGCTAGGTGATAAAAAACCTTCCGTTTTACTGCGGCAAATGAAAGAATTAGCGCAAAGTTCCGTTACCGAAGAATTTTTGAAAGCTATTTGGTTAGAACGTTTGCCGACGCATACGCAAGCAATTTTGTCGGTTTCAAGCTCCGGATTACAGGAATTAGCAACCCTAGCTGACAAAATTAATGAAATTAAATCTGAATCGGCAGTGTATGCAGTTTCCAAACCCACCGAATCGCCTCGGAACGACCACAACGCGATCTTAAATCTTCAAACACAAATTGAGCAATTGACACTGCAGGTTTCAGAGTTATCCAAAAATGTGTTTAGGCGATCGATGTCTCGCGGCCGATCGCATTACAGGGAAAGACGATACAGTAAAAATAGAGATTCCCAAAAATCGAGTCGTAAACAAAACGAATCAGACTTATGTTATTACCATCAGAAATTTGGTAGTGATGCTCGAAAGTGCCGCGAACCTTGTTCTTTTGATGAAATTAAAAAAAACTAGTGGCTGCTGCTAGGTCAACAAGCGAAAATACAGTTGGCGTAGCAGCATTAGAACAATGTAGGTTGCATGTGTTTGATAAAAATTCAGGGTTCAAATTTTTAATAGATAGTGGTAGTGATATTTCTTGTATCCCTGTACCAAAACAAGTAAACAAAAAGAGTCCTTCTAATTATCTTTATGCTGCAAATAATTCCAAAATTCCTGTTTATGGTAACAAACTGCTTGACCTAAACATCGGCTTGAGAAGGAGTTTTCGCTGGTCATTTGTTATTGCAAATGTCTCTTGCCCTATAATTGGAGCAGACTTTTTAAGAAATTTTGCTTTGCTTGTAGATTTGCACAAATTTCGATTAATTGACTCTGTAACTGGATTGTCCACTAAGGGTGAGCTTACTTGCTCAAAACAGTCCCAAATTAAACTAATTTCTGAAGACATGTCTTTTAAAACTATATTTGAGGAATTCCCAGAGCTCTTAAATCCCATACCAAATTTTAAAAAACCAACTTGCCATGATACAGTTCATCATATCGAAACTACAGGACCACCACTTTATTCCAAACCTCGCCGATTGCATCCAAAAATTTTAAAGGAAGTTCAAAAAGAATTCCAATATCTTATGGATGAAGGTATATGTCGTCCTTCCAAATCCCCTTGGGCATCCCCTATTCACGTTGTACCAAAACCGGATGGTTCTTACAGAGTTTGCGGTGATTATCGACGTCTAAATTCAGTAACTCTTCCTGACCGTTATCCAATACCCCACATCCATGACCTTACCAATATTCTACATGGAAAGAAAATTTTTACAAAATTAGATATAGTCCGCGCTTATTTTCATATCCAGTGCATGAAAAAGATATTCCTAAAACAGCGGTAATAACCCCTTTTGGAAGCTTCGAATTTCTATATTTAAATTTTGGACTTAAATGTGCAGCAAACACTTTCCAAAGATTTATTAATGAGGTTCTCTATGGTCTTCCATTTGCTATAGCTTATTTGGATGACATTCTAATTTTTTCCGAAACGGAATCGGAACATATAGACCATGTACGAGCTGTTCTAAGCAGACTCTCTAAATACGGACTTAACATAAATATATCCAAAAGTGTTTTTAAACAAGACAGCGTATCATTTTTAGGACACGAAATTTCTCTTGCTGGAATTCGACCATTACAAACTAAAGTTGAAATTATTAAGCAATATCCACGACCAAAAACTCTTTCTGAACTTCGTACATATATTGGCTTATTCAATTACTTTCGACGTTTTTGTCGCAATGCTGCAACTATCCTTGCACCCTTAACAGATTTGTTGCGTGGAGCTAAAAAGAAAGATTCAACTCCTATCGATTGGTCTGAAAATGCAATAAATTCTTTTGAAGCTTCAAGAAAGGCATTAACGGATGCAACTCTTGCATTTCCTAGCCATGACGGTCAATTAGCACTTCATTCTGATGCTAGTGATTTTGCTATTGGTGCTACACTAAGCTTAGAAACAGAGGAGGGTCTCAAACCACTCTCATTTTTTTCCAAACGTCTAAATGAAACACAATTAAAGTATTCTACCTTTGACAGAGAATTGTTAGCAATTTATGAGTCCGTTAAGCATTTTAGACACTTTTTGGAAGCCCGTCAATGTACAATCTTTACCGATCACAAGCCAATTGTTTTTGCCTTTAAAAAAAGAACAGATAATTACACTAACAGACAAAGTCGGTGGTTATCTTTTATATCTGAATTCACCACTGATATGGTATTTTTAAAAGGAAACCAAAATGATGCAGCCGATGCACTTTCCCGAATTAACGTAATACAAATGCCTACTCCATTAGATTACGATAAATTAAGTATGGAGCAAAAAGAGGATTCAGAACTTAGAGAAATTATGCAAAGCGGTCAATCCAGCTTAGAACTCAAATTAATTACCCTTCCAAATTCCACAACAGAAATTTATTGTGACATTTCTAGTGGCAAAGCACGTCCATATTTAACTCCAACTTTTAGAAAACAGGCATTTTGGAATTTACATGCACTTGCTCATCCTGGAACTAAAGGTAGTGTGAATTTATTGCGACAACGATTTATCTGGCCTTCCCTAGCTAAAGATTGTCGAACTTGGGCTCGTGAGTGTTTGGATTGTCAGCGTTCCAAAATTGTTAGACACACAAAAACAGAGTTAGGAAAATTTGATCTTCCAACAGATAGATTTGCACACATACATTTAGATTTAATTGGACCTTTACCGGAATCAAATGGTAAAAGGTATTGTTTAACTGTAATTGATAGAGCAACGCGTTGGCCAGAGGCATACCCACTTAGTGACATCACAGCAGAATCAGTGGCACGTGCACTACTTTCCGAATGGATTGCAAGATTTGGATGTCCTGAGAAAATTACCACGGACCAAGGACGCCAGTTCGAATCTGAACTTTTCCAGCAGTTAGCCAGATTGTTAGGTGCTAGAAAGTACCGATCGTCTCCGTACCACCCTCAGAGTAATGGGATTATCGAGAATTGGCACAGACCTCTAAAATGTGCACTAAAAGCCAGACGAACTGAAAAATGGACTGAAATACTTCCAACAGTGTTATTAGGGTTTCGTGCTGCACTAAAAACCGATATAAATGTTTCGCCAGCTGAACTTGTTTTTGGGTCTACTCTCAGACTCCCAGGTGATTTCTTCGATGACAAATCCACCATTAAAAGTCCTGAAGAATTAGTGCAGCGATTAAGAAATACCTTCAACGAATTCAAACCACAACCAACTAAGTCCCATAACAGCACAAAAACATTTGTGTCTCAGCAGTTTAAAACATGTACGCATGTATTTGTGCGTCAAGAAGGTATTCGGCAAGCTTTACAACCGCCATATGATGGACCTTTTGAAGTTGTTGAGCGCAACGATAAACTTTTTAAAGTGGCCATAAAAGGCAAAATAGTAAATATATCGCTGGACAGACTGAAGCCAGCCTTTTTGGTGAATGATTCACTATCTTCCTCGACTCCTGAAAAAACCTCAACAATGGAAATAACTACTTCGACTCCCGGGACTGCCTCGAATTCTGGAAAAACAAAACCACCTCACGTCACACGATCCGGCAGAACTGTCAGATTTCCAGAACGTTTGGTGGAAAATTAAGTGTATCGTTTGCACTAGGAAGGGGGTACTGAGGTGCCTCTTCGATCCAGAACATTTACAAACTGTCAACAGATGGCGCCACATGCGCATCTCACAAGGACTCTAGGCAAGCTGTAATAGACTGCTGGTTCGGTGAGTCAGTTACTGTACTGCCGCCGCTTATGTAGCACGCAAGGAAAATCACCTTGTTCCGAGAGACAAAACGTGTCTCAAGTTATTTAGAAATGTATTCTATTTCTTTATAAGTTTAATTAAATTTATGTTTGTTTAAGTACGTGCTATTAATATTTATCCATATACACCGTACTTTTGTAAAAAACATCGACAAGATGAAAGATTAATTCAGATTGAGCAGCCGTGATATCCCATAACCACATGGTTGCTTCAGTCTGTCATGCATAAATTTTTGGCACATTTTTTAGAAGTATTATATATTTTTTACAGAAAAAGAAACTAATGATGATGATGATAAAGATATTCAATACTAACATTGGATTGATGGTGAATTATAAAACTTCAACGATGACGATAATGAAGATTAAAAAAATAATAAAGTTGATCATACTTTCTCATGAATAAAGTAATGAGTAATATTTAAATGAATAGTTTTGAAATTTTCTATTTACAAATTTTATTGTTTTTTGCCTATTATAAGACGTCAATAAACTATTATTTTAATAAATTGATTGCTGTTGAGAATCATCAATTTCCGCAATATTAAAAAAAAAAAAAAAAAAAAAAACCTCTTTATAAATTAATAACGATTTGTTTATAATTTCGATTACGATTTAAAATGTATTCACATTTTGGTATGCTATAATTATTTTTTTAATTAAGGGTTGAAATATTACTTAATTATTACTGAAGACTTCCATTAGACCATTAATAACATAAATTTAATGAAGCTATGTTGTAAAATTATCTATTTATCACGCTCGCGCTCATACTCATAGCAACACTTTATATATGTCTGGCTTTATGTTTGGCCCATGCAATTGGTCTGGCAGCTTAGATAAAGTATTGAAATAGTTCCCTGAGCATATTATATAAAAATCAAGACTGAGAAAATAAGAAAAGCTTATAGTGTTTTTATCTACCTTTGGTACCTGGTACCTGTAAATTGGCCGTCAGTCTAAGCTAACAGGTATCACTACGTTCATAGCACGTACTACGTACTAACATTACTTTAACCTATAAATTTTACTTATGAGAAAATAAATTTAACTTTTTCAAAAAAATGTATAACCGACTCCAAAAAAAGCGCTAAAAAGAATTAAATAATTCTATAAAATTCTCTAATGACAAATCGTTATCCAATAACCACACATTGACTATCATGTACCGGTATAAAACGGTTAAATTTAATATATAGGATTTAATATCCACCAAACATATATTTTCCAGAGAATATTTTTTACAAGAGATTAATTTACATATTTTTGATTTAATTTTTGAATATATACATATAAAAAGTAAGGAATTACTTTTTGAAGTTGGTGCCAAACAATCATAATCGATAATGATTTCCCGATTTCATTTATGGTACTAGACATAATATATCCACAATTCTTACTATACTTAAGATAGTTTGGCACCAACTTCAAAAAGTAATTCCTTACTTTTTATATGTTTATATTCAAAACTTAAATCAAAAATATGTAAGTTAATCTCTTGTAAAAAATATTCTCTGGAAAATATATGTTTGGTGGATATTAAATCCTATATATTAAATTTAACCGTTTTATACCGGTACATGATAGTCAATGTGTGGTTATTGGATAACGATTTGTCATTAGAGAATTTTATAGAATTATTTAATTCTTTTTAGCGCTTTTTTTGGAGTCGGTTATACATTTTTTTGAAAAAGTTAAATTTATTTCCTACTTTTTAGTTATTTATACTGTAATATATAATTATGTGTACTGACATATGATGGCTCTTTGCAACGCATTACTAATGGTCGCACTTTGCTGAGTTCTGATGTATTCGCTTTACTAATCACTGTTTGATTGTCAACTTTCCAAATGACATTTACAACATCGGTTAGTATCGTTGAGAATCTTTAGGTTTTCTGAATGCGTAACGTATTTGACACGACGAAAAGCTACCGCATTCGTGAAATCTTAAAGTCAACATCGAATCGTACGGACATCGGAAGTGGTTATCGAAAGGTGACAATGCCTCAAGTAAAGTACATTTCCATTTCCATTTATTTGCTTTGAGGTAGGCGCTACAGCTATTCGCCGGCATAACCTCCAATGATCACAAGAAACCATATAGAACACTTTATTACAGAATATCCGGTACATCCATTATCACAGGGACAACACAAGACACCCATGCCGCTAGCTGGACTCGAACCAGGGTCCAGCGGTGTGGAAGGAGCTGACGCTACCAACCAAGCCGCTGGCCTCAAGTAAAGTGTCCTTACACATAAGCGCGCGGTAAAGCGCTTACATACATGAATAAACAGCAAAATGACTCCATGTATCGAAGCATAGTAAAATGCTTTTCTAGTGTAGTCAAAAGTACTTCCTCCTTCAGTAAGAAAAAGCAAACAGAAAGATTTTAACAAAAATCGCTCTATGATTCAATAGATAAACAACAACAATCTAATTCCTATAAATGCAGTAAATACATCGGAAATGAGCGGTGATGATTCGACGAGGAATCTAAAATTCATAACCTGTACTTGGCTGCATCTATAAGAGAGTGACAGCATTCGATGCCCAAATGTTTTCTTCACGGACGCTTTTTTCCCAACTAAACTGTTAAAAATTTGAAACTCACTCCACCGCTTTTATGGAAAACGATTATTTCAGCCTATCATGGAGCATTCTCATGGGTCAAACGACAAATATTTTGTAAAAGCGGGGGAGTGACGATGCAGCAAAAGGGTAAAATTTTTTTATAGTGTATGTATGAGAGGGATGGAGTGACGATGTAGCAAAAGTTAAATTTTTAACAATGTATCGCAATGCTAGGCATTTTCTACTATAAAATTTGATGATGATTTCCCGGTAGAATTCGATTGTACGCCGAATGATCCTTTATTTCCACACAGACATAAATACATTATCCATGTTATTTTACAAATTCGTGGACATACAAGGACAAGATAGCACAAGGATATATTACGACACAAGAAAAGTTTAATCGGGAGCTACACATAAAGAGTGTGTGCAACGGAGCCAGTGGGATTCGAACCCACAATCTCCTACGCTATCAAGAGATTAGCAGCGTGGTGTCTTAACCACTCGGCCACAAGGACCCCCTTGATGACTCATTTTTGTCCAGAATCTTTTCAATCAATCGTATACTGTACTCCATATGTCGTCATATTCACATCGAGGAATCCTACATGAACAAAATCTGAAATCATTCTGGGGTCTAATCCGGTAATCAAATCTGAATCTAAAGATAATTTTGTTACACATATCTATTCACTTTATTTTGCATTGATATGTAGAGATATTTTTTCCTCCGGAGCAAATTATATACTAAAGGATTTTCATCTTTTTAATAACTTAAGGATGTCGATTGGTATCGATATCTATTTCCGCTTTAGTGGATGCGAAAACTCGTCCATTTAAGCTTTAATATTTCGGAAATTTATCGCATCCAGCAAATTTTAAGGCCGCACACTAGGCACAGAAAAAGACCCGGATGATAATGTGAAGACTATGAGGGTGTTCTTTTCAAACATCTCGCTGAAATTTTAAAATTTTTACGTGATTTTTTTTCTAGGATAGCTGAGGATATTCCACAACCAGCCTAGTTTTTACTTTTTCAATTTTGGTTTCAGATTTGAAAAAAAAAAAAAAATATTTTAAATTTCAAAACTGGTTTAAACGGTTCTGAAATTGAAACTATCATTATATAAAACATACATACGCAAAATCGAAGAAGTAAAAACTAGGCCAGTTGTAGATCCTCCTCGGCTATCCTATACAAAAAAAATCATGTAAATATATTAAAATTTGAGAGAGATATTTGAAAAGAACACACTCATAGTCTTTACACTAACATCCGGGTCTTTTTCTGAAACTAGTGTAGTGCCTGAAGGTCCACATTGAAATCTACAGACTTCGTAAATGGGCATTGAAAAGCTGACAATCCATCAGTACACGTCAAAATTATTGTGAAAAATTTCCTTTGTTTTTAAAGCTTTTTCTTTTCTCACTAATGAGAGCGATCTAAAAACGTCTATGGAGCGTTTTCATTGGTCAGAAAATAGATAGTCTTTCAAAACAGAGATAATTTTTCAAGATATTTTAAACAGGGACCACTGTTAAAAATTTTACCCGTTTGCTGCATCGTCCCTCCACCGCTAATATAGAAAACGATTACTTTAGTCTATTATGGAGCATTCTCATGGATCAAAAGTGAGATATTCTATAAAAGCAGGGTAGTGACGATGCAGCAAAAGGGTCAGATTTTTTACAGTTTTAAGTACGCGTACACAATCAGAGCGCGTCCAGTTGCTTCTATGATTCAATGCATAGCAAAGTAATTCTAAATGTTCGTGTGTATTAAAATACCCTTTTCAGTCATAAAAAGGAAGATATTATCAAAATCACACCATAATTCAACATGCGTTTATATGAAAGTAGTAATATTTGAAGTTAAGAATGTTCTTTGATAAATGCGGTTTTCCAAAGTACAGAAAATTTAAGAATTTTTATTCCAGAACTTGGCGGTAGTCGCCTGAACGAGTTTGTTTTATGGGTGAAAGAAGTTAACTAGCTTAACTTTAATGGTAAGCTTATCAAAGTTTTTCGTCATTTATATTTGTCCAAATGAAAATCTAGCACATAGCAATGTACGTTAATCACTTTGTGAATCCGGCATAACAAGCACCCTGATACACAGACACTCTTGCTTTAACGTGTAAGGCTCTTTAGAGATGAATTTTCAGCTTTTCGATATCGAATTCTCATGTCTGGATTGTTGTGGATCTTTCACTTTGGTGGATACGAGAATTGTTCCAGCTAAGATTTCGTACTTTGGAAAAAAACTAGCATCTCTGCAACAGTGGTTAGGATCCAGAAGGATTATTCGCTGTTAAGCAAAACAAGATTGGCCAATCATAAGCCTTTTGAGAACTTTTCATTGTTCGAAGGAGAGAGTCTGGAATACAAGGAGTGAAAATCTGCTATCGACACTGTAAAAAATTTGACCCTTTTGCTGCATCGTTACTCCATCGCTTTTATAGAATTTCTTTGTTTTGACCAATGAGAATGCTCCATAATAGAGCGAAGTAATCGTTTCCTGTAAAAGCGATGGAGTGACGATGCAGCAAAAGGGTTCAATTTTTTACAATGCAAGCAGTGCTAAAAATTTGTATCCTTTAAATGTGCAACGATGGTACTAAATTCCAAAGTGTCAATCACAGCGACATCTGCGGCATTTTCGTGATACATTATCTAGACTAGTAATAATTATTGCATTTTTAGAAAATTGTCTGCAGATGTCGCTTCTATATTTAAATTTCATTAACATTGTTGCACATTTAAAGAATAGAACATTTTAGCGTTTTTTTTTAAGTGTTACAAAGGGCATGTTCAGCACAACTTACCGATTACTTACCGACCACTTACCGATTGTAGACAAGTACAAAATGAAAATCAAAGCGAAGTGTGACGTCAGCTACAATTCAACAGAATAGTTTTCATTGATGCCACAATTTGCTTTCGTACTGCCCTACAATCGGTCGGTAACATTGGTTACTTTTGTAAGTTGCTCTGAACACGCCCTGAGATAGCCGATTTCCACACTATATCCCTTAGATGCTATATTTCCGGTTTCTGGCATAAGAGAACTTTTCCGGAATCCAGGTAGAATTTGCGCTGTTAGCGAAACCAGATTAACGAATCAGAAGCCTGAATTTTAGCAAATTTTTCAATGTTTTAAATAAATTTTCTTGTTAATAAATCTCGTTTCGCAAACAGCGCAAAATTTATGTGAATCCTGGCCCTCGTCCAGTTAGGATTTTGCATTTTGAACACTGTTAAAAATTTGAAACTTTTACTTTATCATCAATCCATCGCTTTTATAGAAAATGATTTCATTGTATTATGGTGAATTCTCATTGGTCAAAATAGAGATATTCCATAAAAGCGGTGGAGTGACGACGCAGCAAAAACTTCAAACTTTTAACAGTGAAAAGATCGTGTGTCTATGTAAGTGTAACATAAAAGAATGCAAAATGAACACTTCTGATTGGTCGATTGCTTCAAAATGAATTTAAAATTTAAAGTTTTTATTTTAAAAAAAGTTCTAATTATCAGATTTTTATGAAATTCGAATGGGACCACATGGGCCTCATACGCTTTCAAACAAAAAAAGAATTATCAAAATCGGTTCATATTTTCAAAAGTTATGCGTGAACAACAAATACATACAGGTCGAAATCATAACCTCCTTTTTGAAGTCGGTTAATAAGTAACGCCTGGGGGCCCTGGGATCTTGCTCGATTAACTAATCCATGTAATATTATGTACTTTCAATTTTAAGTAGAATTTTCGCTAATTAATCGAATCACTATTAAATGGAATCTGATTCAATAAAATAGGGGAATCCGAAATATGCATAAACGTTTAAATATTAAATTTTGTTTTGATTTATATAAGCGGGAAATATAGCGATTTTTCTTAGCGTTGAGAGGGATTTTAACACCGGAACCACCTCCTTGGCTGTGCCACTGTTCCCATCCAATCCCATCCAATGTGTGAACAATGTAACTTTTAGTTCAGGTATAGTTTAAGTTTACATAGTTAATGGGAATCTGCAAATGTAGGATTATGTTAGTGAAGAAAACAAAAGCTAACTAAAAAAACTCCCCTGTCAAATCACAATTGGTCTCTTTTTAAATGTAATGTAGATCAATATTTTAACTATTTTTTCCCTCCTCCCCTCCCCCCCCCCACCTTGAATGAACCTTTTATACAAGTGTCCGTTTGGATGATATTCAACACAACAACAAAATGGAAACACCTGTTAAATCTAAGGGAAAAAAGAAAAATATATATCGTATATTTTTCACATGTAAAAAGACATATATTTAGTCAGTTCTATGTTTCTCATTATTATATTTAAACAGATGTAGAAGTCATGCATGAGTACTTCAGAAAATGTGACAGAATAAGAACAAGTGAGCAATAGAGATGAGTTCGGGCTCGTTTATCGAAGCCCGGACCGTTTGAGCCCGATGATTTTGAATCCGAGCCTGAAAGATTTTTTTGTCATCAGAGCATGAGTAATCCAAACCCGATACCCAAAAGTATACAAATAACAATAAAAAAAAACAGCATATTTAAAAAATGTTTCATACGTGATATCTGATTTAAAAAAAAAATTACTGTTAAATAAAAATAGAAATTCAATTTTATGAAAAAAACAGTTTTGCATCAAATAAAAATATACTTCATATTTAAAAGGATTTTCATATTTTTTGTCTTTTAACAAGAAAAATTGATGGACGCATTAAAGAAGTGTAATGAAAAAATATTGGATGAAGTTTGCAAAAATCATTATTTGTATGCTGAAGAATCGAAAAACGTTTTCAATCTACTTATAATAAAATGCGACAGTAGAAAAGTGTGTAGAACGCTTCCAGTGCGTACCATTCTGCTGTACGAATCCACAGCTGCTAAACGCCATGTTAGGCCTAATGGAAAACATATGAAAAAACAATCGACGGTTTCACAAAAAAGAAATGAATGACTCTTAGTGATTCATTAAAATAATAATAACAATAAAAATATCTAATTATGATTTTAAAGTATATGTAAAATCATATTAAAACATTTAAATACATTTTAAATTATATTTTTCACTTTCGTTCACATTTATTATAGGCAGTAAGTTTACAACATTTTAAAAAAATCAATGGTTTTTCAAGTTAATGGTTTTTTTTTATGGATTTATGCACTGTGGACCAATGACCTATAATACCTACGTAGACACCAAAATGGCAACCTTTTCGTAGGCCGACATGTCTGCCTTCCGTCACGAGACGGAGGGCGGATTTAGCACGCCAAACCGGTTTTTCTCCCGCCGAAACTCATATTGTTATGTTTGTCTTGAATTGACCACACTTCTGCTTTTCTCTTTGTGAAATCTGAAAGATGCCAAAAAAGCGATCACCGCCAAAAAACAGCATCTTTTCACCAAAGATGTTGGATTCGAAACCATGCCGAGATAATAATGGGATTTGGCGTCTACGTATATGAGAAAGTCAATGCTGTGGACAGACTTCAGGTTTTATTGTGTTGCCATCTATCAGCATCAATGCAAATGAATAATTTTTTCCATTGGATTTATAGTAAAATAATAATACTAATAGTAATAAATAAAAATTGCAAGATGTAATAATGTGGAAGAGATTTCTCTTGAACGTTTCCGCTAAATAATTTTAAAATACCAAGGTATAAATAAATAGAATAATTTTCGTATGATTTCTTAGATATAAAATTTAAATTACGTTTTATTATTATTTATTTTAAGATGTCAACATTTATCAACTTATTTTTCAAATTTTGTTTTCTATTATAAAGAAAATATTTTTTTTCCTCAATGTGTAATGGATATATGAGATGTTATCATAACTGCATTAATGAGATTGAAAATTATTTTTCCACATTCTATTATTAAAGTACCATTTTTCTTACTTTTGAAAGTTATTATATTCAAAAATTACTATGCTAAAAATAAAAAAATACCTGCTTTGTTGTAATTAGTATAAGTTATACATGACTGTATATTATTTACATTTTAATGACATTTCATAAGAAATGTAAATTTCGTTTACAATGTAAGCACATTTCAAGCAATGAAACACACATTTCAATGTAAGCACAATTCAATGTAAGCTAAGCTTTTAAAAATTGGCGTAGTAAAATTAAAATTTTACGAAGGAAATAATAATAACGATTTTGGTTTTCATTAATAAGGAATGAATTTTTAAAGTCACATAGTTAGAGTTTTTAAAAATTGATTTTGATCTAAATCAATGCATCTTGGTTCGATATTTTCTATAAATAACTACAAATTTTCCAAAAAGTTTTTTTTTAATGTTGTTTCCAAAACGTTTTTTTTATGTTGTTGTTTGTTTATATTAACTGCTACTAGATGGCGCCAAACCCATATTTAAAAATAAAATATAAAGCTTTATTAATCGATTATCTAGGAATCTATTTCATACTTTTTCCTATATATATGGCTAAAATCGCTGCGGAACCATTGCTTTTTGTAAAATAATGCATTTTAAAATTTAAAAAAAAATCAATATTTAATTTTAATGTTTAGTGAAATTTTAAGAAAATGTGTTTTACTTTGCTAATTATTTTCATTGTTGTGATAAATACTGCTGTATGTTTTGCTCAATTGTTGAACGATTTCAGAAATTTAATATCAAGTAAAAAAAAAAAAATCATTTGTATTGCTATTTTTAAAATATGCTTTTCTACAATGCAAACTCTTTAATAATAAAATCTTCATTCTATTTGTTTGTATGAAGTCTTACGAAAATAACATGCAGGTCAAAATTCCGTCATTTTTGACGGGGTTATATACTAGTTTCCTATAAAATGTGTTAGTAATAAAATGTATCGATAATCAATTAATTTCTCATAACATGATTGACGTGAACCAGAAAATCAATGCAAATTAAAACATTTATATAGTTATCTTAACAAGGCCAGATCTGGAGAGTCATCAGTGGGGAGGGAGGGGGGGGATTTAGAGACTTGGTGCGCGGATCGGGGCTAATTGTTTTCACTACGGGTCATGTTAATTATTAATTTTTCTGTGGGTCGCGTTTTGGCTTGGTTGACTTCTACTTTTTGCGGTGGGTAGGATTAACTTCTATTTTTTTTGCTGTGAATCGGATTTGAGTATGGCTGATTAGAATATATTTCTGTAGGTCGGGCTGACTTCTACTGTTTTATTGTAGATCGGATGACTTCTACTTTTTAACTGCACTTAGAGCGTTTGGTTTGGGGCAGATTGACACAGAGATCTGTACGGACTGGCCCGTGGCCCAGCGTCTACTTTCATTCATGGCTCTCGTGCCGGACTAGGCATGGTCTCTACTTTTTTCAAGCCGGGCCCGGAACCAGACTTTTTTCTGAAGGTTTGGGTGGTCAAGGGCTGGGCCTAGTGGCTACTCTTCATGGTCCGGGCCGAGATCGGACGTTACTTTCCCCCCCTGAAGGATCGGGCTGGGCTAGACCTAATTTATTTTTTGTACAGAGCCGGCACTAGCTTAATTCCTATTTTGCACGCCCCAATATTTTCAGTCATAGTTTTGATACAGTCCGTATGAAAATCATTGTCTCGACTTAGCCTGGTTCATTCAAAGGTCAATAAAATGCCATTTTTTTCTTTATGAATCTGGCTGAGCTCTAGCCTGAAAATTTCGGCCCGTGCAGACTTTTAGAATTACATACATTATTTCGGGTTTTGGTAGTTTCGGATTTGGTTTACACTCTTTCAAAAAAAGTCCGAAACGAGGCTATTTTTTTTTTAAGTCTAAATATTTTTAATGATAAAAGTACAATACATAATAACAAAAAATGCTTGTCGGCTTGACCTATAGGCGGAGGTAGATTTCCAAGAGTGCTCATTTCAACAACAAAAAATAAAATATGATTAGAGATAAACCGAGTTTAACAACTTTATTTGGCCGCTTTTGAAAAATTTTTATTTCATTTTTCTGTTTGAACTGGTTTTATGAGAATCATCTTAAGTGAAATTCGGCTTAAATGCCCATTTTGAAATGTATTCTGACTTTATTAAAAAGGCGACCAATGTGGCACTTTATATAGTTCTTAAATAACAAAAAACTGTCAATTGAATGCGTTTGAGAGCAAAATTGAATTTAAAAATGAGATAGAAAAATAACCAATTTGTTATTTGAATACATCCTCAATTCTTCAATCATAATCGCTTCGGGAAATTTTTTGCAAAGTGCCTATTTTGACAGTTTTTTTTTTTTTTAAATACATTTAGCCGTTATCAAAAAACTGACAATTCGGCACATTACACAGTTCCGAAATATGAGAACCTGTCAATTGGATGCGTTTGAAATCAAAACTGAATTTAAAAATGAGTCAGAAAAAATTCAATTTGTTATTTGAATACCTCAATTTTTCAATCACGATTGCTTCGGAAAATTCTATTCAAAATACCCATTTTAGCAGCCTTTTTTGAAATATATTCTATCTTTATCAAGAAACTGGCCAATACGTCACATTAAATAGTTCCTAAATAAAAGGACCTGTAAATTGCATGCGTTCGAGAGCAAAAATAGATTTAAAAATAAATCAGAAAAAAGCAATTGTTATTTGAATACTTCCTCAATTTTTCAACCAGGATCACTTCGGGAAATTCTGTTCAAAATATACTTTTTGGCAGGCTGTTTTGAAATATATTCTGTCTTTATCAAAAAACTGGCAATACGTCACATTATATAGTTCCTGAGTAAGAGGATCTGTCATTTGGATGCGTTTAAAATGAAAAATGAATTTAAAAATGAGTCAGAATGTATTATAAGCAGCTTATAAGCAGTATAAACTGCTTATAAGCAGTTTGGATTTGAGGTTTTTTCTCCAATTCCTATCTTTATATAATTTATTTTTGCTATAAGAATTGGTCGTATGAAAAACTTGTCAGTATAAAAGTTGTAGATATTATTGCGAAAATGCAAAGTAAATTTAATTAGATTTGGTAGTTTAAGAATTGACGAAGCTATGGATTTTTGTCATTTTTCTCCCCTCGTTTGTTTTCGTTTTTAATTTTTTTCATCGGTAAGAAATAGTCTTATCAAAAACTTGTAAGTACAAAAGTTTTAGATATTTTTGAGGACATTTATAAAAAGTTGAGTTGGAATTTATATCTTGAGAACTGACGAAGTTATAAGTTTGTTTCTCTCAAAAACCCTGTTTTTTTCATCCTTTGAGCCCATTTTAACTTAACAAAAATCTGTCATGCATAAACTTTTGGTCCATGTTTTAGATGTAATATAAACTTTAAATTGATTCGATATCTATTTTAACTAAAAAGTTATGACTTTTTTTTTCAGTTTTCACAAAAACCTTCCCTATTTCCACCCCTTGGTCCGATTTTGCCCATTAACGAACTTGACCGAGATTTTATACCCCTTGATTTTGTGTATCAGTTTCAAGGGCGGATCTGGAGAGTCCTCAAGGGGGGGGGGGGGGGGCGATTTCAAAAAATTCGGAGACTCGAATCTGGTCGCGAGTCGAGGCTAATTTTTTCCCTGCGGGTCGGGTTTGGATCCGGTTGACTTCTATTTTTACTGTGGATCGGGTTTGGGTCCGGATGACTTCTATTTTTGCTGCGGATCGGATTTGGGTCCGGTTTGACTTCCCTTTTTTGCTACTGTTTGGTTTAACTAATATTTTTTTTCTGGGGATTGCATTCGGGTCCGTTTGACTTCTACTTTTTACTGCGGGTCAGGTTAACTTCTATTTCTTTGTTGCGTGTCGGGTTGTCTACAAGATTAGGCTACTGGTCGGCTTAATTTATACTTTTTTTCTGTGTGTTGTGTTTGGACCTGGTTGACGGCTTTTTGCTGCGGGTCGATTTGACGACTTCTAATTTTTAGCTGCGTGTAACGCGTTGGATTTTAAACAGACTGACATACATAATAATTTGGGTTTGGGTCAGTTTTGAATTTGATTTTTACTCTTGCGTGAAAGATTCGATTTTCCAAAAGAAAATCTAAATATTTTTGAAGATAAAAATTATATACAGTAAAAGCTCCATAGCGGATACGACCTGTTAATTATTTAGAAATGCTTTTAAATCTTCAAAATTATGTAAAAAATACGCTTTTGGTAAAAGGCTGGCTTGTTTCTTTATACAGTGAAACCTCCAAATAAGGGACACCTATGGGACCGGAACTTTTGTCCCTTAA
This sequence comes from Maratus speculifer, assembly GCA_964019185.1. Classification (NCBI taxonomy): domain Eukaryota; kingdom Metazoa; phylum Arthropoda; class Arachnida; order Araneae; family Salticidae; genus Maratus; species Maratus speculifer. Next base: position 199,392,345 of record OZ025298.1, on the reverse strand, counting down.
ATAGAGGTGTCCTTTATTCGGAGTTTTTATATTATTTTTAATTAATCTCTCTGAAAGATATAGAAACAGCAAAGCATTAAACATGATGCGCCATAAATGACCCAAAGTGTATAAATTATGTTAATCAGACAAAAAAAAAGAAAAGAGAATTAATCAATTAAAATTTTCCATTAATTACTAAATTATTAAATGATTTGTAGAATTATTGATTTGTATTTTTATGCAAACTGTGTACATGCAGCAAAAAGTATAAAAACATTTGAAAGAATTTTACTTGAAGTAGCAATCAAAAGTGATCGTTTTGCAAATTTCAATTTTTCAGTATAAAACATTCATATGTTCATTTACCATACTTATAAATTTTAGTTCTTCATTACCAGCCGTATTCACCAAAGAAGAAAAAAGTATTCAACTCTTTTGCATATTTTAAGGCAACAAATCTCTCAACTGCTCTACTTAGCAAGGGACCTTATGCACGCAACCTGAGGTCGAGGCTAAAATTCGTCTGCTGGCGGTATTTACTGGCGGTGTTTAACATAGCAGTCTATGGAGTGTGAGTTATTATTGCTTGTTTGTTAGAAATACCGGAAAAGAATTCTTTGTTGTAGCAGCATATACTTAATATATGGTAATATAAATTCAAAATTGTTGTTCTGCTTGCAAGAAAATTCTCTAAATTTGTAAATTTTCCGTTAAAATGTATCCAGGAAGGCTGAAGTCGTCTGCTAGCGATGTTTGCGCCTGCGCATAGTGGAGTTCTGGCGGTGCAGTGACTAGAATAACCGGTTAGCATGCCGCCAGCTCTGGCGTCTGACGTCACGTGCATAAGGTCCAGTGGGAAACGTTTTGGCGCATTTACAAATTCATTTTTTAATTGAAAGGTATAAAATTGGAATGGTTGACTATGGAAGCAATTTGCAATTGAACTGCATCTTTAATTTTTTGAAAAATAAATTACCTGTAAAAACCTGTATAAGTGATTTTGATCACGTGACAAACACCTTTTTAACCCCTTTTGAGTACTTATTTTTCTTTCCGATGGAAATTCGGTTCAAGACGCCCACATTGATATTTTCTAAAAAATCTATACCATTAAAAAAAAAAAAGGTCGATTATATATTTTCTGAACCACACTTGCTAGTTTCAGACATTTCCGGATAAAAATTAATTAAAACAATATGCCTTAAAAGTTGCCTTTTTTGGATTTGAGAACAGCTTAAAAGCATATGTAAACTTCTTTATTTTACAATTTTCTTTTATTCTCCATTTTCAGAATCATCCTCACCATCATTACTTTCAATGCGGATAAAAACACTGATGTTGAATCAGAATTGTGGGTAAATAAATGGCAGTTAATAGTGTCATATGCCTCTATATAAACATGACTGTCTGGTCTGTCTGTTTGATAACTTCATAAAAATCTGTATTTTCATTTTCATCACAGACTATTTCATTATCTGAAATTCAAAAACCAGTCTCTCTAATCTCATTTTGAAGTGTCCCTTAAATCGAGTGTCCCTTATTCAGAGGTACAAATACATTACACGTCCTATTCCAAGGGACCGGGACCGGAAGTTTTGTCCCTTATTTGAAGGTTTCACTGTACCAAAGATCAGCTGTAATTATGTTTTGAAACTTATTAAAGAAACACACCGGGTATCTTAAAATGGAGACTGATTTTAAAATCCTGTTACTTGCAAATGGTGACAGCTATTTTAAAAAAATCTCGCAGTAGGGTTGCATAATATATCAGAAGATTTCTTACAGCGGTTCTTGATTTTCCATTTTAATAGCAGTGATACATGGTGCTGCAAGAAATAGTCGTTAAAAAATTTTTTTATTTAGATTGCAAAAAAGAATGTCTGAAGCAATTACACTTTTAGAAGATATTTAGAATGTATTTATTTTAAATAGTTTACATAGCGCATGGTCGAATTTCTACTTTATAAGCAATTACAAAAAATTAGGACATTTTAAAACAGATTGAAAAAAAAATACTGACACAATAAGGGGACAAAGATAGATTTTTCAGTGTTTGACACCTGACCCAGTCCCAATCTAGTAAATTAAATTTGGCGCGACCCGACCAGAGTCGCGCAGGTCTCGAGTTTTAGCCTCGTTCTCATTTTCGGACGGGCATCTAATGTAATTTTTCAGACCCTTTATTGAGCTCAAGGAGTGGGGATCGCCCCATCGCTCCCCCCCCCCCCTAGATCCACCATTGATAAACTACATAACATTATTACATAAAATTCCTAATGTAATAAATATCTAGAACTTTTAATAACTTTTGTTAAATAAATTAATTAAATAATGTATTCTGCTAAAACGAAAAGTCAACTAAAAGCAAATTCATTGTTGTATTTGTTTTGATTGCCGCCATTCGATCGTCGCAGGATATTCTGTAGACATAAATCTGTAATTATCACAAACTTTCATTTGAAGCTTGAAATATCAATGAAATACTAAAATAAATAAACACGATTTCAGTTCCCCATCATTTTGATCAAAATACCATAATGACTTGAAAAGGAATAAATACACAATTGTAAGTGGAAAAAAATTGTTTCAATCTTTTCTATACATGAATACAGTCGAGTCTCTATAAAACGAAATCCACCGTTCCAGTAAAAAATTCGTTATATAGAGAAATTCGATGTATAGAGAATGATCTTAAAAATCGTATTTAATGTGTGAAATTTGAACAAATATTATTTTTGATCTTTTGAATTAATAATTTGAAATGTTTAAAAGTAAATATTAACCTAACCTTTTATTTCTTAATTATTTAAGCTGTTTCAAAAAAGTGAACAGACATTTATTTGAAAGTTTAATGAAAATCAAATAAGGAAGACTTGCATTAATTTCAGACGAAGAAATCTGTGATTTTTTCTTGTTTTGATTTTAAAATTGTTACGCTCTAAAAAAAAAGCTCAAATTTTAGCAAGTAAAGAAAAAATGTAGTTAACATTTTCCTCCATTTGAAAGCCTCTCTTATGTGTCTCTCATTGATTCCTCTCTTACATGTGCATCAATCCAATTGACTCTGTTTTGAGAAAGATGTGGAAAAGTGTGTGGGAGATGGGATGAATTCGTTGGATTTAAAGAGCAAGGAGTCAAAACAACCAAACAACAATCAAAAATAAGTTATGGAAAATTGATTCCATATGATTTCGAAGCCTTTTAAAACTGAGTAAATTAAGACCAATTTATGGAAAAATTCGTTATATGGAGATCGATATTTCGCTATATAGAGACTGTTTTTAATTTAATCATGCGAAAAGGCAACCGTTCCTACTAAAAATTCGTTATATAGTTATTCGTTATATATATTCGATGTATGGAGTTTCGTTAAAGAGAGACTCGACTATACAAAAATTTTCCGCTTTAAAAAATGAGCTCAAGCCCAACGATTAGAATAAAAATAGAGCCAGAGTCCGTGTCGGGCCCGGGCTTAGTCTTTTGGGCTCGGGTTGAGCCCGTCTCATCTTTAGTGTTTACTTCTGGGAAGAAGGAAGTCCACGCCAGACCCAACCTGAAAGAAAGAAAGAAAAAAAAAAACAAACAAAAAAAAAACATTGTGGCTTGGTCCAGCTTTGCAGAAAAAAAATAAGACCCGATCCGTCCAGGTTCTGAAAGTGTGGAGACCTGACCCAGTCCCAGTACAATAAAGTTGGCGCCCGTCTGGAATTTAGAAATAACCACTTTTCCGTGCGGGCATCTAATGTCATTGTGCAGACCCTTTATTGGGCTCAAGGGGGAAGGCGATCGTCCCATCGCTCCTCCCCCCTTATAGATCCGCCATTGATCAATTTGAAGGAGATTGGAGTAGAATTATAGAAGTTATCGTGTCCAGAAGAAAGTGATATATATATATATATATATATATGTTTGAATTTCTAACAAACTGGTTTTTCTACGTGATACTGTTATAGCTCGTATAGTAAACTATTGCATCTTGCTTTTATAATTTATTAATAATTCTATTGCGCTGTCCTCTACATTCATGGTGATAACCAGATAAGTTTTTTTTTTTCTTTTTCAATATCTTGTTTTCATACTTTTTATCGAAATTATATATGCAAGTAATGTTTATCATTTCGACGTGCATAAATAGGGTTAATTTGTACTCTTGTTACTGACACTATTTGCTGCACGCTATTGTTTCAATATATGTATATTTTCATTTTTTCAACTATTTATTTCTATGTTCCTTGTTTAATAATATGGTTTTTGTGTGCTGGTAGTCCCAATTACGTATTATTTTGCTATTTCATGGCTAATACGTGGATGAAACCGCACATTTCATTTGTAGTTCCAGAGCATTTGGGGCATGACGATTCTGTTCTGTGGACTACAAATTTCCTTTGCATTCTTTTTATTTTATATATTTATTTATTCAGATATTCACGTTTCACTATTTTTTTATTTTTTATTTTTTTATAATTCAATTCTATTCAAATCCTTCGTTTTGGTTTATTGTTTTATTGATAAAATTTATCGGTGAATTTTATCTACTTTTAATGGTATTATATATATATATATATATATATATATATATATATATATATATATATATATATATATATAAACTTTTTTATTGATGGTAGTTTTGGGGTCTAGACCTAGAGGTCATAATCAGCGTACATCTCCAAAATTTTTCAGAAATTCCAACATAGGAGCGACCGCAATCGGTAGTATTTCATACGAAATGTACCTAAAAACACTGTAAAAGCTCTATAACGGAAACATCCAAATAATTATTTAGGAATGGTTTTTAATCTTCAGAATTATGCGTAAAATATTAATTATATATGACTGCTTGTGTTTTTATATCTAATATCAGCTGTACTTCAGTAAAGAATGCTTTGAAACTTAAAAAATCATATCCGGTTTCCTAAAATGGACTGACAGATTTTAAAATTCAATAACTTACAACTGGTGACAGCTATCAAAAAATCTTGCAGGAGATTCATGTAAGATGTCAGGAATTTTATTTTTGAGATTCTTGAGTTTACTTTACAGTAGCTGCAATAGCCATTGAATTGCGGCCGTTATATAAACATATTCTCAGTCGCCAGTGCAATTTTGTTCTATTGATCCCACTGCCTACATTTAACTTCCTTGTCTCGCATCAATACTGAAAGAAGAGAGAGCAGGACAAAATTCGGCATCGATTTGATGCCTATTATGCTTGCAATGTCATCTAACGTTGCTGTTACTGATTAGGAATGATTATGAGTAAAAAACATATTTCTGAAGTTCAAAGCAAATTTTCTCAAAGGTTGCAGCAGAGGAGAGATTCTCTGCTGGTATTAATCATTTTTGTTGCAAGTCGGGTTAGCTGTTTTTTTTATTTGGGTCGATTTTAGGCTGAATATAGATTCTTGCGTTTGAATTATCCCACTTTCCTCAAAGTTGTTTCAATATATTATTTTAGTTTAAAAACTATATACTTAATGATGAAATAGATGTATGTGTGTTTGCTGTTGCTAAAGAGACCACAGTACTTTTTCCGCGACTCTTTGATGAAATTCGCATTTCTTCTACGATCTTTTTAGAAATTCGCGTTCCTTTTGCAACTCTTTGACGAAATTCACGTGTTATCGCAGCCCTTTGATTAATTTTGCATTTCTTCAACAACCCTTTGACGAAATTTGCATTCCTTTCGCAGCACTTTGACAAAATTATTTTGCAACTCTTTGATAAATTTTACGTTTTTTTTCTGCGATCGTTTGACAAAATTCGCAATTGTTTTCGCAATTCTTTGGTGAAATTCGCGATTTTAAGCGATTTTTTGGCGAAATTTCCATTTTTTAACGATTTTTTTTTTTTTTAAGAAGTTCGAGTTTTCTCTGCGATATTTTGACTAAATTTGAGTTTTTTTTTCGCAATCCTTAAATGAAATTTGCGTTTCTGTCGAATCGATACTCGAATCGTTCTCTATCCTTTTAGCGATAATCGCATTTTTTTCGCGTCTATATAGCGAAATTGGCGTTTTCCAAATGGTCCTTTGACGAAACTTGAATTTTTTCCACTGCGCTTTGATGAAATTCGCGTTTTTTCCGGAATCCTTTGGTGAAATTGAAGATTTTTCTGCGAACGATTGACAAAATGGATTTTTTGTGGCGATCATTTGCCCAAATTTGCAGTTATTTTTGTGTATCAAACTGATGATTTTTTTTAATTTTCGAAAAATTTGGAACAGAATCACCCCTGTTCCTAACGTTTTACATAACCTGTTTTGAAAGCATTTTTTTAATAGTTGTTTCCATTCGCAAATTGAAGTTATTTAAAATCAGTCAGTTCATTTAGGGCAACCGGTATATTCAGTAGCTATAGGATGATGGGTGAATGAAGCATTTAAAATAATAATAATAAATAAAGCTGGCTTCGATATGTAAGTTTTGGGTTTACGTGGGCTGAAATTTTTAATCCCAAACTCAATTCAACCCAACGGAAACGGATTACTGACCTAGCTCGGTATAAAAGCTAAAAAATCGACCTGAGCGCGGCATCGATCCTGCAATTAAAATTATTCATAAATCACTCTTACTTATGCTCATAGTTTATTATCAGATTATGTTCAAAATTCATGAATACAGAAAAATAATAATAATAGTGATTGTTTAGACAATTATGTGCATAAACAGCAAATAAAAATGATTCAAACAATCACATTCAAATGAAAATTCAGTAAGAAAATCAGTTTAAAATGAAAGAAAAGAACATCGTAATTTTAAAGCTCTACAAAGAAAAAAATAGATCTTTAAAAATGCATCTTCGTTAGGGCCGTAACTATAAACTTGGAGGCCCCGGGGCAAAACCTCCTGGGGGGGCCCCCCAAGGAGGGCAAATTGAAACTTTGCCCCGGGCACAGTTTCTTTTTTCGCACACCGCTGTTTAAACGTACATAGTATGATAAGCCCAAAAATGACTAAAAAACGTAAAATTGGGTAACTCTTGGCGGCCACGTCATTTCTGCCGATCCCACTGAATCTAGCATAGGGAAGAAAATACGGACTTCTGATTGGTTGAATAACAAATGAGTAATCTGATTAGTTGAATACTTTAAAGAGCGTTTTATTTAAGTTCATTTTTGAATATACGTAACTTAATCATGCGTTTCTGTTTAAAAAGCTTTTGAAAGATGGATTGTGATAATTTTTTTTTCAATTTTATGTACAGTCAGTACCGGCTACATGGTCACTCGCTTATAAGGTCACCCTGCTTACATAATCAATTTTCTTAAGTCCCGTGTAACTTAATAGGGAATATGTGTTAAAGCGCACCGCTTATATAGTCGTTTTATTTTCCCGCGTATTAGTTATATGGTCGCTTTTTTTCAATCTTTTCAATCCTATTTTCGGCAATTTTTTTAATTAGCTTTTGTAACATTTTTTTAGGTGGGTAGAAACTCTCAGACGCCGAAGGACGTGAACTGATGCCTTTACTTTCCTCCCCTTCCCTCAGCCTGATTTCTCTTTTATGTTGAATGATCCCCGTAGACCCCCCCCCCCCCTTTCAATTCTCTTCCTCCCAAAAGTCATCAGATTGATATCTGTCTGTTTATTGGTTAGAGTTTTCTCTTTGTTTGTAAAGTGTACTGAAATTAAGATGTAATAAAAAAAAAGAAAAATTTTGTTTCATTTGGATCAAATGCATCAAACAAGAACACTCGTTTTTTATTATGGCTTCGAAAAGAAAGAATTTACCATTTTCTAAAAAGATGTGAACTAATCGAAAAGTTTAAAATTTCTAATCTTTCTAAAACTGCATTTGCCAAAGTAAATTCGATACCCCGGACGACATTAAACAACATTTTTGCAGCTAAATTTTACTCTCCAAATGTTCGTATCTGTGATGAAGAAAGAAAACGTACGCTCGCTCTTGTCACATTATGAAAATGTGTTAAGGCTCTTTTGTCATGGATTAAATATGCACGATCGTAAAATGCTCCTATATCCTGGAACATTCTGAAAGAAAAAGGTTTGGAATTTTCTAATGAATTTGGTGAGTCCAATTTCGTTGTAGTAATGGTTGGCTACAAAGTTTTAATTCAAGACATAACCTATGCTTTAAAAAATTGTGCGGAGAAGCTCCTGATTTTGACAGGAATTCTTTAAACGAATGGAAAGATGTAATGTTGCGGGACATTCTCGAAAGATATGAACCTGCCAACATCTTCAACGCTTATGAGTGCGGACATTTTTATAGGATCTTGCCAGACAGAACTCTTTATTTTAAAGGTGAAAAATATGTAGGGGGAAAGAAAAGTAAAGAACGCTTAAATGTTTTGCTAGCTACAAATATGGATGAATCGGAGAAAATTATTCCTGTGGTGATTGGAAATTTTCTTAAGCCTCGGTGTATGAAAAATGCAAATCTTTGCCTCTAGTCTACGAAGCATGGATGGTAGAGGATATCTGGGAAAAAGCACTTAGGAGGTGGCATCGAGTTTTTTTCAAAACAGAGAAGGAAAGCTGCATTAATTGCTGACAATTGTTGTGCTAATTCCACTATTGATGATTTGAAATCAATTGAACTTGTCTTCTTGCTTCCTAATAGCATGTGTGTATCGCAGCCTTTAGATCAAGGTATCATCCAGAATTTCAAGACTATTTATAGAAAGCTTCTTCTGCGAGATATGATTTCTGCTATCGAAAAGAAAAATTCCAAGTATCCGTATTAAATGCAGTTGTTTACATCGACCAAACTTGAAATATGGTGTCACAGAAAACTATTGAAAATTGCTTCCGACATGCTGGATTTCACAGTTCACCAAAGTTTGAAGAATTATCGGAAGACGCGGAAGAGGATCTCCCCTTAACTGAGCTGCAGAAAAACTGCGGAATCGAGGTTATTCTATTCCTGACGAAAATTTGTATGCAAAGATTGATGAAGATCTCGCTACCAGTGACGCCAACGTATATCGGTTCATGGGGAGCGAGCCCACTCAATAATTCGATATCTCCATCCACCCATTATTAATCGAGCCCACCCAATTTTTTGATATTTGTTCAAAATTTTTGAGCCCACCCAATATTTTTCAAAAGTTGGTGCCACTGCTCGCTACTAACAGTTAAGCTTCAGTACAAGATATTGTTTCTAATATGTTAAATTTGAATGCCGAAGGAAGCAATGATGAGGATGATAGTGGTTGTGAAAAGAAATCAGTATCAACATCAAATGCACTTAAAGCCATCGATGATCCCAGATGTTTTTTATTAATTCCGAAGTTGCAGATGAACATTTAAAAGCAATAGAGATTTAGAAAGAGTTGTTTTAACAACCAAAAAAAGCTACAAATCTTGCATAACTAAATATTTTAAATAAGTGTAGTGAATATGGGTGCAATGTACGTATGTACGCGTGCTGTGTTTTGATTGTTAAGGCAAGTTAATAAATTTCTCAAACAATGCATATTTGTAACTGTACTTTTTACTCACTAATTAATTTTTAAAATGTTCTTAAAAGTTTAATTATTTGTTTATTATAAGCACTATATTCTGATAGATGAATATAATCCTGCCATAATTTAGGGCGTATACGTTTCAAAAACTTTCAAGCACCTCTTACCAGAATTTCCGTAAAGTAATGTTTGGTTTATTTAATGAAACAAAATTCTCTCTTCGGATATAGCGCGCAGTACTCTATGAAATTTCTGGTACTAAATGCTTAAAATCTCTCAAATTCCCTGATGCATACGAAGAAATAGCGTAATAATTGTAGCATTGTTCCGCATATATGGTCACCCCGCTTCCGCTTATATGGTGTAATTTTTCTGGACCGCTGAGGTGACCATAAAAGCGATACTGACTGTATTTATTAATACACTAGCTGACCCATCCGGCGTTGCCCGGGACGCATATTTCAGATGTGTATATTGCTGGGACGATTACTGTTTCTAAACCAATAGGAGATCGTCATTATCACGGTCAAGTACACGCCCACACAGTTTGATTGACAGGAACTCGTGGACAATTGACGGTGCTAATTATAACGATAATCTGTTGCGGATGAAAGTGAGCTGACTGGCTGAATGGTTAGAGCGTCGAGCTTGAACCCGGAGGATATGGGTTCGAGTCCATCGCGGGCCGAGAGTCCGTTGGTGATTTTTTTTTTTTTTAATTATTGGAGGCTGTCTTTTATTAATAAATAAGACATTTAAAAAAATATTTCAAACCCTTTTAATATTCTAAATATCGTTCCAAAATGATTTATATATATATTAAACAAATGGGAAAAAAAGTATTCTGCGAAAATATCCGTATAAGCAAAATTCTTACTTTAATTTTTATTTATTTATTTATTTCAGGATCAGAGGAAGTATAATTTCTAATTGAAGTAAATAAAATTCAGTCATTTTGAAAAAAAAAATTCTTTCGTACCTTTAATTTTTAATTACCGAGTACAAATTCAAACAATCCGAGTACAAATAAATAATAAACACACACGATCAATTGTCCACGAGTTCCTGTCAATCAAACTGTGTGGGCGTGTACTTGACCGTGATAATGACGGTCTCCTATTGGTTTAGAAACAGTAATCGTCCCAGCAATATACACATCTGAAATATGCGCCCGGGACCCGTTATGATAACCTTAGACAAACAATTAACACTTTAGATCTACAATTAGTCAAAATTAAGCATAGGATATGAATTATTCGTTAGAATATTGTTTTAAAGAAATGCATAAAAAATGAGTAAATTCTTTAAAAAAGGCCCTTGGACCACAATAAAAATATGAGGGTGTAGGCCCCGATAGAAGCGTCCAAAACTCAACTTTAAAATTATGCATTGAGAAGGTGAGATATTGTGTGGGTGAAATATGCATAGAGAACAAAAATTTCAAGGTCCCTGAATCGGGATGATAGGGAGTTTCAGGCTTTCAAATGGAATGTAGTAAGAACATGGGAATAATTAAGTGAAAAAATAGTTCCAAAAATGAAGATTGGATTAAGAGAGGGCCGTTTAATAACAATTTATGGTACAAAATCTTCAAGGGGCCAGGAACTTATTTCACATGTAGTTGGATATAAAATATTTTTTGTAGTTATTAAAGTAATGGGAGGACGCTAAAGCTATGCTAAAGAAAATTGCAATCCGGATCATTTTTAAAGAAATTGCACCAACGGCCTCAAGAACGCGATTAATATTCAAAATTGGACGTAGCTAGACTATGAAGGTTTCTTAGTAGTTGATGGTTTTAAGAAGTTGTTTAAATAAAGCGGGTTAATTGAACCATTTTAAATAGATTTATAATAAGGGCCCAAAAAAGGCCAACTGACATTTAAAAAGAGGGCCCTAACAGAAAAACATGTTAAAATGTCTTAGTGTTTAGCTCTTTAGATCTACAATTAGTCAAAATTAATCATAGGGTATGAATAATTCATTTGAATAATATTTTATCGAAATGCACAAATTGATTCGGAAAATGTTTAAAAAAAGGGTTCTAATCGCGGATGAAAATATGAGAATCTTGTTCCTGAAAGAAGAGTCCAAGACTCAAATTTAAAAATTTTTGCACTGAGAAGGGAAGAAATTTAAGAAGTGAACTATGTTTGCCTCACAAAATGTTCAGGGGCCTTGGACTGAGCCCTATAATTCCATAGGGGGCCAAAGTGTCTTATAAGGAATGTCAAAACATTAATATATCTAAATGAATAAAGAATCCTAAAAATGAAGATCGGATTAAAAGTAAGTAATTTATTAACAATTTATTATTACGAAAACTTCAACGGGTCCTGTAACAGGCCCCAAGAGGTCAGAAATTTATTTTGCATGTAGTTGGGTATAAAGATATTTTTTGTAGTTATTAAAAGGATGGGATGACGCTATAACTATGTTAAATAAAATTTAAAGCAATTTGGTTCATTTTTAAAGAAGCTGCACCAAGGGCCTCAAGAAAGCAATTGATAATCAAAATTAATGTTAGCTGAAGTCTGAGAAAATTTTTGTCTTTCATGTAATAGCAAGAGGACATAAAAAATTGTTAGGAAAAAAAAACTAGTGAATTGGACTATTTTTAAATTAGCCATAATATGGGGGCGCGTAAGGACCAACTGACAGTTAAAACCAGGGCCCTAATATGAAAATATGTTAAAATATTTTAGTACATAGCGCTTTAGATCTTTAATTAGTCAAAATTAAGCATATAGTAGGAACTATTCGTTAGAAAAATATTTTTTTAAATGCACCAATTGGTTGGGTAATTGTTTAAAAAGGGCCCCTACGGTCCGAATAAAAACATCAGGTTTTCTGGATTGGTCCTGAAAGAAGAGTCCCAGACAACTTTAAAATTTTGCTCTAAAAAGATCAGAAATATAGGAAGTGAAATATGTTTATTTCAGAAAATGTTCAGGGCCTTGAGCTGGGCCCTATGACATACATAGTGTCTTGTATATACATAGTGTCTTGTATGGAATGTCAAAACATTAAAATATCTAAATGAATACAGAATTCTAAAAAAGGAAGATCAAATTAAAAGGAAGCAATTTATTAACAATTTATTATTACAAAAACTTTAAGGGGCCAGGAATTTATTTTGCATGTAGTTGGGTATAAAGATATTTTTGTAGTTATTAAAATGATGGGAAGACGCTATAACTATGTTAAATAAAATTGAAAGTAATTTGGATCATTTTTAAGAAGCTGCACCAAGGGCCCCAAGAAAGCGATTAATATTCATAAAATAGTGGTAGCTGAAGTCTAAGAAATTTTTTTGTTGTTCATGTCGTAGTTGGAGGACCTAAAAAATTGTTAGAAATAAAAGCTATTGAATCCGACCATTTTTAATTGAGCTATGATAGAGGAACCCATAAGGGCCAACTGACAAATACAACCAGGCCCCTAACATGAAAACATGTTGAAATGTTTTAGTACATAGCGCTTTAGACCTTTAATTAGTCAAAATTAAGCATAGAGTACGAATTATCTGCAAGAATAATATTTTTTTTAATGCATCAATTGTTTGGGTAAGCGTTAAAATAAAGGGCCCCAGGGCCCGAATAAAAATATCAGGGTGTTGGTCCTGATATAATAGTCCAAGATTCAACTTTAAAATTTTGCACTCAGAAGGTGAGAAATTTAGGGAGTGAAAAATATTTAGCGCACAAAAAGATTAAGGGGCCCTGGGTCGGCCCTATGATTACCTAGAGGGCCCCAGGTTCTTATATGGAATGTAAAAATTTGAAAATATCTAAATAAAACAGGTATCCCAAAAATGAAGATCGAATTAAATGGAAGCAATTTATTAACAATTTATTGTCACAAAGACTTAAAGGGGCTCCGAGGATCCAGGGTCATAACTGAAAGGTAAAAAGGCGAGAATATCTAAAAGAAAAAAGGTGCCTCAAAACGAAGAAGATAAGATAAAAAGGAGTCAAGCTATTAACAATTTGGCTCATAAAAATTGTAAGAGGCCCAGGGCCCCTGGCCCTTAAAATATTAAAAATCTGAGCCTCAGGTGCATCAGGACCTGTCTTGTACTATCTTCACTTAAAATTTCAGACTTCTACGTGCGGTAGATTTTGCTAGTCATCGCAGACTCACACTCACACATACGCAGACACACATCAGAGCGTTTTGTTATCTTATTTGTACACATAAGAAGAAATAGTTTCTAGATTTTTTTAGATGCTCTTTATATTATTCAACCGATCTAGAAGCCCATATTTTCTTCCTTATACTAGTTTCGGTAGGGTCGGCAAACATGCTGGCACGACATGACACATTCGACTCAACATTCTGCTGTCTGATCCAGAACTGCTTTTGCATGCGAAGCGTATGGAGTATATCGACGGACAAACAAAAACATCTACTCTATAGCACTTTGATTTTTTTTTCATTACTAACTTTTAAGTTTGTGCTGGGCATTTTATAAGAAGTTAGACTAGAAACTAAAATCAATAGTTTTTTAACCGTCAGTTTGGGGCCCCTCAGGCTTGGGGGTCCTGGGGCAGTGCCCCGGCGGTAGTTACGGCCCTGATCTTCGTAACTTATCAAACCAAACTAAATTTCTAAAGATTTTGCTAAAGAAATGTAGAATATAATTATAATTTTTACGAATAACAAATGAGTAAAATACTAGCACAACTTGGGCTCAAGGGGAAGAATTTAAAGAAGTGCACGGGTCGCGGTCAGGACAATAATGCTTATTATATGGGCTGGCTCAAACAGGGACCAAGTTTTAGCTTTTATTCCTGGCCGAGCCTGGAAATTTTGGCAGTGCAGACCTCAAGAAAGAATGAAGTCTAAGCCAGGTTCGACTTGCATGAAAAAAAAAAAAAAAAAAAGTTTTATCCAAACCAAATCTGCAGAAAAACATAAGATCAGAACATGATCCGGCACTAATAAAAGGGAAAAGACCTGACTTAGCCCAAACCCATTAGATTGAAGCTGGGGCGTCAGTCTCGAGCTTAGTTGCAAACCATTTCCCATGCAAACTTCTAATATCATTCTACAGACCTTTTATTGGTTCAAAGGGGGGGGGGGGCGATCACCTCATCAGCCCCCTTAGATTCGCCACTGTATCTTAACCTCTTCGATTCCTGGGTCTTCATTCGGGGATCTGTGTCACAGTGGTGTAGTCGAGGGGGAACGGCGTCCCCTCACTTTTTTATTTTATCTTGAGCGTCCCCTTACTTTATATTTTTAAGAGGGACGCTTGAGACGTGGGAGGACGCAGACTTTCCTAACTTATTATTTATTTTTATGAGTACACTAATAAATTAACAAGTTTAGAAATAAGGTATTGGTTTTTAATACTTCTCAAGAAAATTGAAAAGTGTTTACTATGTGCTGATTAGTCTATTCACATTTTTACTTCTATAAGTTTCAATTGTGGAAAATTTTTACGTATATTTTTCAGGTTTAATGTACATATTATTCTAAATGATATGCATGACATCAGCATTTTATTTACGCGAAAACAAAAATAGAATTCTTTTATGTTATGCATTATAGGCAAAAACTGTTTGAAATAGACGTTAAGGAAGTTATAATGTTTTATGTATAACAAAAATGAGATTTGAAATTCATTAAATGTTCCCTATCGGAAATAGCATTTATTGTTCGTCTACAGGATATTAAAAAAATATTTCCAAAAACCATGATCCTTTAACGATAATTATTTGAAATGCTTGGGAAAATTTGGTAAACGATACAACTGAAAACAGTGTGTGAAATATTTATAGTACTTTTACAAGGCCACACAAAAGAATCCATCATATTGTCATCTATAGGCTCAGATGCTTAAATGTATTTTTGATTATATTTTAAGAGCTCTCAACACATTTTGTCCCTTCAAAATTGGGAAAGAGTCCATTTTTATTTAAAAATGTGCTAAAAGGGGCCGTTCGTCTAAAAATACTGCACCGATTTTCCCTAAATATGCAAGCATTTTTTTTAATACCCCAGAAAATATGTTGAATATCTATTTTTATAAAGATGGCCACTAAGCAATGTACACAGCTTTACTTAAACATAATTAAACATTCTACTGCAAGAAGATAGAAAGGATTCAATATTCAGTAAGCACCTTCATAACTGTCTTTAAAAAGATATGAAATTTTAATTCAAATTGTTGAGTATTAACATTTAAAATTAGTTTAACATATATATTGTTAATTATTAACCTTAAGGCTCCTGTACCTGTCTACAAAGACACTCGCGAGCTAATGTTATTCCTATGGGGAGGCATTTTCCTAATAACTCCTTCGCATTTTGATATTTTTTTTTTTTTTTTTTTTTTTGCATTGGATAGCTGAGGTCCTTCTCAAGATCACTCTTTGATTACTTTTTCGATTTTAATTGCAGATACTTTTTTAAAAGTTACTTTCACTTTCAGAACTGGTTCAGAAAGGAAAGTAACTTTATAAAAAATACTTGAGACCAAAATTGAAAAAGTAATCAAGGAGCAATTTTGAAAAGGACCTCAACTATCCAATGCAAAAAAGTCAAAATGGGAAAGAGTCATTAGAAAAATGCCTCGCCATAGGAATAGCATTAGCTCGCGAGTGTCTTCATGGGCAGGGACAGGAGCCATACGATCGTATTCACCATCTACCTCAACCTCAAGGTCGAATGCCCAAATGAAATTCATGATAAAATTTAAATGAACATTATCAAGGAGATGACCAATGAGGATTAAAAATGAACAGCATTTGAGCGTTCGACCGAGAGTCGATTATAACTCACGGTCAAAATAGTTGGTGAATACGTGTACTAAACATAACATTTAGTTCCTTTGTGCACAAAAGCAGAGATAAGCTATGATGTTAATCAGAAAAAATATAGCATGGCAATGCCCCCTGGGATTTGATCAAAACCAATATTGAACAGTCAACATATCAACAGTTATTCATAATCATATTACATATTAAATTTGGTGAAATTTCATCCCAAATATGCCGAGATTTGGTTATCATGAAAATCCTTAAAAATGCGATATAGCATATCAGCGTTCATACACATTTCCCAAGAAAAAATCCCCTGAGAATCCCCTGATGTATTTTCCGCGATGTACAATTTTTCTATATCAACAGTTAACAACATTTTGATATTACATATGATAATAAAGCATGCAAACAGTAGCAATTGCCCCCAATTTCCAGGAATAGACTGTCGTTTTGGCAGTTTGGGAAATTTTTTGTATTATCCTCTGAGATTCCCCTAATTTTTTTACAACCTAAAATTCATCCCCTGATTTTCCCAGGAATCCCATATTCCCCTGATGAGTATGAACCCTGCATATGTTATGTAGCATATCCTGTTGGGCAAAATATACCAAATCAGCATCAATTTGTATCAAGGATTAAGTGAAGGCAATATTTGGTGAAATTTCAAACAAAATGCTGAAATGTTGTTGTATAAATTGAGAAAAATGCAATAGCAATGCAACTTGTAGGGTCTTATACTTGATTGTGCTAAGTTCTAATTAAATAAGGAATTTTATGAAATTTTATGCTTTAGTTTTTGGAACAGAGTGGCTACAAAATTTGTATCATTTACAGAGAGAGATTGTCAAAACATATTCAGGTCGACATAAAATGCATAAATCCATCAAAAATATTCCAATAACTTTTTCTGCTAAAAATATACTTAAGAAGTATAACAAAAACAAAAATAAATTTTAATTACGATTTTTTTAGATAGAGAAATATGCTTATACATCAAAATCGAGAACAATACCAACACTGACATTGAGACTGACAGAGAGTGGTTTGAAGTTTTGAAGTTTTATAGCAACTATGGCTTTCACCTGGAATGATTCTTATTATAAAAAAGCTTTCATTTTTACACAAAATTTTAAATGTGGATTATATTAGAATACTATGAATGAAGTAAATTTTAAAATAGTGAATAATAATAGTAATAAAACAAATGTTTTATTAAAAAGCATTTGATTTCTTAAACAATATTTATGAGTTCAAAGCAACAAGTACATTTGAAAATGAACATTTTAGATAAGAAACATTGTTCAAGAAAAACCACAAAGCAGTTAAAGCACAGAATTCCTTTTATTTTTACATAATATTTTGTTTAGCTATATACAGAATATATATTATAATGCAATAATATAAACACAAAAATCACCTTGTTTTCAAGAATTCATTAAACTGTTCAACAGAAGTCTTTGCACATTTTTCGCAAAAAACTTTGTCAGTTGTGGCAGCTATATCTTCTAATGAAATAAAATTTGGCTTTTTGGGGTCATACTGAGCACGATTCAAAAATACCAAATATTCATGGCGTTCCTTTAATTTATGTCCTCTTATTAGTAGAATGCCAGGAAATTCAATAATCCTTTCATGAAGAATTCCCATAACATTATGTGCAATATCAAATCTTTCTTTGAATTCATTAGCACCTATAAAACAATGCATAAAAATAAATATAATTACAATTTTTAAAATATATATACAGTAGAACCCCGCTAATTCAGACCCCGTTTATCCGGATCGGTTTGGTAATTTTTTTTTTCAAGTTTGAAAAGCGACTGGCCGTACAGCTTGCAAAAAATATAGAAAACTGGCACAGTAGAAAATTACAAACCTTTTTATTACAAAGTAAACATTTTTACTGCCTGTAAATATTCAATAAGTTTAACATAAAAATGATTTTTTTGCAAGTATGTTTTATTTTATTTCATTTTTTTCTATTTCTCCGGATAATCCGTATTTTCGATGATCTGGATTGGGCCTGGTTCCAATTAATCCGAATTATCGGGGTTTTACTGTATTTAAGAGAGAATTATTTGGACTTTATTATTACAGCACTACACTAGATGGCCTTGTATGTTGCAAAGCACTATAAAATGAATTGTCAGCATTAATTGCAACAATTCATAACAAATATCACAGCCAGTATTAGCTAAAAAAAGTTGCTTCTTAGAATAATTTAATATCTCTTCAAAATTTTTTGAATAAGTTTCAGAAGTGTTTTTTAAAACATGCTTTCTTATTTTAAAATTTACCTGTAAATTAGAAAATATGTATGTCAGTTATATTAAAAAAAAAAAAAAAAAAAAAAAAAAAAAAAAAAAAAAAAAAGATGCTTGATAAACTAACTTCTATTTAAAACTTCTTCATAAAATTTCATTTAATAAAACATAAAACTAGTTTCTTCACAAAATCCATTTTATAAAACCTTTCCCCTTTCACAAAATAATGAAAGTTAAAATACTAGTGCTAAATTCACATTGAGTAATCAATCAATACTTTATATAAAAATAAATAAATGTACTAAAACAAGTTGTAGCTGCATTACATACATAAAATTATTTAAAATATACTAAAAAATATCCTCTTTTTTTTTCAGAAAGGTTTCTTTATATTCAGATACCTTTCCAATTCATGATGAAAGGTTTCCTATATATTCAGAAACATTTCCTCATCTCCAGAAAGATTTCATATGCATTCAGAAACTTTTCCGATCCGTAGTGAAAAGTTTTCATGATATTCAGAAACTGTTCATTAACAAATTGGAAAGATTCCGTATTACATTCGAAACAGTTTTCTGGTCGAATCTGAAGCCTTTACATTAGTATTGTGCAGCAGATGTCTCCGATATTTTTGGAAATTTTTTTACAGTGTAGCTAAAATCCATTGAAAATTTATTTATTTTTACATCATTATTCATTATTAAAAACAGATTATATTTCTATTATTAAACTTTCACTAAATTATTAAAGTTAAAGTATTCACATTCATCTTGTTTTGTTTTAAAATTTTTTTTGTAAATGTCAAGTCTTAATTTTTTGGTGTTTTTTTTTTCAGTTTCTTTACTTTCTTCTGGATTTCCCCCCCAATTTCTTCAACCAGAAAAAATCTAACCGTAATTTACAAATTAAAAGAGTGCCTTTAAATTAAAAAAAAAAAGGTTCACTTTTCCTACCAGCAGCACCTTGCCTTTTTTTAATTTGGGAAAAATTCAGTAGATCATAGTTCATTTGCCTTGGGGGGAGGGGGGAGGTCTTTCAGGGACAGAAGTGAAAATTGATTACAGATATTCTATGAAAACAATGTGATGAGGAATCAAAATTCATATTTTGCAAAATAAATATTACATTTTTGGGAAATTTAGAAATAGAAAAGTTCACAATTGAAAGATAATCTTTTAATAGCTATTGTTTCAATTTAGTCACCATCATGATAATGATGACTTACCCGCACAATTTTCTTACTTTAATATTATATCAAAAGACTGTAAAACAAAAAACATTCCTGATACATGAATACAGTGACGGCTTATAGGTTATATTTAAAGTTTTTCACAAACATAATATAAAAATATGAAGATATAATTTATAAGAAGGACATAATATAAAAGTTAAAACACAATTGCATAATATTGAATTTTGAGCCATTTTTCTCTGGATGAAATTTTGCTATAAAAAATACAATATGAATTTCAAGGAGGAATTCTACTTTCATAGCTTTTTTTCTCCTTTGGCATCTCTTAAATTTATCACTTTTTTTTTTTTTTTTTTTTTTTTTTTTTTTTTTTTTTTTGCCAAGTTAAAAAAATTGCAAAAAAAAAAAAAAAAAATTGCAAAAAAAAAAAATCTATAGATGGAAAAGTGGTATACCATTTTGTTTTCTGCAGATGATTGTACAGTCACAATATTGCTTACAATTTACCTTTGAATTTTATTCAAGTACAATTTTTGTAAATTAAGTGTAAGCAGTGTCTTTAATTCTGAAATATTACTTTTTCTAACTTCATTGTTAACTGTTTGTAACTACTTCTTACATACACTAATAAAACTAAGAACAAGAGAAACAGACAGATTAAGAATTATTAAAATAAATATCTAACTTAATATTCAAATCAAATCACAAGAGAAATTAAAACATACAAGAAAATTACCACAAAAAAATGCAATGCATGTGGACACTGGAGGTTGTGCGAATGGAAAGCTCTAAGCAAGGGCCACCCTGCCCTTTGTCTCTCCCGTTTCCATCTGCATAAGCTTAATTTTAAGATGAGTTCTCTGGTTGTACATGCTATCAAGAAAAGACTGGGTGTACTTGATATTGAAAACTTTTGATTTTTCTACAGTAGAGGTTTGTTAAGGATGTATCTTTCAAAATTAATGGAGAGGGAAGGGGAGTGAATGATACTGATATTGGAGATTGACAAAAAATTATAATTTGTTTCATTTAATTTATTAAATTATTTCTTAAATTTTCTTTGGGGGCTCAAGTGTGCCAATGGATGAGCCAGCACTGCGTGAATATCAGTTCAAGACTTTAAATGCTTTGTTTGATTAATAAAATTTTAAATAATAAAGCACTTTTAAGAGTAATTGAGAAATTGGAGAATGTCCTTACCCAACGTAAAAACTTTTGGCTTCAGGACTAACAACTGTTTTGTTTCTTGAAAAGTAAACCCACATACTTCTTTTGAAGTGAACAATATCTCCTGTAAAAAAGATTCATGTAAATCATGTCAGATAAAACATGAAAATTTTCAATTAAATAAAAAGAATTTTTAAATAGATACATATATTTCAACAAATGACGTTTAAAAAAAAAAGAGTTTTAAACTAATTATATAAAGCTAAAAATTTTGGTACTTGTTTATATTTCTGTCAAGTATTTATAGTATATAATAAATCAAATCTGTCACCAAACAATTGTGATTTAATGCCAATAATGCTTTAAAAGTGATTTTGTTGGCAATTCTAACACTCTATGGTATACACACTAAACATATTTCGTACTACTTGGTTATCCTGTCGACCAGAAAACTTTTGCCAAACTATAATATTAAATGCCAATACTGAATGATCCTGAATGTCACATCCAATGACATTAAATACAATAAATGTGTTTAAAACATCGTTAAATGATTTTTATTTCGACTTTTTATCTGTATTTTTATTAATGTTCTACTAATTATTTGTTTTTTCGTTATTTAAAATACAAATTGCATTATTATCACAATTAGGAATATTTATTGTTGCAATTTGTGTACATGCTAAGTACAAAATAAAATGTTGTACTTTTTTGTTGATAAAATTATACAAAAACCTTATGCATATTAATTGGGTCACACAAAATTTACTGCCTTTTAAGTGCAAAATATTAAATAAATTTTATAAATTAGCATATTAAACACAAATGATTGTGTTTATGTGTGTGACTTTCTTACTGCCACAAACTGATATATCTGTTCACTAAGCTGCAAGTTCTACTACAATAAAAGCAATATTTAAATTAATATAATTTTACAAATATAATGCAGTTTTAAAACATTTTGTTATGATTAATACTCTCAACGCTTAGATTCCTATGTAATTAATTTTTGGTACTACTCTGTTATCCCGTCGACCGATTTCGTCAAATTATACAAATCGCCAAATTATGCAGATTGATGTAATTTTTATTTAAAATAATAAAAAAACCAAATAATTAGTATAATATTAATAAAAAAAGAAATAAAAAGTCGAAATAAAAATCACTTAATGGCATTTTAAACATGTGTATCCTATTTACTGTCATTGAATTAACATTCACGATCATCCATTATTGGCATTTAATCTCATAATTTGGCGATAATATTTTGGTCAATGGGATAACAGATTAGTACCTAATTTTTTTATGTAATGTTGGAAAAATCATAATTTTTTTTAATAAAAAAAAAAAAAAAAAAAAAAGAGAAAACACAGGTTTGCCAACCTTTGAAAAGTAAAAATTGTAGCAAACAAAATTCAAAGTCATCTGGAGGCTGGTTGGCTGTTTTTTCATGTTTCGCAGCCATTTTTTGACCATTCGTAAAAGAAATAATATTTCAACCTTTCAACTCAATAAAATAAATTTTCCCTCTGAAAATTTTTATACGATTTTTGGAGTTTCTTCTCATTTTGTAGTGTTTTTTTACATTTGTTAAAGGAGTCTGGTTCCAATTATTTATTCGAAGACAAAATTCTCGATTTCTCCCCCCCCCCTCCCCCCAATCATTTCACAATATTTACATTTCTTCCCCACAATCTTAATTTTCATTTTCCTATCATGATTCTTTATTAAAGTCCACACTTTTGACAGAGAAATTTTGACGAAACTCGCATTTTTAAACGAGATTGTTTGGGGATTTTTGCATTTTTTATACCACGATCTGTTGTCAAAATTCGTGCATTCTTTGAGCAATCTTTCGATGAAATTTGCATTTTCTTACAGATCTTTTGATGAAATTTGCATTTTTTTCTACTGACTTTTGGCGAAATTCACATTTTTTTTCCCCTTAATATTTTGACAAAATTCATGTTTTTTCTGCGATCCTTTGACAAAATTTATTTTTCTGTGCAATCACTCGATAAAATTGATTCTTTTTTTACGCAGCTATTTGTCAAGATTCACGATAGTTTATTGAATAGTTTTGTGTGGCTGATCGGCAAAATTTTATATGTACTTTCACGATCAATCAACAAAATTCACTACTTGTTTCCACGACCTTTTAATGAAATTAGCAATTTCTTTCTAAATTCTTTGAAGTTAGGAATTTTATTCAGCAATTAATTGAAGATTATCACTATTTATTTGTTCCTGAGATCTTTGACAAAATACCCAATATTTTTCCAGGATTGTTTGAAGATAGTTTCCGTAATAGATTCACAAATCAATGTAGGGTAATTCCATAAGAAAAAAACATCATGAACTTCCAAGTAATTTTAAAATATACTCACATAAGAATCATAGGTCTGTGAAAGAATTTGCAAGGAGAAATACTGCACAGCATATTTCATTAGGCAGGAGTTTCTTATTCTATGTGAAAATCATGCAATTCCGCATATTATTTCAGACCTTGCACCTTAAAGAACTCCCCCCTCTCTCAAGAAACTCTTGAAATGTCACCCCCTGTTTTTAAGGAAGAGAATTCTTGTAAATATATTTAAAGAAACACGGTTCACTCATGTTTAATATCTATTAAGAGAATTATATGTTAAGAAATTTGTTTTGCAGCGATTTTTTTTTCCAGTGAGCATTTTGTAATGTTTGAATTTTTGGACTAATGACCAATTTTTTAAAACTTTCGGAATCAAGTACTTTAAAATTCCCGAACAGAGTCGAAGCTGAAAAATTTGTAGCACAGACTAAAAATCACAATTAAAAAAAAAAAGGCATTTGTGTTTTTTACAAAAAATTAATAGTTTGACACCAATTTTTTTTAGCATTGTAGTTTATAGGTCAAAATCGTAGGAACTATGATTTTTTCATATCAATTGCCATTGGCGGGTCTGAAAACAGCTTTATAATTTTGCCCTTTTGCTCGACAGTCAGGCGATTAATATGCTAATTTCTAAAATTTATTAATACAAAATTATTAACAGATTAAACACAAATGATTGCATTTAATAATATAATTAAATGATTCTGTTGTCACAATTGTTACTTTCTTATTCATTTTTTTTGGAATAATTAAATTTGGAGCTGATTTTAACTCTGATTTCTCCATATACAAATTAAAAGAAGGATTGCAATTGACATTCCAAAATTACATGAGAACCCTGGTTACTATTTACTGCTCTTTCATTAACTTGTATAAACAATGTTATAAAGCAATGAAAATTTGCTCAAAAGTTGTTGAATAGGAGAGTAATTTTAAGTATTTTATTATTACAACGTTTCTTATCATATATTATTGCAGATTTATATAATTATGTTGTTATAAAATCATACATACCTGAAATTTTCTATTGTCCTGATTGACAAGCTTAGAACATCTGGTTATAATGCTTCTAACTTCATCCCCAGTAAGAGAAAACTGTTTCTGAAGATCACCAAGATACTTATCAATAGCTTTGGTTGATTTGCTTAAGAAATATGGGTTTCTAGTAATAATCCAAGCAATAGCATCGGAAGAGAACTTTTTGCTTTTTAAATAATTTATTCGAATTTGAAGATTTTCAAGATCTTCTTGAAATATGTATGGATTTTTTGTGATAAAATTTCCAAGTTCATCGCTCGCAACTCCATGATCATGTAAAAATTGGATATGATTTTTAATATCTTTATCAAAATCAAGTTTCAATATGTACTTAGCTTTTTTGGGATCTTTATCCATTTGTGAAAGGTCTACACCAAGCTGCACTAATTTAATAAGAGTTTCGCTATGGTTAACATATGCTGCTAAGTTGAAAGAAACAGGTAAAGGAGGTCCAATACTATCAATAAATTCAGCAGGATGAAATTCACCTTTTTCATCCTTAATAGGAATTTCATCAAATGGCTTGGGTGGAGACAAATCTAATAATTCTTCTGCATTTATGTTCTCCACAAGTTTAACTTTATTATCAGAGGGATTTTCTATGTTTAACTGTAGATGTTTATGATTAACATCTTCATGTCGGTATCTCTCAAAATACCTGAAAAAAAAAAAAAAAAAAAAAAAAAAGTAAATGAATGAATGAAAAAATTGATGAAGAAACAAATGTTGCACAATGAATGTGTGTGTTATTTAAATAATAGCCAATTTTGAAAACAGAAGAGAATCTTCAGTAAAACTAACTCAGAATGGGCAGAACTGAACTTACAAACTTAAGCTTCTAACATCTTAACCCTCTGCAAGAAACTGCTATAGATTAAAGTATTAATTTACTTTTTTCATGTTGTTGTGTGTCAAATAAAATGAAAATATGAAAAAGAAATTGGTATCACATGGTATATGCAGCGCCATGCGAAAGGGGAGAAGAAGGAGGTGGTCACCCCAGGCACAGAAATTTAGGGAGCGTGTAGAAATTTATACTACCAATGTCATTTTTAGCCTGTCACAAGAAAAAGTTTGGAGGAAAGGGTGCCAAATTGGGACTTTGCCCTGAGCACAGTTTTTCTTCGCACGCCCCTGGATAAATGGGTCAATATTTAATCAATTTCTGTAAATTATTTAAAATAGTATGATAAATTTTAAGATTCAAGATCATTTTTTGAAAAATAAAGTAGTTGTGACTGAACTAAAAAAAAAAAAAAAAATATTTACCAATATAGAGAAATTTAGTTAGCAGATTCAAAAAATATATATATATATATTTTTTTTTTCCCCAAAACAAAATAAGTAGTAATTGTACAATTAAATGATGATTTCTGTTGCCGAAGTGGTAACCTCCCATAAGTATGCATTGATAAGCACAATGAGAAGAGCATTGTTGTGAAGCACGTATTGCAGTAAAACATTTTACCTATTATTTAAAAACAGTAGAGTTTGATCTCTGTGGTGTTGCCATCTAGAACTCATAAGAAAGATTTAAAGTAGCCATTAGAGTAGTTTTTGAAATATTCACGGAGTTTTTGTGTCTCTAAACAGGGGGATCTTTAGGTGTTGCCGACCCGGCAACACTGCACGTTAAGGGGATAGTAAAATATAGGGGTGTGACCACCCTGGAAACACGTTGATCAGGAATTACCTGATATTCTTCGTCCTGTCTTTTTCGTTTTCATTCAACTTATTTAAGCAATGCAAACTGTAGTTTTGGTACTACTAGGTTATCCCATCGACCAAAAATTCATTGCCAAATTATAAGATTAAATGCCAATTATGGATGATCATGAATGTCATATTCAGTGACATTAAATAAGATACACGTGTTTAAAACGCCATTAAGCAATTTTATTTCGACTTTTTATTTGTATTTTTATTAATATTCCACTAATTATTTTTTGTTTTCGTTATTTTAAAAGAAAATTATGTAAATATGTTTAATTTGGCTTATGAGTTTGGCGATTTGTATAAATTGGCGAAATTGGTCGACGGGATAACAGAGTAGTACCGTAGTTTCTTTAAGGCATTCAATTTATTATTATTATTATTATTATTAAATATATTCCTTTTGCTGTATAAGGATAATTTAATATATTTACAATGTTTTTCACTGCTATATCTTAACTTTTATCAATAAAATGCTGTTTTTGCCCAACTTTATAAGATGGCGCAAAACATAGTTTAAAAAACGTACATTTATAAACATTTAAAAATTATGTTTTTCTACCATCTTTAAAAATTTGGAAAGACATTACAAGGGCCATTCTGAAATTTTCTTCGCAAAGCGATATAGGATACGGAACTCTTCCCAATGTTTTATTAGAAAATCGTGAATTAAAATATTCAAAATAAAATTAATGTCACGTTTAGAAATTAATAAAATAATTCAATTTTACCTATTACCAACTGAAATTACAGATCTATGATGAAAACATTTTCTGAGACTAAACCTCAACATTTTTTTCTCCAGCGGTATGCGATTTTTTGATATTTTAAAAAATGATTTCTTCAAATCAAATAAAAAATCACTAATACGACAAAGAATGTGCGATCCTCTCGGCGATCCTTTATTTGTAAACAATTATTACATTAGTTGGTTAGTTGGTTGCAAGATACTGAGACCTATAGTCATACATTAATTTTAGTTTCAGGCATTTACGAAAAGATTAGGGCCTCCGTGGCTGAGTGGTTAAGACATCACGCCGCTGATCGTAAGGTTGTGGGTTCGAATCCCACTGGCTCCATTGCACGCACTGTTTGTGCGGAGCTCCTGGTTGTACTTCTCTTGTGTTGTAATATTTCCTTGTGTGCTATCTTGTCCCTGTATATTGACGATCGCTTATAAGCAGGCTTCATGTCGAGCACACAAGTCAGATGTATGTTGTTCAATAAACAAACAAACAAACAAACAAACAACGAAAAGATTTACGTAAAATGTACTTATTTTTCTTTACTGAAGTAGATTTTGTACTTTTTCGAAACGAATGAATTTTTTGGAAATTTTTGCTCTTTTGGATATTTTTTTTTTCAAAATATTTGCTTCTGATTGGTCAATCTTGTTTCGAAAACAGCGAAGTCTACCTGGATAAGCCATTAATTTTAAGATGTTAAATGACAGTTAAGATGAAACACTATCTGTAACTGCTTCAATGATCACGGGAGTTTCGGATTTTGATATTTTGATGTTTATTTATATAAAAATTATTTAAACTTTCCTTTAGATCTCTGTTTAATAAAACTGAAAGTAACCAAAAATATAGTGAAATTATTTGAGTAACAAAATACAGAAAAGATTAATTTAAAATGGGTCTTTTAGCTACTACTCAATATGCTGTTTATTCAACATTTATCGGTGCTGCCACTATTGTAGGTAAGACATTCTATTTTTGGTGTTTTGAAACTTTGAATATTTTGCTGCATTGCTTTTTATTTATCTGACTTAATTTTAACTAAACAATAAAAATATTGATGTGATAGCAATGGCATATTGTTTCTCTATTTCAATCTGAAAACATATGCCGAATAACATTGGTAAGTCATAATTTATGCAACATAGTGATTTTAAACCTTTCGTTTTCTCATCAAATTTATAATACAATAGCCGCCCTCAAATCTGCAACCCTAAAATCTACAAACTCTCTAAAATCCACATATAATTTACAAATGTAAACAATGAAACATTCAGTTCAGATGTAGGAACAAATTTTGACTTTTTTATTTTTATATCATACTAATGTATGTTTTAATCTGTAACTTTTGTTAATATTACTGAATTCAAGCTTTTTCGTGAAGGAAGAATAAATTTATTTCTGAAAAAATTTGAGATATTGCTGATATCAGTAGTAATCATAATCTTTTTGCCAAATGTATTTAAGCAATAATCAAGCATTTTTATTATTAAGTCTGGCTAAAGGCTAAACTTGAAATAAAACTTCCTTATTTTATGATTTTGATGTGAATGTGTTTCAATGAATAATTTAGAAAAAAATGTATCTCATCTTTGTAATGAATATTTAACTACACATTATTGATTATTTACTTGATCTTTGTTTTTAATATTTTAATCATTTTGAAAAATTGTGGAAATTTTTATTATTTTAGTTTATTACTTTATTCAATTATTTTAATATTTTATTATAAAATAAGCTTTTGTTACAATCTCATTTGCATTATTAATTACATAAAAATTACTGTTTTAAAAATATAAACAAAGCAATGACCAGAAATTCACAAAATTCTAAAATATGCACGACCTCTAGTCCCAAGCTGTGCGCATTTGAGGGAGTGTACTGTATTAATAAAAATATGAAAATGTAATGTAATATTAGATAAACGGAACAGCTGTGTTAGCGTTCGGCACCATAATCTTGGCGACTTTTTTCGTGCCAAAAAGCCGTTTCCAAAAATGATCGCCAATCTGACAATGCGTGAGAAACCCGTTTTCAAATACAGCGATCACTTTCAAAACTCCTGAAAAAATGCATTTTTCTAAATATAAAAAAAAGAAATGAATAACTTACGGGTCATTCCATGTCAAATCAATCAAAAAAATTCAATATTCAACCTGACCATTTCCGATTTCAGTGAAACTGGTAGGGATCATTCCCTATGATGATATAAGTTAGAGCATATTTTTATTTTTTGTTTATCGCTTTAAATTTTTATCCAATTAATTATTTAAATTTTGAAAAATCATCATTTTTTGACTTGAATAAATATTTTCAATTTTGAATTTTTCAAGTTCTATCAAACATAGAAAATTTTATGACCACTCATTTAAAAGAGGAGTTTATAAGGTTTAATTTGATATGCAAGTCGATTATGTATAATTAAAATAAATAAAATTAAAAATTTTTTTTAATTAAAAATGTGAAAATTTTTTAGACAGTCATTTTTAAAAATTTTGAAAAAATTATATGTTTGTTGTAATATTATAAGCTTTAAATTCTGAAATTTTTAGAGTGGGATCTCAATGGGATCAGGAGTTATGAAATAAAAGCAAAAAATTACCATATAAATCATAAATAAATAACAAAATAGACAAGAGTTAAATTGCTATTTTAATGGTAATGTTTGTTTTTATTTAATAACTCCTGATCTCATTGAGATCCCACTCTAAAAATTTCAGAATTCAAAGCTTATAATATTGCAACAAACATATAACTTTTTCAAAATTTTTAAAAATGACTATCTAAAAATTTTTAAATTTTATTTATTTTAACTATAGATAGTCGACTTGTATATCAAATTAAACCTTATGAACTCCTCTTTGAAATGAGTGGTCATAAATTTTTCTATGTTTGATAGAACTTGAGAAATTCATAATTGAAAATGTTTATGCAAGTCAAAAAATGATGATTTTTCAAAATTTAAATAATTAATTGTATAAAAATTTAAAGTGATAAGCAAAAAATAAAAATATGCTCTAATTTATATCATCATAGAGAATGATCCCTAGCACTTTCATTGAAATCGGAAAGAGTCAGGTTAAGTCACTGGTTGATTTGGCATGGAATGACCCTTACACTTAATCAGGGGGGGGGTTCCGCCCCCCCCCCTTGAACCCCCCGGTTTTTTTCAGGAAAAAAATTTTAAATGTTTTAGTGATCGCCATATTTAAAAACAAATTTCATTGCTGATTCAGAATTGCGATCATTTTGGAAAGGGCTTTTTAGCACGAATAAGCTCAAAATTAAAAAAAAAATAGTACTTGCATTTTGTAAATTTATTTTTAGTTGTAAAAGAACAAATAGAGGGTTACAAAAGAAAAAAAAATACATATGAATAAAACGAGCGAAATAATTTGAATTCCAAAGAAAATTAGAAAAAAATCTATATACAGGGTGCATGTAAAAATTACAAAAATTGCTGATTCAAAATTGCCATCATTTTGAAAACGATTTCTTTGCTCGAATAAACAGAAAATAAAATAAAAATAATGACAAAAATAGTACTTACATTTTGTAGATTTCTTGAAATTTTCAAATAACTAAAAGATCAGAAAACGGGTTACAACAAAATATTTACATATAAACAGTGATAGCAATTAGCGGTCGTTAGTCGTCAAATGCAACTAAAGAATTGAATTTGACGACTAAAAAATTATTCTCGGTCGTCAAATTTGACACTTTGCTTTAAAAAAAAAAAAATGTTTATTAGACATTCAGTTTTTTAAATTAAAAAAAGGGAAGGGGGGCTAGTGTGAAAATTTGGAACTGAAAAATATCGCAAATTTTGACAAATAGTCACAAAAAAAATCAATTTCGTCAAAGGAGCGCAGAAAAAAGTAATTTAAAAAAAAGGCAATTTTTTTTTATATAACGGGAAAATTCAAATTTCTACAAAGGATTGCGAACAGAAATCCAAATTTCGACAAGAGAATCGCTGGAAAAACATGAACTCCGTTAAATAATCGTGAAAATAAATTCTAATTTCGTCATAAAAATCCCTGGAAAAACGCAAACATTGTCTAAGTATTGCGGGGGAAAAAAATCTACAAAGGATCGCAAAAACAAATCTTAATTTTGCCACAGAATCTTTTTTTAAAAAAAACGAGAATTTTGTCAGAGAATTACAGAAAAAAATGAGAATCTTGTCATAGGATCACGATAAAATCCATTAAGTCCATCAAAATTTCGCAAAAAAACGTTAATTTCTTCAAGGAATCACCAGAAAACTGCAATTTTTGCCAAAGAATTGTGAAAAAACGCATAATTAACGAGGAAGGGGGTTATTCTCACCCCTCACCCCCCTCTAATGTAATCTTTTAAAAAATCTGTGAATTTCAGAATTTTTTTTTTTTTTTTCCAGGATCATTTTTTGATTCAAATGTACATGCATATGTTATTATTATTATTTTACTAAATTCACTGTAATTACCAATGCTAAAAAAGTTGACAAGTTTTAATTTTTTTTTTTTTTTTTTTTTCTACAGATTGTGTTTTTCTATTACTTTCTAAATATAGCAATAATTAGACACGCTTTACACCAGTTTTACAGTTGCTTCAATTATTCAAATCTGAGAAATTAATTTCTACAATTTTAAATAAAAATAAACATTTGTGCTTTTCTAAAGAATAGTATCAAGAAGATTATGGTCCGAATTTTCTGATAAATTAAGGTAATCATTTCCGTAAATTACAAAAAATTGGTCATAAATCCAAAAATTCAGATATAAAATATATCGCAAATTTCTAGAATTGGTCTCCAAAAAAAAAATCAATTTAGTCAGTTGTTCTAACAAAAACTGCCATTTTTTTCAAAGAATCATAGAAAAAATCTGAATGTTGACAAAAATCGTAAAAAAAAGTGTGAAAACGGTAGATCTCGTCAATAAATGGTGAAAAATGACAAATTTCGTTAAAAGATTGCGAAAAAACATGGCCAATTTTGTCAACAGATCGCAAAAAAAACATGGCAGAGCTTGTCAAAAAAACCCGGCAAGTTTCGTCAAAATATTGTGAAACAATGACAAGATTTGTCAAATCTTCGCGAATCAAATGATCGCGAAAAAAACGACATGCTTCGTCAACAGATAGTGAAAAAACATGGCACAGCTTGTCAAAAGGTTAAAAAAAAACCCGCCAAGTTTCGTCAAAAGATCATGAAAAAATGGCAAATATCGGCAAAAGATTGCAAACAAACACGGCCAATTTCGTTAACAGATCGCAAAAAAACATGGCAAGACTTGGCAAAAGATAAAATAAAAACCGGCAATTTTCGTCAAAAGATCACGAAACAAACAGCAAGTTTCGTCAAAAGATTGCGAAAAACCAGCAAGTTTCTTCAAAAGATCGTGAAAACACGGCAAGTATAGCAAAAAAATAGTGAAAAAACGGCAAGTTTCATCGAAATATAACAAAAAACGCAAATTTTGTAAAAAGGGTGCGAAGAAAAAAAAAATTACTGGGAGTGGATTTTTCTCCTGTAGCCTTGTAATATTTCAGAAAATTTGATACAAATTTAAAAAAAAAAAAAAAAAATTAGTCAGAATTATTCCTAAATTACATACAGTATTACAGTGTAATATTAATATAAATTTTAGAAACTGCAACTAAAAATCTTAATTTGATGCCTAAGATTTTTATAATAGTCGTCATTTGACGCCTGTCTTTTATTTCCCAATTTCTATCACTGCATATAAATAAAACGAGCAAAATAATTTAAATTCCAAAGAAAACAATTAAAAAAATTTCTGTATACAGGCTGCAAGTGAAGATTACAAAAATAAAAATACACAATTACAAAAAGGATAATTAAAAATTTTAAACCAAAACATCGATCTTTACTGAAAAACGAATGTCGTTGCCGATTAATCATCCTCATGTCCGATTTGCAGATTTGACAGGTCATTTTATTGAGAATCAAAAATGAATTATTCAAAAAATAATAAAAAATAAAAATGCCCATTGGGCAAAGGATAACGTCCTAATCTATCCTAAAAGGATCGTCATCTTTTACTCGGGGTTGTAACTCACAATCAACGGATAAGAGACACGTTCTAAAGTGGTAAAGCACCATTAGATAGTTCAAAAGTTTGAATTTCAATGCCTCGATTGCACAAAAGTAAAAACAAAAACTGCGCAGCTCGAAACAAATTGCATCACAGGAGCAAAGAGAAAAACCTCCTCCCCCTCCCTCACCTCAACCTCCCTCTTGCCTCCGCAAAATCTGCTCCTGGGTTGTCAAAATAAGGGTTTTGGCACCATTTTGACAGGGCTACCAGAACTGGGGGTTTATTGCCAAGCTTGACGAGATTTTTTTTTTTCCATTAATTTTTGCCGAACGCAAATGCAGCTTAGCCAGATAAACCTAATTTTGAAGGTTTATAATTCAAAAACTTGTTATTCAAATTACTTGAAATTTAATGTCTAAGGCATAGTTTTAACCAAAAATTTGAATTATCTTGTTAAAATTGGGTATTGCAATTGAAAAAAATGAAGTTTGGATTCATTTTAATACTTAAATGCCAAATCCCGCCCAAGCAAATATTATATACATCATTTAAACATAGACTTTATTTTGCAATTGTTCGATACCAGTAACTTTCCTCTACAGTAGTTTTTGAGGAGTTAGTAAAGGGTGTTTACTCTTTTTTTTTTTTTTTTTTTTTTTTTTTTTTTACTACTGTACATACTTTTCATGTATGTATTAAAATGTATTCCAGATTATATAAAACGTTATGTAATTTTAAAAGTTTGCTTTTTAAGTTGAAGTTATGATTTTAAATAAAATAAATGAAATGTTTATAGTATTTTGAATGAAATAAGTGAAATACTAACGATGGCAATAGCTACATTTGCTGTGTTTATCTCCTGCACATAGCTAACATAAAGGTAAAAAATATCTAAAAGGAAATTCCTTGGGAAGTAGGACTATATGAAATTTCTATATCATGATATGTCATTGCAACTAAATCACAATACATCACAACACCTCTCCTTTCTTTGAAAGACTTTATTTCAGACATGTTATAAAATGTTTATTGTCCTAATACGCACATAAGTTTGGGAATAGCAAAGTACACAAAGATGACGCAGATCAATTTCACAAAACAAAGCTGAATGTCTGTACCTTCAAATGGTTTCTAGGGTGAAATAAAGTATGTATACGTATCAGAAAGAAGGTATATTACAAAAGTAATAAAAATAAAAACAAACTCTAAAGAAAAAGAATCCTATTGACACTGATCAAAATATTGTTATTGTTTTCAGGATGGCCCTCGCTCCCTCGCTAATGTTTTTGTTCTTTTTGTTGATGTCATGGTTGCCACTCTTCATAAACACAGATGGATAAAACATAAAAGAAAAGATCTATAGAGGGCACATTAGATTTGATAGAGGCTGTGTTTGATATCCTTGAAGTCAAGGATAGTCTAAAAAGTATTTACACAAGCAGAGCAAGGATGCATGCAGAGCGCTTAGGCTGTAAAGTATGCCCTTGTAATTTAAGAAATGTATTTAAAAGAAAAATAATCAAACAGATTTATCAACAAATAACTAGTTTTATTTAATCAAATAAAAACATAATAGATTTAAAAAAAGTATCAAAATTAAAAGGCATTAACATATGCTCAAATAACTTAACACTTAAAATAATGACCAATAATGTTTATTCAAATTGGATGGACCAGAGCACCAAATAAACTATCTATTGTAATTTAAATCCATATTAAATCCATTTAACTAATTTTTTTCAATAAGAAACCAAACTGCATTTAAATTTATACAAGTATAATTCCTATATCAACTTATATTAAGCTTAATTAAATTTAAATGATTCTATTTTTACCCATGTCATCTCCTCCCCTAAAAAAGTAAACTTCAGGCTAGCCAAACTAAATTATGAAAAAGATTTCTCTAAAACAATCCACACTGCCACTAGGAATGTTTTCCAACAACACCATTACTGCCACTAATGGCATTCCCCAACTTTGTCCTGTCACTGCCACCTAGGACTATGTTTGGAGGGAGAGAAAAGAAATACAAAAATGAATTCCTATACTAAAATAAAAAAAAGATCTTGCAAGGAAATTCATAGCGAGTACCGTCTTTAGAATTCCTTAAAAGTTGAAAAAGAATTTCAATGCTACCGACACACAACAACTTCCAGTACCCGGCACGGCTATCCAGAAAGCACGGGTCCGAAACCACTCTTGCCGCGGTCGATCCGTAGCACTAAAACCGGATTAAAACATCCGCTGGTTCTTTTGGATCCAGTCCACAACACTACAGTATAAAAGGAATCATTTTTGATAAAAGTTAAGCTTGGCTAGATTAATATTCGACCAGACCAATATCTGGGACAATAAAGAAAAACTATACTTTGAAAATAGAAGAAGGGTCATTCCATGTCAGATCACCCAGACCACGGCACCCACCATCACCAATTTTGATAAAATTCAGTGAATTTGTAGGATTTCTAATGCTGATTCCAAAAACATCAATTATATTGAAATTGATCAAACGGTTTATGAGTTATGAGCTTTTAAATAGCTCCCAAGATGGCCGATTTGCCGCCATTTTGAATAGCACATGTGACAGCAAAAAAGTCCATAACTTCTTTCAGGTTTAAGCTAGAGCTTTCAATTTTTTTTGTTTTGTTCAGAATAAAGTAAACTTTCATTTAAACAGATTTTTGTGAACCTCATTTTATAAAAATGCTGTCAAATAATGACTTTTTGTCATTTTTTTAAGTAAAAAAAGGGGTAACTTCAATGGCTGATTTCATCCAATGTACCCCCTTCAATTTTCATCTAATTCCATAAATAAGCAACTCAAAGTGTGTTTTGATGACTAATAAAAAAAACTTAATGGGCAGTTCACAGGTTTTTATTTAAAAAAATAAATTCAATTTTACTGACTTTCCCCAATAACAGAAAACGCAAGATAATGAGTTGACATTTCTTTTATTACCAGAAATATTTATACATCCAAAAGTTTGATAAGGTTCTATGTTACTTAAATACATGGGAACACACTTTAATACATTTACTAAAAAAAGGGGTATCCCCTATAAAAAAGGGAATTAATAGGAATGCCAATAATGGATTTTTGCAAGACATAGAAGTACTTTCCTGACAAATTGAAATCTATAGCAGAGTTTCAATAAATTATAAGTAAAAAAGAAATGATAGAAAAAACTCTACAAATAGGTACATTATGTAACAAAATCATACTTGTATATAATAAAAAATGTGATAAAATTAAAACTCTTAAATAAAAAATACAGTAAGTAAAAGTTACACTAGTCTACATATCAGATGATTAAGAACCAATGCACCTTTTTAATGTATTTTTCTATGCTAATTGCACAACTGTTCTTAGTTTTCTTCTATCAAGTATAGTTTGTTTGCGATTAACCAGAGGTGATTTCTAAGATTCATTGCCGGGAACAAGCATCATGTAATAGTCACAGATAATGTAAATGTATACTTGTGGATGCTTGCGAACTTATCTAACGACTTTTAGAATACAACCTGATTGTATTTAGCATGAGATAGACAAATGGTTTAGCAGTGACTTCAAATGTACATTAATATTATTGGCACAAAAAGCTGTGTATACAAAAATGCCTTGCTTTCTATGTGAACGGGACAGTTCGGCAAAGCAAAATCATTGGATTTTCTGATTCGTTTTTAAATCCATTTTTGCTCACAAACACATTCAAGTGGCAGGTTCTATATATATATATATATCTAAGGCATACTATATTTAAAAAATGCTGTCAAAGTTGTCATTTTGAATTGAATTTAAACGATAGTACTGGAAACGGAAAAAATGGTCATACTGAGAAAATAATTGTAGTAAATCAAGATCTAATTCATTGAACAAAAAATAAAAACACAGGTTGCAAGGCTGCCACGGGCAACTATTTTTTTATTCTAACTGGCACCAACCACTTTCTTAAAAATGAAATCCATAATAGATGCTTTGATAACATTTGCAAGTAAAATATACTTCAAATTTTATAATAGAAAAATACTGGTGCACACAGAATATAAAAATAGTTGCCTGTAGCAGCCCTGAGGTCGCTTATAAATCTCTGAAAAAAAAGAAAAAAAATCACATCAACAAGTATCATGTTTTCACTTTTAAAAATGAATCTGAAAATGTGTTAGAGAAAATTTTGAGTTGTTGAGGGTACAAAAATATTTTTTTATATACACTGCCTTAACATAATTGTGATAAAACCAGTTCTTACAGAAAAATTAAATATAAAAAAGAACCAAATAAAATTGTTGAACTAGGTTTATATCTAAATTTGATTTAGTTTTTGGTTTTTGTTACTGAAACAAGTACAGTAAACTATCTCAAATCCGAAACCCTAAAATCCACAACTCTAAAAAATCTACATATATTTTACGGATGTAAATAATGAAACATTCAGTTCAGATATAGGGACAAAATTTGACTTTTATGATTTTATATCAATTCCATTTTATTTTAATTTGTAACTTTTGTTAATAGTACTGAATTCATTTTTTTTCCCAAGAAGGAAAAGAAATATATTCTGAAAAAATTCAGATTTTTCTTATATATCATTGGTAATCACAATCTTCTTATCAAATACATTTCTGTATTAATCAAGCTTTTTTGGTTATTAAATCTAAATCTGGCTAAACCTGAAAAAAAAAAAACTTCTTTATTTTATGATTTTGTTGAGAATTAGTAATGTATCTTTATGAGGTACATTAGTAACTACATTGAATAATTTAGGAAAGATATATTTCATGTTTATAATGAATATTTAATCATATATTATTGATTATTAACTTGATCCTTACTTTTAATATTTTAATCACTTTGAAAATTATCTACATTTTTATTATTTTAATTTATTACCTATTTTAATATTTATTATATTGTAAAGCATTTATTTTAGTTTTGATTGCATTATTAATTGCATTCAAATTCCTGTTTTAAAAAAGGTAAACAAAGTAATGACCGGAAATTGGCAAAATTCTAAAATCCACAAAACTTCTGGTTCCAAGCTGTGTGGATTTGAGGGAGTCTACTGTATTTAACTTCAAAATTTACATCTGCCTGTTGGCAGGGATTTTTAAAAATATTAATTACCTTTACTTTAAATTATTA
This sequence comes from Maratus speculifer, assembly GCA_964019185.1. Taxonomy (NCBI): domain Eukaryota; kingdom Metazoa; phylum Arthropoda; class Arachnida; order Araneae; family Salticidae; genus Maratus; species Maratus speculifer. The sequence continues at coordinate 199,354,488 of OZ025298.1, read as the reverse complement.
TTGATGTAGATATATTTTTAATAGCATGTGTTTATTGTGTATGTGATATGTTGTTTTGTATTAATTTAAGTACCGTAATTTTTACTTAAGAGTTGCAATTTTATTGTATTTTGTATAACAAAAGTATGATTTTGTCATAAAATTCAACTATTTGTAGAACTTTTTCCATCATTTCCTTTTTATTCATAATTTACTGAGACTGCAATAGATTTCAACTTGTCTGATTGCAAGAATCCATTATTGGTATTCCTATTTATTCCTATGGGATTCCCATTTTTTATGCACATTAAATATATATATTTATGTAACATTAAACCTTATCAAAATTTTAGATGTAAATATGTATGATATTTCTGGTAATAAAAGAAATATCAATATTATCTTCTGTTTTCTGGTATTGTGAAAAGTCAGTAAATTTGAATTTATTTTTTTAAATAAAAACCTGTGAACTGCCCATTAAGTTTTTTTTATTAATCATCAAAACACACTTTGAGTTGCTCATTTATGCAATTAGATGAAAATTGAAGGGGGTACATTGGGGGAAGACAGCCATTGAAGTTGCCCCTTTTTTTACTTAAAAAAATGACAAAAAGTAATTTTTTGACAGCATTTTTATAAAATGAGGTTCACAAAAATCTGTTTAAATGAAAGTTTACTTTATTCTGAACAAAACAAAAAAATTTTGAAAGCTCTAGCTTAAACCTGAAAGAAGTTATGGACTTTTTTGTTGTCACATGTGCTATTCAAAATGGCGGCAAATCAGCCATCTTGGGAGCTATTTAAAAGCTCATAACTCATAAACCGTTTGATCAATTTCAATATAATTGATATTTTTGGAATCAGCATTAGAAATTCTACAAATCCACTGAATTTTATCAAAATTGGTGATGGTGGGTGTCATTTTTGGAAAAATCTGGGTGATTTGACATGGAATGACCCAGAAGAAAAAGACAAGGTAAAAGTAACTATTTCCAAAAACATTTAAAAAAAAGAAAAACCTGTTTAAAAATACACGTTGTCGGCGGCTATGGCTGTTTTCGCCCTTGGAGTTTCTTATGAATCCATAATTACATCAGCGACAGTCCAACTTGATAAATCAGTTTTCCCAAAAAAATATTCTTTACATACGCTAATCTCCTGACCTCCAATTTCCAAGCCATTACTTCGTTTGAGCTTTCTCATCATTTAATTCATAGTAGCTTAATAACTTTATCCAAACAGCATCGGCGATGTAAAAATATGAGAACGAAATATCAGACACCAAAACCGTAACAAAAAATTTAAAACCAGAGCGTAAAAGCATCATTCCCCGTTCCTTCCTTCTGCTATAAATAGCTACCGGCAACGCCCACTTACGTCATCTTTCATTGACGGTAAACGCCACCTTCGGTTTCTAGAAGTTACCTGTGAGATCGGACCAATGCCGATCGGCCACGCTAGGAAAGAGCCACGTGCCGTCGGGCATGTCACGCCATCTATCACCTTTCTCCGTAACTTGTCAGTCAACAATATCGATGTGACGATGTTTGCCGGTAAGCTTATTGAATGGAATGAAAAACAAATGCCGGGAAATATGATTGTTACGTAAGTTAATGTTGATGCTTAAGGGAGTTAATGAATCAAGGTAAAAATAAAGATATTTATTTTTGTTAGATTTATATACTGAAATAAAGATATTAAATGTATTTAAATTAGAAACTTAAACTATTGAAACAAACATAAAAGTAAAGGGTATTTATTTCTGGGTTTATTTAAGGAATAATTAAATAAAAATAAAGATTGTAAAAGGTTAGTTGAATGATGCAAGTTGAATGAAACAGGTTTGAATGGGACAGTTTGAGTGGAGTGATAAGAAAAAAATAAGGAGAGAAAAATAACCATTTTTCCTGACAAAAGCCCCCCCTCTTATCATCTCCATGAAAAACCAACTCACTAAGTCCAAAAATCAAACCACAATTCACCAGAAAAGGTTACCTTATACTACACCTATTCTCTGGCTTATAAAAGACACGATACACTCATCCAACAAAAAGGGATTAAATAAAAGACCAGCAATTATTTAAAAACAGATATTTAGTCATAGCTACAGCATCAACCAAATTCATCCTCTGATAGCATCCTCTTGTCCTCCACATCAATACAAGATCTATATACCAAGCCGCTAAAAAAAAATTGAGATCAGGAAGTGCTAAAAGAAATATTAAAAACTTTTTGGGCTCCAGTCCATACATATAAACTAAAAAAATAAAAACATATAAATTATACATAAAAACATATATATCATATTTAAAAACATCACCGGTATATATACTTTAAATTATTTTTACATCTGGACACATTTAAAAATTTCTAAAACCATCAGTCACCCCAGGTCCACAAAAACAGTCTAACATTAATACTTTTACTTTAAAAGTCTTCATAACATCAATATGCACTCTTATAGTTAAATACCATAAAGTGAGTGTCAAAAACAATTTGTACCACAAGGAGAGCAGGGGTGCAGAATATGTCCGATCCGGCGATCTAGGATCGGGGGAAATTTTGCAGATAAAATATACAATTGATTTTAGCAAGGAATTACACAATTCGACGATATTAAACAAAATTTCATTACAAATAAAAAGATCCGAATGGAGACTTTCACAAAATCGATCTCAGAATAATATGTACCGTATATACTCATGCTAAGTTGAGAAATTTTGGAAAAAAATCTATTCTTACGATAATACAGAATGTATGTAAGCCTGTAACATATCGTTAAATTTTAGGGAAATTTTCATGTGGATTGGGGGGAATGTTGGGAGTAAAAACATTTTCTGCACCCCTGAAGGAGAGTAGATTCAATTTAAACTTTTTCACATTTTTAACATCTAAGAATGACCAAGCCATCAATATCCAAATCGCAAATCTTCAAAAAAATTTCAACATTTAAAATTTCAAATCTAGAAGATTCTTATACTTTAAGGCCAAGAATTCAAAGTCTTTAACCTTCTAACATTTTTACACTCTACTATCTTAAATGTTCAAACTTAAATATCTTAACTAAACATTTCATGTTTCTAAAAATTTAAATGTTCTTTCAAAAGTTGAAACATTCTAATAAAAGTTTAAACATTCTTACATTTTAACATTAAAATTCCTCGCATTTAAATATTTCCATTTTTCCAATGTCAAAAACATTTTACTTAAAAATCCTTACATTTCAATATTTGAACATCCTTATACATTATAAATACTCTAATACATGTATTATAACACTCCAATGGTTAAACCATTATTTAACTGAACCATTACTTTTATTTCACAAATGCAAATTTACTCCTTAAATTTACACTTTTAACACTTTCTCAGTATATGTCAAAAGTTCATGATCCCAAGATCATTTCCATAACTTTATTACAATTCAGACTAGACACCGACATGCTCCAGTTAAAGTGAAAACAAATTAACCCACATCAGGAATCATTCTATCAAAAAATCAACCCATGCTCTAAATACTGTAACAATAGATAAGAATATTCATAGCTTACACCTTATCTAAGATATCCTGAAAAAAATTTAAAAAAAATTTATTTACGACAACACATTTATCCATCACAATCATACACAAATCCTTACAGCATTATATGCAAAAAGCATACATTCACTCAACTCCATTGCTGTGGCCACAGACTTCATACATCCCTTTCATACTCAACATAAAAGGACATAGATAAGGGTAATAACAGATCAAAGATTAATTAATACAGATTCTAGTAAATTAACTATCCTGTATTTTCCAGAAAAATTTATCTTTAAAGAATAGAGCATGTTTTAATGATCTAAACTACAAGAATGTTCCCTTTAAAAAAAAAAAAAAAATCTCAGAATAAAAGTCTGAGTTTCAAAAAGCGTGATCTTAAATCTTTACAAACAAGCCAATTACTCTTACACATCTACTGATAAAAGTTCTAAAACAACCACTAAAAGGCCTCCCCCTCTTAATGCTAATCACATGAAGAGGTTTAAAAGCTCACTTTAACTCGCTTATCTATAAACCCTCTTTTAAAAATATAAAGCAAAGCAACAGAGGAGGCAGTTACGGGAATTAATCAGATTAAATCTTTATCCCAGGTAAACAGCAGATCTTCAATTATATAGTAAAGGCTATCTCCAAAAGGATCACAAATAATTCACCCCCCTGAAGCATGTCAAAAACAGTCCAATTCAATAACCTCTTTACAAAATCAATCCTTTAAGTATGGCTTTGGCATTTCTTTAAACTCAAAAACTAGATTGCAGCCATATATCTATGATTTTATATCTCTATACAAGCATCTAAAAGATGATCTTACAATCCAACTTTAACAAACTCTAACTCAGCTAGATAGTTTACCTCGAGAACTTGCTTACACTAAATTTGACAGCCAACAGTCCCAAAAATTGTTCTTATACTAGATAGATGCCATTTATCTTAAAAATTAACATAAGTTTAACACTTTAATTATGAAAATTTTTCCCAGTAAATGACAATTCAGTTAATTGATCAACTAGCTTTATAACTACCGTTACCATTTTAAAGAAGGGATTCCAATAATTTCAACCCTCAATACTAACAGTTTAAAGCATAGTAATCTAAAACTTAACCTTAGTCATACATTAACATTAGGGAAAAATCCAAAGAAAATTGGCACCTAAAAAAAATTTTCAATTAAACAAATAAAACATTTCATTAACTTTATCTTTAATTTAAACTTTAATTTTATAGAATAAAAACTTATATTAAAATAATTAAAGATTTATAAATTAAACTAAGAAAAACTGCTTAATCTTTAAAAAAAAATATTTAACTAAAATTACTACAGGAAGGCAAAAGATCCGAAAATCCATCATTCAAATCTAAAACACAACAGTGTGGACCTCCATGATTCACTCCAGGGTATCTAACACAAGAATTTACCCAATGATATCATATGTCGTACAGATTTAAGTCTCAGGACACTCAAATCTAAAAGAAATTACAAATTCTATTTCAACAAAAAAAATATTTCAATAAGAAAAAAAAAATTTCAATAAATAAAAAAAACTTCAATAAAAAGTTATAACTTCCTCTTAACTTAACATAATAAAAACCATTTGAATTTCCCTAAAATCTTTTCTACTAAGAATCTAAATTTCAAGAAAATTTCAAGTTCAAAATGGGACCGAAACTGTAATTTACAAGTCTCATAAAGTTCTAGCCATAAGGTTTCTAACATTAATTTTCACACATGAATTTTAAAAAATTCTCAAAAACCAGCTGAACGCTTACTCTCAAATATTATATAAAAAAAAATCACAATTAAACTACTAATCAATCTCTAAACTTCATTTCTCTATAAATTTCTAACTATATAATCCTTCAAAAACTTTAATAAAAAATCCAGAATTTTAATCATATTTCCAAAAAAAAAATCAAGAAATTGACTTTTAAAAGTTTATCTTCTAATTAAAAAAATATCTGTAAAAAAAAATTTCAAATTACTAAACAAATTGTTTAAAGAAACCATTTAGAAAAAAATGTATTTTAAATTTTAATCCCTTATTAAATAAAAATTAGAAATTCAACCATACACCTAATAAAAATTCTAAAATGCATCTTTTAGTCAAAAAAAATTTCGAATTACTAAATTAAGAAACCATAAAAAAAATTGATATTAAATCAAAAAAATTTTTAACATTAACTAAAAGGAATTTTTAAATTATATCAATTTTTCATTTTTATCAAAAATTCCAGTTTAACAATCCAATAAAAAAATTTCTAAAAATTTCAAACACATTAAAGAAACTTATCAAATTTAACATATTTCACAGATGAATCCACATCTCCCTTGGCACAATCTTCTGTACATGAAGACCATTAAAAAAAAACTGATGTTCCGAAAAGTCTAAAAAAAATTTCAGTCTCAAAAAAATATGTCCATTTTTCACAAAAGAATGTCCTTTGCCACTTGCTGCTATCTCCAGGACATGGTAGAAATGAATCGAGCATACAACGGCCCAGTACGGGTCCATTGCGCTCTTCAACACGGCACGATGAAAATCACCACCAGCTGGGAACATTACACATCAATGTCCAGCCTTTTTCTCACCAACAGGAACACCCAGATACGCCGCCAAGACCAGGAACACCCAGGTAAGTAGCCAGGAACAGGGACCAGTAGCAGATACACTCTGGAAAGCAGCCAGAACCAGGGACAGATACACTTAGGTAAGCAGCCAGGAACTAGTACACTTCTGTAAGTAGCCAGGAACACTTCGGTAAGTAGCCCGGAACCGAGACCAGGAACAGAAACACTTCAGTAAGTAGCCAGGAACCAGGTACAGACACACTCAGGCAGTCATAAGAACTCGAACACTTGATGATTTACAGAAGGAATGCTGATTTATAGTTTCTCAAAAAATCAGGAACAGTTCATGACTTAAGCAAACTGACCTTTGTAACTTTTAACTCCTGTTATATTGGCGTCAAACCATGCCACCGCACAACATGTTTCAAAAATTTTTAACATCCACAAAAAAAATTTGGAAACCAATTTTTCAAAGAAAATCCAATTCAAAAAAATCCATTTCAAAAAAAATTACAACCATTAAATTCATCCAAAATTCTTTGAAAACATACAGAGTAATCTAACACATCTATGATTTACTCCTACAGCCCCCCCATCTCAGAGATCCTTGTTAACTCTTTCGGGTGAGCCGTATATAAAAAATTTTCAAAGACAAAAATAGATGAAAAATTATGGAAAAAGATTTCTAATTAAAACCACTTTAGGGCACACTAGGGGCCCATAACCATTTGATATCCTTGAAGTCAAGGATAGTCTAAAAAGTATTTACACAAGCAGAGCAAGGACGCATGCAGAGCGCTTAGGCTGTAAAGTATGCCCTTGTAATTTAAGAAATGTATTTAAAAGAAAAATAATCAAACAGATTTATCAACAAATAACTAGTTTTATTTAATCAAATAAAAACATAATAGATTTAAAAAAGTATCAAAATTAAAAGACATTAACATATGCTCAAATAACTTAACACTTAAAATAAAGACCAATAATGTTTATTCAAATTGGATGGACCAGAGCACCAAATAAACTATCTATTGTAATTTAAATCCATATTAAATCCATTTAACTAATTTTTTTCAATAAGAAACCAAACTGCATTTAAATTTATACAAGTATAATTCCTATATCAACTTATATTAAAACGGCATCCAATCACATCCCACACAGGCTCGATTGGTGACAGATCAGGAGAGTACGGTGGCCAGGGAAGCATCTGTATACCTTGCAGAGCATGTTGGCAGATGCGAGCACTGTGTGGTCGGGCGTTATCCTGCTGAAAAATTGCATTAGGCTGTCCCTGAAGGTAGGGGATTGCTACTGGCCGCAGTACATTATCCAAGAATCGTTGGGTCGTCATAGTGCCCTAAATACGAACTAGAGGTGACATGCAATTATACGCAATAGCGCCCCAAACCATTATGCCATGTTGTCGCGCGGTGGGGCGTTCCACACTTATTGCCGGATTTGATCTGTCTCTGCTTAGATGCCACACACGTATGCGGCGATTGTCACTGGATAAACAGAAGCGTGACTCATCTTGAGAATGTGACGGTTCGAAATTCTGTCATCCAAATCGCTCTAGTCTGGCATTATTCCAAACGTTGGCGCCTATGCTGTCGAGTCAATGGCAATCTTCTTAACGGACGCCGTGAGTGCAGGCCATGTTCAACCAATCGACGGGAAATGGTTCTGGTCAACACGGAACACATCCAGGCTATCTTGTGCATGATGCATAATCGAGGTACAAGTGACTTGCGGGCCCGCCGCAACTTGTCGGTGGTTGCTTCGATCCACGCCTGCTGACGTCACTCTGGCTGCACCTGCACCCCTCAATCTTGCCACATTTTCTTGTTCCAACCATGTTCGCCATAGCCGATGCACCTTGCTCGCAACCATGTGGGTATCAGCTGCGATTTGATGTAAAGACAAACCCCTCCTTCTCAGTCCTATCACCATACCTCTCGTAAAATCGTCTATCTGCTGGAAGTGCCTTGGTTGACGGCGACCTAGCATTCTCTTCTATACACGTATCCTACGAGACAAAAACAAAATTTCTTCGATAATTCGTCTGGCGGAAACAACGACACGAATATTGCCCATTCTACAAGTTCCTTCCCTTATATCTTACATCACGTGCGTCGGAGACCTAAGCATTTCACATCATTTGCAAAACTCAGTGACATGCGCCTACTCTGAAATTTGCATAAATTTCTGACCACTCCTTCTTGGTGTTGCATTTTCAATGTCGAGCAGTGTATTTGTGCTTAAACTTAACTTCTATGATGTTGGATGTCATTTGAAATATCATGAAAAATGTTTTAAAATTACATCTCTCCCAGCTTTGTATCTGAACTAGGGAAGTTACAACTTAAATTTTAAAATGTACAATAGTAGCAGTTTTGGTCAATTTTCGGCAACGTCACAAGGTTGTAATTCCTAAACTGGTTGATGTTTTTCAATAATACTTGGTATTTTCCTTAGTCTACATAAAAGCAATTCCCTACCAATTTTCATCAAATTCTGAGATGGTGATGTAAAATCAGTGTGTTGATTTGACATGAAATGACCCTAATGAGATGCCTCGCCTGTTTTAGGATTGTGCCTTTGCCATTTATTGATGATCTATTCCTGATTGTTGCCTCAAGAAATTTGCTTATATTGCTGATTTTGACATTGTTTAAAAAAAAAAAAAAAAAAAAAAAAAAAAAAAAATCTTTTGCTTTTTTGGGAAAAAGAGGAGTACTATTCAAATTTCATAGCTTTTAAAAGAAAAAAAAAATAGTTCATGATTTATTCTGTAATAATGACTACATTTGAGACCACACTTTATGTTTTCTTGATGTATGAAAATGTAAATTATTGTATCTACTTGAGTAAATGTGTGTTATGTATCTTATTTTATACTTGACTAATTTTAGTATTTTCTTCTTTCAGGACTGTTTTACACTTTGAGTGGAAGGGGGCAGCGATTTGATTTTGGATGGTAATTTTTATTTTAACCTAAAATTCTTGATATCAAATTTTTCTTTTTATCTGGAAGTTTTAATAGCATTATTAGTAATCCATTATAAACTATGAAAGTATATTTATTATTTAAATGTATATTATGAATTACAGCCATTTTTATTTGTAATTTTATATCTCAGCATGCTATTTATTTATTAATAAAGATAATGTTTATTAGGGATGAAACGAATAGAAGTTTGGCCAAGTAACCCATAATAATATCAATTATTCGGCTGCCGAATAATGAATTTGTTTTTGTCCAAAAACAAAATACAGTATGCACTATACACACAAATCCTTGTGTATTTCACAAATACAATGTATTGTTTTCTTATAAAAAATTATTTACATGCACATTTTTAATTCTTTTAAAGCATTATTTTATTCTTAAAAAATATTTGGATATGTTTGATCTAAAATTTGCCTCAATAATACAATTCAGCCAAAAAAAAAAAAAAAAAAAAAAAAAAAAAAAAAAAAGAACTTAGCAAAAAGCTTTTTATCAGGTACAGTCTAGTTGCATTTTAAAATAGTGACACAATTTTAAAAGTACTAGAAAACATAAATTTCAACATTTTAGATAAAAGAAAATAAATCTTAAAAAAAAAAAAAAAAAAACACTGATAGAAAGGAATATCCTCTAAAATGGTCGAAAGAAATCAATGTAACTTTATAAAGCTCCCAATTAATTTTGGAGAAATAAATATTCTGAAAACAAAACAGTGGACAATCTTAGAAAAATTGTTCATTCTATCATATCCAATTGTAGAAATAACAAAACAAATTGCCTCATCAAGATCATTAATTTCTGAAGTCATCTCGATGGTTAATGCACTGGAATTATATTTATCTAAATCTGGAGAATTTTTGGTGTGGGCACAATGAATGACATTCTACTGTAAAATTTGGAAAGGCATTTTGCATTGATTCAAGACAATGAACACTATTCCATTGCAACTTCTTTGGACCCTAGATTTAAAGTTTTCCTATTTTACAAAGAGGAAGCAAAGGATTTAACAATAAAATCCAAATTAACCACTTTAGTAAGACTAAGAAAGACTACATGAAACCAGTAACAGAATCTGAACATATTATTTCCAACATAACCATAATCATTCTATCTTCTCATATTCCAAATTCTTTGTGGGCATGCTTTAATGAAATTGCAAATCAGTCACAGAATGAAGCCTATATAGAAAATTCCCGCAATCTGAAAAAGTAAAAGAAACAAGTAATTTTCTTTCCCAGCCACTACTAGAAAAAAAAAGTGTCCTTTCGAGTGGTGAGCAAAAAATTCAAAAGACTTCTCAAATCTTTCACAATTAGCCAAAAAGTACCTTTCTGCACCAGGAAGTACTATTATAGTAAGTTATTTTCTGAGATTGGTGACATTTATGAAAATAAGAGAAATAGATTACCACCAAAAAATGCTGAATTATTATTATTTCTACATCACAATCTATGTTTTTTTATGAACATTATAACTGCTTTTTTAAGGCAAATAGAAAAATTAAAAAATACAGTGGTGTTCTGAAAAATATTGTGTAAAACATGCATACATATTAATTAAAAGAATTTAATACTTAAGTTTATTTAATAAGAAATACAACGCCCTTAAAAAAAAAAAAAAAATTAAATTCCTAAGTACTATAGCAAGTATGACTTAAATAACTATGTTATAGATATAATACGTCATATCTAATCCATCGTATATATTTGTTTTTTGTAGATATAATTAAAAATATTAAAAGAAATATTTTTTATGTAATGAGGAATAAATATTAAATTTCCCTTTCTACTTTAAAAAAAATTAGAATTTATTTTTATAGGGACAGTTTTAAATAGATTAATTTTAAATTTTAAGAGATTATGTTAGCTTATTAAATGCAGTGTGTCCCACACAAATAAAGCCACCATGAATTTGGTCCGTAATCAGAGTCGAAACAAAACCACAAGAACAAAATAAATATATTTAGAAAGACTATGTAGAAATGCATATTTACGAGGAATAACTCACTCCCTGCTCTATTTGATCAGAAGAAAAAAATGAATGTATAAAAAAAGGGGGGGGGGGGCACCGAAATAAAGTCACTACTGTTAACAGCAATTATATCCGCCATACTTACATTATAATAATAAAACAAAAGAAGAGTCTTTTTTTTCTTTGGGATTAATACTTGCTTTTTAGTCAAAAATTGAATCATAGAATGATGCAGACTTCTAAAGATTTTAGCAGAGCTGCAGAAAATGTTTCCACTGTCAATATTTCCCCCAATCCATATGAAAATTTCCCCAAAGTTTTACGATGTGTCATAGGCTTAATATACATTCTGTATTACTGTAGGTATAGAAATTTTTTTTTACTTTACAAAATTTCTCAACCTATGCACAAATATATACGGCACATATTATTCTGAAAGCGATTTTGTGAAACGTGTCATATGGATATTTTTGTTTGAAGTGGAAAAAAAAAATTATATCAGGGAATTATGTAATTCATTGTTAAAATCAAAATTAATTGTATATTTTTCTGAAAATTTTCTCCTGATCCTAGATCACCAGAGCGGACATATTCTGCACCCCTGGATTTTAGCACAACCTCTTGTTATTTAAGCAATAGTCGACCTCAATTTCACTTTGATGGAATAGCCAACATGTTTTTTTCTACACTTGCCCCAAAGTTAATGTTGTTTCTACAATTTTGAGGCAAAATTTACTGTCATACCTAATATAAATGGAAAGAAAGTAATTTTTTTTTTAATTGAATTCAGTTAAGTGCAAGGTAATTATTATGATTAATATTTTTGAATCTCTCAGAAAGTTATCTTAATTTTGAATATAAAATCAGGAATGAGACTTCTTTTACAGAATATTACTTTCCTTATAATTTGTACTAAGAATGATATGCATGTTTCAGTTTTTAGAATTTATTGTTACTATTTTAATTTTGTTATACTTTTAAAGGTTCTTAACAGAAGTATCGCCCTATATGTGGGCTTCATTGGGAATAGGCTTGGCAATTGCATTATCTGTAGTTGGAGCTGCTCTGTAAGTGTTATTTAGTTTTTTCTCTTAAATTATTTTTTCCTTGTAACATTTAGTAATGTTAGTAGTGTTCTTTACTGTACTTCTCATGTTTTGTGGAATTTTCTGTAAAAATATATAACAAAATTACTTTTATTTATGCAAATTATTACAAACCATGCATTTTGAACTGGTTTGTTTAAAGTCCCTTATAGACCAGGAAGAGGAAGCACCTGGTCTATAAGGCATCACCTCATCGAGTTCATGGATGAAATTTCAGAATTAGTTAAAACTCGATTTGCATATTAGAACACAATTGATTTGCCAAGTCATATCTTGGTTGAAAACACCTGAAAACTTTATTTTAGCTTTTAACTCGTAGGTTTATCATTATGTTTTCCTGGTGCCATTCCTCCATGTTTTCATACCTTTGGGTGAAGGATAATCTAATGGAAAATGAGTCAACCTCTAAAATTTTAGGAATTCATCTGTGAACTTGAGGATCTGTGATTGTCTGTTCAACTTTCTCCCAGTCTACTAAAATTTATTTTTTTTTTTTTTTTTTGGGGGGGGGGGGGGATCAATTGAATTGCCACTGGGAACTTAGGAAGTGTTAAAAAGGTCGTTGGGCATATCAGAAGGGTTTAAAAGGTGGCCAGGTGCATAAAAGAAACAAGTTGGAAATTGCACGTGAACGTAGCAAATGAGGTATGTTTGTGCGATAACGAAGTTTTAAAAATATTCAGGTCTTGCTGATATAGTAGAGCGTACTTCGGATGCAGTGTAGTAGTCAAAATCTTTGTGTTTCTGTAAATATGCAGAAAGTAATTTTTATTACACCTCAGAAACGTATATCTTATTCATAAAATGTGAAATAGTTGAATATAATTAACACACGCCCAAACAATGTTTCCCCGTATAGCATTATGTAGTGGAATACTTTTGTGTGGCCCTGTAATTCAATAATAAAAATTCTTTGCATCACAAATTATACAGAATGCATATTTTGGTATTTACTTCATAGATTCATGCCAATTCTATTATGTTCGAATGAGTGTAACATCATAAAAATTCATTTGAAACTTTTTTCCCATTGACTGTAATGTAATGGAATACCTTTGATTGTCCCTGTAAATGATCTATGCATCCGACTTTCATAACATTTGAAATGACTCGATAAAATTACATAGTAATTATATGTTTTAAATTTCAAACGATTAAAATGCATTTGAAACTTTTTTTCCCCATTGACCGTAATGTAACAGAATCCTTTTGACTGTCCCTGTAATTGATCTATTCATCCAATTTTCATAAAGTTTGAAATGACTCAACAAAATTATGCTATAATTATGTATTTTAAATTTCAAACGATTCGGTTGGGTAGTTTTTGCGTTGTTATATGCGGACAGACAGACAGACGGATGGACTGAGTGACAACAATAGGTGCTACGTATTTACATAATTACGAACGCATCTAATAAAAGGGGCCACTGGGCACTGCACCCTGAGAATCAACATTATGATTAGGAGTGTGAAAAGAGAAAGCCATGAAATTGAATTATTCGATAACACTCATGATACTTTCTTGGTGACAACATTGCACTTAATGGTTGCACTTAAGATGTTGAAACAAAACATTTATATGGTAATTGGAAACATACGATAACAGAAACTGTAATTATCCATATTTTAAGTTAGAAGAAATGTACTGTTAGAGAATTATTAGAAAAAAAACTTTGATGATTTAATGTTGCAACCATTTGTAATTATATTGGAAATTAAAGTTTTGAGGCATCTTCAATATACATGTCGACAACAAAGAAAGTTAAAAGATAATTAATAATCAGCTCTTTAAGAAAAATACATCATTGTAGTATTCAGGCAGATAAATTCAGAGAAAAAAAAAATGTAGTATTCATCAAAGAAATAAGGGCTTCTTTAAAAGAGGAAATTTGGAAATTAGTTAAAAAATAATAATCTCTCGAGATACATGTTGACACTGTGACAAGTTGAAAATTATTAAGAATCAAGAATTTAAAATTTATATTCATGTGGTCTTTAAGCTGGATTGGTCAAATAAGGTGCTGTTTAGAAGATGAAACTTAGAAGTTTATTGAATGGGCGTAATCTGGAAATTCATTGAAGCAGACTAGTTTCTCAAGAGATCACCGTCATAATATCGACAAATAAGGCCCAAATTCTACAGCCTTAAAATGATGCCTCCTTCTATCTTTAATCCTCAGTGTTGGCTGATTTGAAACAGACAACAAATTTTGAAGTAAAAATGCTCTTAACAGCCATACAGTCATGTAATTACCAATGAAACAATTTGCTGGTGCTTTTTATCCAGCATGCCTCCCAAAACTATGAAGATCTCAAAACAGATTTTTGCACAAAATTTATCAAAACTTGAGAATTTCATTGAACTAGAGTCTAGAGATCACATGACCATACTTGTCTCGTATGAAAATTTTTAATATGACATGTGTTTGGCTCTCTGCTCAAGAAAAGTTGTATTTCAAATGTGCATTGAAGCAATGAATACCCCCAAAGTTCAAAGATACAGCGGCATGCCATTTAAAAGTGAGAAATATGAAAATTACAATTTTTTGTTTCTCTTCTAAAGTTTTCACAAATTTTGTTGGAAATTCAGCAGAGGGACAAAAATAAATATTTTTATCTATTGCATATAATTTAAAACAAAAATATTAATGATTAAAACTTTTATTATTTAAGACTTAAAAAATAAATGCTATTTACATTGCATTGCAATGCTTTGTAAAAAAAAATATGAAACTTGCAGATTATTAATCCAATAAGTCCTGATCTACACAATTGTGTAGGTGATTTTAAGGAAACAGAAAAAACAATTTCTTCTTTTTCTATGATTTAAAAAAAGGGCCTGCAGCTGCAGCACACAATTAAGTGGGTCTTTTGGTAACGTAACCTAACATAGAAAATGTTTTTTAATATATATTTTAAATCAAACATGATCCTATTAATTAGGATTAAAAACCAACACTTTTAATTTCTATCAAAAGTCTCCTGGTCTTAAAGGGTTAAAAAAATATTATTATTGTTTAATAAATGTTAATAAATAATAGAAAATTGATTTAATAGGAAATTTAACTGTAGTTTATTATTATTATTATTATTGAAAGACTAATTTTAGATTTTAAATAGAAGTTTTAAAGATTAAATGTGGTAAATTGAGTTGCAATAGATTATTAATTACTAATATCTTAATTACTTAACGTTTGAAATGTTGCATTATATTATTTTATGATGCAATAGGATCTTTTCATGGTAACATACATTACATTTTGAACTGTTTTTCAGTAATTTTAGTAATAGAACACACACAAGAAAATTATTCAAAATGTAAATTTGACATGGTTTGATAATTAAACTTATTCAAAGCCCAATTTAGATAAAAATTACCTTATTTTAATGTTGTTTCTTAAATTTTGGTAGTTTTATTTACTGTGGTAATTGCCATTACTGAAAACGGAATGTAAGTTATCATATAAAGTGTAATTTTCTTTATATGTATATATATATATATGGTAATTTTCATGCAAATTGAACCTTAGATAGGTTTTATTTACAAATCATATTAGTTTTACATTTGAATATTTTTTAGTGTTACATTACTAAAATTACTGCAGTAAATTGTTCAAAATGTGACGTAAGTTATCATGCAATAATCCAACAGTTTTAATCAGCTGAGTTGTTTTGAGGTGAAAAAAGACTGAAAATGCTTTTAAAGAAAGCATATTTTTGTTTCATTTTGTTGAAATAAAAAAACTGATTTTTTTTTTTTTTTTCCTCAGAAAAAAATATTGCTAAAAATTGTTACAAGTCAAAAAAAGGAATATATTTAATGTAAATCCTTCAAATGAGTAATATTTATGAAATACAATACAAAATTTTATAAAAATTCTTAAATGATGATTTATATTGTTGTCGTTAAAATCTCAACCAGATATAAAAATTTGAAGATTATTGACATTTCAGTTTGATGGAAAATGAAAGTTTATTAATTTTTAAATATTACTATTGTTACATAATCAGTAGAATGATTTTGTCGAATATTTATAAAGATTCATTTTTAAAATAATGCAATTTACTATCTATAGTTATTCTTAAAAAAGATATTTTGATCTAGAGTTAATTTTATCATTGATTAAACTGTGAATAGTATATTATATCGGTACTAGACTTCTTATTTTGATGCAGAATACTATAATTACATTAAATTGTCAAATTATTTACTTATATATTTTTTTAATTATTGTGAATTTTATTTATACTTTATTATGTGTTACAATATTAATCGTATTAATTGGTGCTGATATTTTTAGTGGCATATATACTACTGGTGCGAATATTTATAAAGATTCATTTTTAAAATAATGCAATTTGTTATCTATAGTTATTCTTAAAAAAGATATTTTGATCTAGAGTTAATTTTATCATTGATTAAACTGTGAATAGTATATTATATCGGTACTAGACTTCTTATTTTGATGCAGAATACTATAATTACATTAAATTGTCATATTATTTACTTATATATATTTTTAATTATTGTGAATTTTATTTATACTTTATTATGTGTTACAATATTAATCGTATTAATTGGTGATGATATTTTTAGTGGCATATATACTACTGGTGCGAATATTTATAAAGATTAATTTTTAAAATAATGCAATTTACTATCTATAGTTATTCTTAAAAAAGATATTTTGATCTAGAGTTAATTTTATCATTGATTAAACTGTGAATAGTATATTATATCGGTACTAGACTTCTTATTTTGATGCAGAATACTATAATTACATTAAATTGTCAAATTATTTACTTATATATTTTTTTAATTATTGTGAATTTTATTTATACTTTATTATGTGTTACAATATTAATCGTATTAATTGGTGATGATATTTTTAGTGGCATATATACTACTGGTGTGAGCATTGTTGGAGGTGGAGTTAAAGCTCCAAGGATAAGAACCAAGAATCTTGTTAGCATTATATTTTGTGAAGCTGTTGCTATTTATGGCATTATCATGGCAATTGTTTTGTTGAATCAATTAAGGGTAAGCATTTATTTCTGTCAAATAATTTTGAAAATATTTCAATAAATGTTTCTTTAGTATTGTTTCTGTCTGTTGTGCTAATGCAGATCTAACAAGAAGTTACATAACATGCAACTAACTAAATGTCCCAGTCCAATGTAACAACTCAACAACAATAACAAAATTTTTCTGGGGAATTTACATGAGTTATAATTGCAGAATAATTATTGAAGAGGGAAAAAATATGTTATAGGGTTGTTTATGTTGCAAATTTTAATTTAAAAGAAAACAGTTATTTAAGAGTGAAATAGGAAAAATATGTCTACATAGTCTTTATAAATGGATTCAAAATTGTGCTAGCTTTTTATAAATAATGAATTGTTATTTATTTATTTATTTATTTATTTATTTATTTATTTATTGTGAAAGAAAAATTATGACCTTTGCTTATTACAAATTTTGCATCAATATAAAAACATTTGTAAACTTTTTGTTAATTCATAAAATATTTACAGATGGAGCCTTCTTATAATTTATTTATACATTATTTTCCGTTAAATTTTAATTTATAACTACTAAAAAAAAATCAATAATTGTTAACTTGACTTATGTTGTTTGAGCAATGCTTGCTTGTTTGAGCAATACTTGCTTTTCCTTTAGAAGACTGTGGTAAACTCTTTTAAAATCTTAATAAAATAATGTAAAATGCAGTTGTAATATATAAAATAAATTATTTCTATAGATTATATTGAAATTACATGTATTTTTTCATAAATAAAAATCAAGATTTATGCCCAATGCAGATAGTTTACCCTAGAACCAGGGTTGGGTTTCTTCCGGAAGAAACCTATTTCTTCCAGGACAGTGGAAGAAACTGCAAAAAAACGGAAGAAACTAGAAGAAATGGAAAAAACTGGAAGAAATGGAAGAAACTACCAGAAACCAAAACAAATGCTCAAAGTTAAAATATATTAACCATATAAAAGAATTAAAGTATCATTACATGAAATTTAAATTGGAAAATTTAATTATTAATTTTTTTTTTTTTTTTGGGGGGGCAGAGTTAAGTTATTTTTTTTATAACAAACTTCAGGTTCAGAGACATTTTCAGGTGATGGATTTTTACTACTCTAGAGGTAGAGGGATGTTTTATTATTAATTACACTATTTATATAAAAAGAGAGAAAAGAAGCCACCAATAAATTGTTTATTTTTCATATAAAAATATATTATTTTTGTATAAAAATACCTTATTTTAAACTGTGCTACACAGTAAATAAATAAATTTGTAATTATTTATACTAACATCTAGCATGAATATCTCAGTGCTGTAGTGTTCTAAAAATATCTAAGAGTATGTCAAAATACTTTTAAACTATCTTGAAATATAGGACCTGGGGGGGGGGGAAAAAAATCTTCATTTTTTGCATTCATAAAATTTAAGTTGAGAAACTAATTGCAGCATCCTACTGCTAAACATTTTTTTCGCTATACTATGATGCATTGTACTAAGAAAAATTAGAATTTTAATGATTTTTTTTAATACGAGTATTGACCAATACAAGTTTTTAAGGCCAAAACCAATTTTCAGAAAATTCAAAGTTTCAGCCAAAAATGAAGAAATAAAAAAAAAAAAAAAAAGAAAAAGAAATAAGTAATTAAATTGTATGTTTTAAAGTAATTAATGCATACATAAGTGTAAGTTAATTATATGTATAGTATTTATTAATTATGCACAATTGTTAACTATCCAAAAACTTTATTTTCATATATAATAAAACATAAATAATTCATCAATGACACATGAAGATTTTCTGATTATACGAATTTCATTTAATTAAAAAATATTTTAGCTTTAAGTATATACATCTTGATTTTTCTTCTATAATGATTTTTGTAAATAATCATTTATTATTTAGAACTTTCTCAAAGAGTACTTGAAATACTAACACAGTTTAAACTAAAAAATTTCTGTAAGATGATTGCTAATTCATGTCTAATAATCATAAACAACAAAGTTCATTGCAATACAGTTCAAATCAATGACTAAAGTTGAAAATTTTCGAAGGGAGAAACAGGAATTTTGGAATACTGAGAGTTTCAGTCAAGCTGAATTTTCAGCCACATTTTTGGCAAAACTGTGATTTTGGGCTGCAAATGAAACCATATTTTTTATCAATCTCTGTTTAATACAGTAATATTAAAAATTTAATATTAAGCTTTTAATATTACAGTAATTATTATATGTTACTTATATTATTAAAATTGATGTAAATTAAAAGCTTTTATTTAAATGGGTTTCATTCTACCGTTGGTAAAGAATCCCTACTATTTACTACTAGTTTCAGAAATTTAAATTGAAATGAATAACATTTAATTTTGTGGTTTTTAATTTTGGATAAAATTTCTCTTCATTTAGCCGATGGTTGAAGATCTTTAGACAGGCGTTGTGTGTGATTTTGGCTAAAAAATTTGTGTACTTATTGATTTAGCATATATATTTAATTAAATTTGTTTTGGTCCAATGGAATTAATTCAATTAAGATTATAGAAAGAAGATATTTATTATATCTTACAAAATTGAAATTATATGGTAAATTCTAGAAGAAAAACAGTTTCTTCCATTTCTTTCACTTGGAAGAAACCTATTTCTTCCGGCCAGTTTTTTCCATGTTTTTTTCCACTGCGGAAAAAACTTGCCAACCCTGGTATATACTGTTGCTTTTTTGAGAATCAGAGGATATACTGTGGTTCTTAAAAAAATCCAGAAGGTATATGGTGTATCACAAATATCATAATCGTGCCGCAATTTTCATATTTTTTCATTAAACCTTAACTTTAAACAGTTTCTTCATTTGTGAGTACGCAAGATTCTACCATTCTAAACCATAACATTAAATACAATTTCGATTATCATGATGCCAATGGAGTAATTTCTACGAGCTTAAACTATGATTGATCTGCAAGACTCTCACAGTGTCAACTGTGATCTCATAATACTAATGGCGTGATTTTTATCAGTCTAAGCCATGATGAAATTGCCAAAATTCTCCCAGTTTCAACCGTCATGTTATCATGATACTAATGGTATAATTTTTATCAACTTATGGACTCCTCAAAATTCTCCCAGCATCAACCATGATATTATCATGATACAGACGGTGTGATTTCTCCCAACCTAATCGGTATTTGAAAAGGCTAATCATTTTGGTGTTTAGATGACTGGCAATAAATATCATATTAATGGTTATTGCCGATATGATAGTGTCCATATAATATTTATTAATGTCTATTCTGTGGTCTATTTTAAACATGCAGTTATTGTTACTTCCATGAAGCATGTTTTTTTTTTCTCTTCACAGTTTCCTTTAAACTCAACATTTGTGTAATATATGACTATTTGGTACTTTACTGCTCCGCCATTACTTGGGAATGAGAGAAAATATTTTAGATGCTTGTTTATTTATTTAATATCACAAGAATTGAAAAAAAAAAAGAGAGAGAGAGCAGAAAAATTAAGCAGTTAAGTTTGTGTGCTGACAATCAAAAGAAGGGAGGTGGATATATTAGGGATTTTTTGTTGTTGTTGTGAAATGTAGGAGATCCTCATCCAAGTTCTCTGGTAGTACAAGCATAAGAAATAGTCTTAAAGGTTAGGGAAAAGTGTATTTTTCATAATCAGATTTTTTTTTTTTTAATTCTTAAGGCTGTTTTCAAAAAAGTATTATTTTACACTAAAATTTCTGGCATATTCATGGATTTTTTTAAATAAAAGCAAGAAATTAGTTATGTATATATATGTATTTAATATCAGTCATTTTATTATTTTTCCCATTTCAAATGTTACTTAATACTTTATTACTTTGTTCATGTGTCCCAATATTGATATATTGGAATATCGTGATATGAAAAAAGTTGATTTATCCTGATATTTAATTCATGATATTGTCCAATCTTACCCTCCATTACATATCTGATTACAAGATTTAATTGCAAAATTTGTCATGTCTAGAATTTCTAACTATGTTATTACTGATTTGCTGCTTTGCAATCTTTTAAAAGTGAAAAAATAAAAGTAAATTTAGAATTAAGAAAATATGAAACAAAAGATCATAAATGAAAAAACTGTACATATTTGAGCTAATTAAATGAGACGAAGTAATAAGATGCCTTTACGAATAGAATATTTCCAGCTGAGCGAAAAATTACCCAAGCCGGGGATCGAACCCGAATACTTGGCTTACAAGGCCAATGCTTTACCTGTTAAGCTATCTGGGCGATAGCTGGCTGGGATTTTTCACTCAGATAACCTTATTGGTCGTAACATCTGGTCTGTCATTTGAAACAGCTCGCAGAATAAACCGCAGGTAATGGAACTCCATATAACGATGGATACTTAGATATACTATAATTTTTAACACAATCAAACTGATTGGTAAAGTTATCATACGAATAGAATATTTCCAGCTGAGCGAAAAATTACCCAGGCCGGGGATCGAACCCGGATACTTGGCTTACCAGGCCAATGCTTTACCTGTTAAGCTATCTGGGCGATAGCCGGCTGGGATTTTTTGCTCATATAACCTTATTGGTCGTAACATCTGGTCTGTCATTTGAAACAGCTTGCAGAATAAACCGCAGGTAATGGAACTCCATATAACGATGGATACGTAGATATACTATTATCGGCAATAACCATATCGGCTATCGCCCAGATAGCTTAACAGGTAAAGCATTGGCCTTGTAAGCCAAGTATCCGGGTTCGATCCCCGGCCTGGGTAATTTTTCGCTCAGCTGGAAATATTCTATTCGTATGATAACTTTACCAATCAGTTTGATTGTGTTAAAAATAATAGTATATCTACGTATCCATCGTTATATGGAGTTCCATTACCTGCGGTTTATTCTGCGAGCTGTTTCAAATGACAGACCAGATGTTACAACCAATAAGGTTATCTGAGCGAAAAATCCCAGCCGGCTATCGCCCAGATAGCTTAACAGGTAAAGCATTGGCCTTGTAAGCCAAGTATCCGGGTTCGATCCCCGGCCTGGGTAATTTTTCGCTCAGCTGGAAATATTCTATTCGTATGATAACTTTACCAATCAGTTTGATTGTGTTAAAAATAATAGTATATCTACGTATCCATCGTTATATGGAGTTCCATTACCTGCGGTTTATTCTGCGAGCTGTTTCAAATGACAGACCAGATGTTACGACCAATAAGGTTATCTGAGCGAAAAATCCCAGCCGGCTATCGCCCAGATAGCTTAACAGGTAAAGCATTGGCCTTGTAAGCCAAGTATCCGGGTTCGATCCCCGGCCTGGGTAATTTTTCGCTGAGCTGGAAATATTCTATTCGTATGATAACTTTACCAATCAGTTTGATTGTGTTAAAAATAATAGTATATCTACGTATCCATCGTTATATGGAGTTCCATTACCTGCGGTTTATTCTGCGAGCTGTTTCAAATGACAGACCAGATGTTACGACCAATAAGGTTATCTGAGCGAAAAATCCCAGCCGGCTATCGCCCAGATAGCTTAACAGGTAAAGCATTGGCCTTGTAAGCCAAGTATCCGGGTTCGATCCCCGGCCTGGGTAATTTTTCGCTCAGCTGGAAATATTCTATTCGTATGATAACTTTACCAATCAGTTTGATTGTGTTAAAAATTATAGTATATCTACGTATCCATCGTTATATGGTGTTCCATTACCTGCGGTTTATTCTGCGAGCTGTTTCAAATGACAGACCAGATGTTACGACCAATAAGGTTATCTGAGCGAAAAATCCCAGCCGGCTATCGCCCAGATAGCTTAACAGGTAAAGCATTGGCCTTGTAAGCCAAGTATCCGGGTTCGATCCCCGGCCTGGGTAATTTTTCGCTCAGCTGGAAATATTCTATTCGTATGATAACTTTACCAATCAGTTTGATTGTGTTAAAAATAATAGTAAGATGCCTTTATATCATTCTAAGCTTTTATGTATGCCGAGTAACTCCTGTATTAGTATGAAGTATATTCTTCTTTAGTATAAATTATCTCTTAAATTTGTTTGGGCATTGACTGCACTGATTTAGTTTTAGTGCATATAAGTTTTTTTTTTTTATTTCATCATCGTGGAACAACATTTTTATATATTTGGATAAATCTTTTAAAAGTTTAAATCTTTATGACTACTTGTGTGGATTCAAATGAATATGCTTGACTGAAGTGTAAAATAAACAAGTTTGGAAATTATTGGAGTTGTTAAGTTATGATTTTATTGAGTCAGTACAAATCTGAAAGAGAAGACTTTTGCTTTTAATAGTTTTGATAAAGTTTAGTTTGTGTCATCAAAATGTGTAAATTTAAAATACTCATCTCAGAACATGTAAACTACAGTGGAGTATCGTTTATACGACGCCGAAGGGACTACCGAAAAACGTTGTATAAACGATAACGACGTATAATCGATTTTCACTTCCAAAACTAGTATTAATTTTGTTTTCACTTAATTTTAAGGTTTAACGTGATGATTTGTATGAATTTTTAAATTAAACAAGCCAAAATAAACAAATAATCTTAAAAATGGGGGGGAGGGGGGAAATTAGTAAGCAAATTAAATATGCGTACCTTTATTTATGTTTCACTGAAAGGTTCCTCATTTGCAGTACATCGTTTCCTTTCCATTTAAAGTTAAAGATAAAAAACCCCGCGTGGCCAATTAAAAGTCGTCAATACTGATAACAGTTAGAAGGATAATCTATTTGCAACTTAAAACAAGTCGGGACAGCTGACCATCCCCGAAAAAAGAATGATCCCTGCCAGTGTAATCTGTTACACGTAAGCTGATTTTTCAGACTAATCGAACACCAGCCCACATTTTTATAATGTGGAGTGCATTTAAACACGCTCTGGTGTCATTCATAGTTGCCAACTTCCGCTTGTTCGTAAAATACACAAGAAAAATAAAATTAAACCTATACAAAATCGAAAAATCGACGTATAAACGATTTTGGGCGTCGTATAAAAGATATATTTTTACATTAAAATGAATAGGAATGAATCGGGACCACATTAAAACGTCGTATAAATGTAAACGTCGTATAAGTGATCGTCGTATAAACGATGCTTTACTGTACTTAGAAAAATACTGAAACTGAATGATGCTATAAATACTTGATATGAAGTACCTTTTGAAGAACTTTTACTTTTAAACACCAGGGTTGCCACGCAACCTGGAGAACCGGGAAAACACAGGGAATTTAAAATCTCCTCCCAAAACAGGGAAATTTTAGTGAATTTAAAAAAAAAATCCTAAAAAATCTGGAAAACACAGGGAATTTGGTAATGGCAAATTATATCATTTCTAATTAGCCTTCATACACGCATATATTTTTTCGCACTCGACATGGAATAAACATGTTGCAGTACAGGGAAAATACAGGGAATTTTTTTTCAAGGTTAGACTGGCAACCCTGAACACTTGAAGTCCTCAGAAGAAATATAAATGTTTTGTGTGCCTCAGTTGAATCCACACAATATTATGTAACAAGTCTAAATGTTCTTACTTAGCTATTTAAGAATTCGTTAAAGTATACTATTAGGGAAAAAATCAAAGATTACCATGTTTTTTTAAAATATAAAATAATTACTTCATTGTATAGTTAATAGTAAAAAGAAAGGACAGTCCAAGGGAAAATTTCCTTTAAAGCATGGCCTGAGAGGACAAAAAGTTACACTCCTTATTTAAACATTTTTCATTATTTTAATAAATTTAATATTTATTTCTATCTGTAAAATATTATTTACATATGCTTATATTTTATTTAGTATTTTGATCCAAAGAACATTTTTGGAGATTTCGGCCTAATTGCTGCAAATTACACATCGGGTAATTATATCCATTTTGTATATTATTTTCTTTATATCTCTATTTTGAATGATTATCTGAATTAAAGGTAAAATCAGAGTTTTCCCCAGGTTTAAAAAAGGGCAGGGCGCTACTGTTCTTAAAAGGGCACTCTTTACTTTTTACTTTACACTTTTATAGAGTTGAATCTAGAGTCCAGCGGTTCAAAAAGTCGTGAAAAAAAAAAAAAAAAAAAAAAAAACAGAAATTTCATTAAAAAATTGAAAAAAAAGAAAAAAAAGGTAAATTTTGTGAAAAAATCGCAAAAAAATGACAAATTTTATTAAAAGATCGCAAAAACGACAACGTGAAAATATCGCGAAAAAAGGAACTTTTCACAGAATGTTCCGTTTTATTGTGATTTTTGCACAAAATTTGCCATTTTTCGCAAATCTTTTGATGAAATCTGTCGTTTTATCGCTATTTTTTATGAAAGTTGTTATTTTTGCGACTCATTTGACAAAATTTTCCGTTTTATTGTGGTTTTTGGAAGAAATTTATCATTTTTCCACGATCTTTTGAGGAAATCTGCCGTATTGTGACGAAATTAGCCATTTTTTTTTTTTTGTGTGAATTTTGCTCGAAATTAGTCGTTATTTCGCGATTATTAACAAAACTTGCCGGGGATTTTTTTTAGCAATTTTTTGACAAAATTACCCGTCCCACGGGACGCATATGAGGCTATTTTTTGCATTCAGTTGCCGATTTTTTGCGTAATTTATACGTTATAGCGTGCTCGGATCATCGTTGGAGGGCTGCCTTTTTTTTTTTTTTTTTGAATGAATGACAAGAGGGATGCTATTTTTTTAACTAGAGGGTAGGAGGGGCGGAGCACCCTCCCTGAAACCCTCTGGTAAAATATTAGCAGTTGGCATTCACCACATGACAATTTAATATTAAAAATTAGCCTTAATACTGTTTGCATTTGGTAGCCACTAGGGTGTTAGCAATTTTAATCAGTTGGATTTAAATCAGTGATTAAATCATTGTTTTAAATAATAACTTTTTCTAAATGTTTAAAATGACATAAAAAAGTATTAAAATTTAAGATGAATATAATTTGGAAAGTTTCTTTGAGCATTTTGACTTATGAATACGAAGTAAAAGAAAAAAAAAAGCTTTAAATAATTGCTTTTAAGTTTAATTTCTGAGTATTGTGAAAATTTAAGTACAATAAGTTTGATAAAAGTGTAGTTCTTATCCAACATAAAAATCATTTTATTCAAAAATGATATGTAATCTCACACTCTCACCGAAACTCTCATATTGACCGAAGTGTATCTGTGTGTATCCGAAGGTTGACAGCTGAAACAGAAATTTCTCAAGAAAAAGAAAAAAAATGACAATCTTTTTTTTTTTTTTTTTTTTTTTTTTTTTTTTTTTTCTGTGGGTGGGTGGGTAGTAAATAAAAAATATATAAGGTACTACTTGATTATCCCGTCGACCAAAAAACAATCGTCAAACCATAAGATTAAATGCCAAGAATGGATGATTATGAATGTCACATTCAATGACATTAAATACGCATACGTATTTAGAGATGTCATCAAATGATTTTTTTTTCACTTTTTATTAATGTTCTACCAGTTTTTTAGTTCTTTCGTTATTTAAAAAAAAATAATAAAATGCTAATATGTATAATTTGGCTATTAGTTTGGCGACTTATATAATTTGAAAGTGTTATTAAAAAATAGTTATTAGTATTATTTCAATAGTTGCAGCAGGTTTTTTTAATTACACAGTTTTATTGCATATTTGTTAAAATTTTGTTTTATTAAGACATCTTAATTTTGTTATGGTATATTAGCCACAAACCCTGGTTTATCCAGAAATATCGTAAATGCTAATAATGTGTTTATTAGAACTTTGCTTATCTAAATGCTTCCATATTGTCAATTATTTTTATCAGTTTTTTTAAATCTATGTGAAAAACACAATTTTTACCCACTGTCCTAGGACGATTATCTACACTAGTCTAATATAATTTGCAATGTCACAATTTCAAGTAATCAAATTATTTATTATTTTATGCAAAATAAGTATGGCAAGCAGTATAAAATTTCTGTAAGTGAAAGAATAAAATAGTCATAATCTTATTTCCCATACTACTTTTGCAATAATAAATTTATAGCAAATATTAAAGCTAAATGACATTTCTTCAACAGTTATTATAAAAGAATGAATAAAAAAACAAGTTGGAAATTGCACATAAAGCATAGCAAATGAGGTGCGTTCATACTATAACGAAGTTTTAAAAATATTCAAATCTTGCTGTACACAGTACTTCGAATGTAGTACATTGTCGAAATATTTTGGGTGTTCCTGTAAATACTATCTGCCTTCTATTATACTGGAAGTAACTTGTATTAAACCTCAGCAACGCATATCAATTTCATGAAATGTGAAATAGTTTAATATAATTAAGACAGTGCCCAAATATGTTTCCCCACATAGTATGTTGTAATTACTTTTGTGTGGCCATGTAAATGAATAATAATATTATTTGAATTACAGATTCTACAGAATGTATATTTTAGTATATATTTCATAGATTCATGTCAGTTCTATTATATTCGAAAGAATGTAACATCATTAAAATGTACTTGAGATTATTTTCTCCTATTGAGTGTAATGTAATAGAATACTTTTGAATTTCCTTCTAATTAAACTATACATCCGATTTTCATAAATTTTGAAATGACTCAACAATATTAACTTGCAGTTATTGTCAGATGTTTTCCCCCTTACCTCTTAACCTGCTAGTCACTTTCTTAAACTTATTGAATTTAGTTTTTAAAATTTTATAGTGGTTTAAGTTACTGCTTATTTTTTCATGATTGAGCCTACTACCATTCTGTTTAGTAACTGATATAAAAGATCTCTCATTTTGCATTCCGATACCTTTTATACTTACAAAGTAACTGCAGTTGTCCAACTCTAGTTTTATGTAAACAGATTAAATCATACAAACTGAAGTGTATCTTATTGAAGACTACCAATATTAGGTTCATATAGATAGATTTCCAGTAAAAAATATAAAATCATACAAACTCAACAATATACTTTATTGAAAGCAACAAGACTAACAAAATTAGATTTATTTAGAATTTTTGTTTTGTTTACAAAGTCATTCAAAACAAACTTAAGGCTTTCTTCCTGGGCAAATGCAAATCAGCTAGTAAAAAGATAAAATGTTTAGATTTATGTATATTTAATTAGTTCTAACTTTTCTGTTGTGTAAACATTTTCAATTGTAATGTTGCACTATTATAAAACTTGCATTCAAATTATTAATTTTTATTTTTTAGGTTATATCATGTTTGCAGCTGGGCTTACAGTTGGCTTATGCAATTTTGCTTGTGGTTTAGCAGTAGGCATAGTAGGATCAGGTGCAGCTCTAGCTGATGCTGCAAATCCTGCACTTTTTGTCAAAATTCTGATTGTGGAAATCTTTGCTAGTGCTATTGGATTGTTTGGTCTTATAGTTGCTATTATAATGGTAAAAAAATATTTTATTCTTATAATTATACATATCAAAATTGTACTCCTTCATACACTCTTCATCAAAATTATAACGATATTAAATATGTAAAGAACCATAAATTTGATACAGTTTTAAAAATATTAATAAACATTATAATCCACTAACAGAAACTGTGCAGAATAGTAGTACAGTAAAACCTCTAAATAACGGACACCTCGGGAACGGAGAATTTGTCCGCTATTAGGAAAACCTCAGAGATACAAAAATGGCTAAGAAATGCTTAACATTTCATTAATTGACATTTACATGTTCTAAAACCTCTATATATGACTAATGAGAAATTAAAATTATTTTTTAAGCTTAAAACTTAAACTTTTTTTAAACTTAAATAAAATTGTGCACACCTTTAACTGCTGTTTATTACATTCTTATTAAAAAAAATTCTATTACAAAAGTTAATTTTTGCTTGTGATTACGTGTACATTTTTTTCAATGTTATATTATTGGTCATTATAGAGTTCCGAGCGAGGATAGGGATTACACTTTTTGATCATTAAGAATACAAAATCATAAAATCTTCCGGGGGGACATAGACATTTGAATGCTCTGGGAGATGTCCCTCCCAGGCAACTCTCTGAATTCAACAATGAACGTGAAGGAGAAATTTCCTCAGCCCACCCTCTACATTTATCTGTGATCCCAAAATTTCTGACACATTGTCCTGGTAAATTAGAGACCCTTTTACTTTTTCTTTTTTCTTGTTAAAAAATACTTTTTCATCCTTTCCGAAAATAGTGTCCGCTATTCGGAATGTCCGTTATTCAGAGGTTAAACATACACAAATTTAGATTTTGGGAGTGGGGATTGGAAAACTGTCCGTTAAATAGAGGTGTCCGCTATTCGGGAGTGTCCGTTATGGAGGTTTTACTGTAGGTGCTACAAATTATTCTAATTTTACAAATTTACCTAAAAATTATTATTATTATTATTATTTTGTAAATGTAAATTTGATTATTTTATGGAGTTCTATTATTCCAGATGATAGTGGGTTTAGTTCAGCATTGTTAGGTCATAGATAAATTTTGATTTGTTGGAAATTGACATAGACTATTTTGCTACTGGGTGCAGTATGTATTTACAATCGAAATTGAATTGGCTTTCCCTCTTTTATAAATAATTATTTTAAAATATCAAATTAAAAAATTTACAGCACATATTTTAATGTTCATGTTTATAAATCTCGTATGAACCTTCTTGCATAACTAATAAACATTTGCTTCATGTGGCGAAACAATTTATATTAGTGATGAACATCCGACATAATCATATACCCAGTAGTAAAAAATTCTCTGTGGCAGGTATTTCAATAGCAGAAAATAATCTGCAGATAAAACATTTTGTAATCAAAAGCATTAATTAATCAAACAATCATTTACCTGTAACATCTGTACGCATTTTATTTGTCTTTAGTAATATTAATCTTAAATTTTTTGTATTAAATAATACAGAGCTAAACATAATATAAAGCAAAATAAAGAATTGATGGAAAAGAATCTGAAAAATTAATCAAAGATTGATACTTTTTGTGCTTGTGTTTTATGTTCATTTCTCAACAACTTTTGTAGATAGGATATGTCTGTGTCTAGAAATGAAAAGTCATTTCATATCCATAATTATTGAATTACAGATCTTTTTTTAAAATGAATTAACCAAAACGTAAGAGGTAATATTTGAAAGGCATATAACTCACAAGGAGAAGGTCTCTTTAGTGGGCATACTCAGAATTTTTTGAAAAAAATGCTAACTAAACTACTTATGTATGTAATAAAGGATCAGTCAAAATTAGCAGCGGAATTACATTAGACATTATGTAAAAAATTAAAATACTTTCGAATATTTGGCGTGAAAAGACGAAAGCGTCAAGCGATTTGGCGCGCTGCACTTTTCCTCGCCAAAAGCAAACGATTTTAATATAACTGAAAATGTTGGATGTTTGGAATACGTTTTAATGGTATATAATGAATTTGAAATAAACAATGAGAGAGTTTAATATATTATATGCATATGTATTGAATTACATATATATGTATATATATTGCCAGTTGGGAGTAGTTATTTAAAATATCATAAAAAAAAATATTTTAATAAATAAAAATAGTCATATAGAACATTTATTTTCATGCATTTAAGCGTATTCAAAAATAAAAGCCAGCTGTTTCCATGCCAACAAAATTGAATCTGCAATGTTCAATTAGACTTTGAGCTTGAAACAATTTTAATTAGGTTAAATTATGAATTTCATTTTAAATCGCAAATTTTGATGATTAAATTTGAATATAAATGCATATAAATATCGCTATAACAAAATTATGCTTAAAACAAACTTAAACTATCAAAACTAAAATTATTTAAATTAAATTTATCTAAACAAGTTCAACATAACTTTTTTTCCTTTAAATATATTTGATGTGAAAAAGTACTTTTTGAAATTTCATTCTATCGCCAACTGAGGATAAATCGCCAAATAACGAAATTTTCATTATTTTTTTACGGAAACTGAAATGAAGTTCCGCCGAAATTTTTTTTATAAACATATATAGCCTCATGAGAAGAACATTCTGTATTTTTTTCAGATTTTTTCGGAGTATGCCCGTATGGAGACCTTCCTTGTCAGTATACTCTGTCAACTGCATTAAAAGACAATTAGTTATTTAGAAAGTACATATATGGAAAATTCAACAAATATTACAACTTTTGCAAACATTAAAAGCTTTATCATGATTTCTGTTGACCTTATTGGAGGATTGTTGTATTTTCTGAAAGACATACACATTTCATTTAAAAATCACTTCACTCTCGCTTACAAAATAAGTGCTCATTATTCAATCATTTTTAAGTTTTAAATATTTTGTTTAAATTAGTGATTTTTAAAAATGCAAAATCATTGCTTCAAAAGTTATGATAAAATCCCTGCTGAGTTAATGAATCACCCTATATTATATAGGGGCAACAGCAGAAAATATTGCTGTTTTGTTCCTCAGAATTTATCATTTCCAAAAAATAAATTCTTATGATATGTGTAAGAATTGATGAAATGGTTTTTGAATTTTTTTTAAATTGTCTAGTATTATGTCTTATTAGATGTATTATGCATTTCAAAAGTTTATAGCATCACTATTAAATTATTTTTTTACCTCTGCCATCTTTCTTTTATTTCTGACAAAATCCTGACCAAAAAAAAAAAAGAGTATCTTATGAAAAAGAAAAGTAATCAATCTGACCAAACCACAAATCTAAAACGTCACTTATAAAAAGAAGTGATATTACATAAAAACGAGATATAGAAATGTGCATACTCTAGGTGTCATGTAAAAATCTATAACTACTCTTAATATTTCCAAAGGACTTGAGTTAGGTACTGTGTATGAAAATTACTTGGTGACATGCAATATATGCAGAGTACTGCTTTTATAAAAATTCATAAGAGAGATGTGTAATAAGCCAAGAAGAATTGTAAGACAAGTAGGAAATGGTGTGTATGGTGTAGTAATCATCTATTATTACTGTTATGCTTTTCGATATTTTTTAATATAATCTTTAATTACTTAAATATATTTAATGTCTTATTTTAAAAGAAAAACTGAGAAAATAGATCTTATTTGACCGAATTGTTTCTTATGCAAAGAATGTCATGCTTCTACTATTATATATAATATGTACTATTAAAACAGAAGTTAACTGGATCAGATTTTTCCTCAGTCATGTGCAAGTCCTCTTTTATGGGGTTTACTGCAAAATATCTCAATTTAATTAATGTCTTTTATTAGGTGCATTATTATTAATATGCATATGATCATTAAATTTTTTTTTCTTTTACAAACTCGAAATGTTTATGTGCTTACTTAAAAAATCCTCCACATAAGTGTTATTTCTCATTCAAATAATGGTAAAAAAAAATCAACAAAACAATCTTACATTATGTTATGCATGGATCAATAATGCATGAAGAAAATTGTTTAACATATAGTCATTTGGAAATGCAGGAAACTCAAACATTATAAAAGCTTGCAGGTTAGCAATATATTTTCACATACTGTTTTTGACTGTGAATCCTTTGGAAACATTACGAGTAAGTGAAAGATGTTTACATGGCACTTGGGGTATGCACATTGATATTGTTTCTTTGTATTTGATATCAATTACACAGGTGTACAATGGTTTTCCTCTTTGAAATCTGAGTAACGTTTACTATAGTTTCTGATGCGCTGATTACGAGAAAAATAATAAAAAAATTCCATCACGTCAGGATTTTTTTATATTGAATATTTAAGATTTTGCTGAAAAATGTCTGAGCGTCTACATTTTAAAATTTATAAAACGTCATTAAATTACTTCAGCTTAATTTTATTGCATTTAATTAGTGTAAGGTGACATAGAAATTACTTCGAAACAGTAATTTGTTAATTACTACATAATAAGTATACGTAATTCACATTAACCATGTTGAAAATGGGTCATTTTGGCTTAATTTAGTAATGAGCTCATTAATACATAATGATTAGGTAATATAACCTAATTGTTGTAAATATTAGTCGAAAAGGGTGTAATAAAGATAAACCAAAGGGTTTTTGTATAAAGACCCGGAAGGATTCAGAAAATTAACAGTTGAAGTGTGCATCTTGAAACATAACCTTTAAAATGTCATCGCGAAGCTGTTTAAATTCTCCGAATTGTTTTTGTTATAGTTGCAGGAAATTTATGATGAAAAAACAACGAAACAGCACTACAGACTTTGTAAAAAATATTTACAAAAGTTATTTTGGATACGTTTTAAGCCTGATTTAAGAAAAGTAATGTCGGACGAAAAGTTTGATGAAAAACTTAATGATATCGAGTTGCAAGCATGGCAGCCATTTAAGGAAGTGGTGAAAAACTTTTTGGGGAACAATAAAAGCTCCGTCTATAAACAAATAGTGGCCAAAATGGTTCCAAATTTTGGTGTAATGGATTGTAATATGAGCATTAAACTCCATTTCTTAAATTTGCACAAAAATTACTTCGCAGAAAATCTAGGAGCCGTTAACGAAGAACAAGGTGAAAGATTTCACCAAAATTTGAAAGAGCTAGAAGTCCGGTATCAAGGAAGATTGAATACTAGCATGATGACGGACTACTGCTGGTTGTTGAAACGCGACGATCCAAACCGGAAATTTAAGCGAAAACTGTACAACCGAAGCTTCCAGGAAAAAAGGATCAGATTCCACAAATAAAATTTGCATGTAATTTAGATCAGTAATAAGTTATTATTATATTTTAGTTTTTTTATGTTAAAAGTAATGTATTTTTTTAAATATATATTTTTTTTATGTGAAAACTTGTGCTTTTTTCTATTTTTTATCTGTATCTTTCTTGAAAAATCTGAAGGTGATGGAAAAAAACTAAGTACATATTCGTAATCAGCGCACCAAAATACCCTAGAATCAGCTCTCAAATTCTAGAGAGGAAGTTATGACTCATAATTTGCAGGCCTGTGTTATTTTTATGATTGAGAATTTAGCTTGGCAGAATTAATTACAACAAGTTGTTTTTCATGAGATATTTATATATCAAGGCTGCCACATGCAAATATTTTTTACTTCTAATTGGCACTCCACTTTCTCAAAACAGAAATCCATAACATACACATTTGAAAGGGAAGTACACTTCAAAATTTATATTAGAAAAGTACAGGTTTGAACAGAATATAAAAAGTCACCTGTGGCAGCCCTAATATATATATCGCTTTATTCTTTTAACTCTGAATAACAGACACTTCCAAATACCAGATAAATCTTGTTGCCCTGAAATGCCTACTATTTAGAAATTTTACTGTGCCATAATTTATATTGTTTTTGTTTCAGAATGCTAAAGTGAAGATGGGTGATAAATCGTCATCTTAAAGTAACTGCATGTTAAATGTTCATTAATCCAGTGTGGAAATTAATCTAGGAATATGAATTGGATCTTTCAGCAGATCACCATCAATTGTCATCATTTTATGTTTGCCTTGAATGTTATTGAATTGTAGTGTCTGAATGTGCATGAACATTCCAATTCATTTCTTGAATGTAAGATAGAATTCATTTCATTATGTACATGTTATTTAATATATATATATATGTGTATTTAAATAAATTATTTCTTTGTTGTTACATGATTGAACAAAGTTTTTAAAAAGAATTGTTTTGTGCCTGTTGTTATTTAGAGACTGAAAAACCGTTCAGTAATGTATGTGCTTTTAGCATAGTTACGTACAATATAATTTAAGTAATCCTATTAAAAAGAAACACAATAAATCAAATGTACTTTTGAAGAATGAAATTTCCATCTTCTTTCCTTTAAATTAAAATCAGCAAGTAAAACAACTATTGTTCATTTTTGTTTTATTTATAAATTTCAATATAATTCTGAAAAACAATAATAATTAGGGAATATAAAATAGAATTTAATAATTATTCTTTTTAATTTTTTTTCTTGTTAAAAAAAAGAATACTAATCAAAAATTCCATCCGCTTTCAAAAAAGAATAGTTAAGAAAATAATTTTTCTTAACACAATATATGCTGCAGTCACAAGTGGTTCAAAGATTACTCATAACGAAAATTTTCAGTTTTTATTATATTTACTAGGGGGATCTGCCCTCTATGCGCTATACGTGCCACCCTGTTCAGACACCCCAGATTTTTAAAACCTTGCTAATTTCACCTGAATTATAATTTAAAAGAAAAGTGGTGATCTTGCTGTAAATGCCGCTGTTAAGAGATACAATGTTTGTTTTCATCTTTAATTTAAAAAAATATTAATAAATGAATTATAAAAATTTTAAGATAAGTTTATGTAAACAGAGTTAAATAAAGGGTTAAAATATTTTTTCTGCAGTGCTAAACTAGATCTAAAGTAAAAAGTGTAATCTTCTTGCCTTTTTTTTTTTTTTTTTGACACATATTGTATGCTCATCCTAGATCACCATAAGGAAATAAAATTGAAAATGTCATGGAATATTTAACAAAATGTCAAAAATCGCAAGTGAACGATCATCTTTGGCCGTATAGCATATAAACCGTATTAAATTCAGCTCAATCTTTTATTGCTGTTAGAAGAAAAACTATTGAAAAAGATCCTTTTACTCTATAATATATTGGTAAATAAAATTATATGGAAGACATGCAATTCTTCTCAAAACATCTCATTTTAAAAAATCCTATTATAATATATTTTAATGTGAAATTTAAGAAAATATTTTTAATATAATACCTATTGTGTTGCATATAATTTAGAAATCCATGAAACAAGTTTTAAAATGATGTGTAAACGAGTTCTGTAACAAATAGAATGCATACTACTACATAATTTTTAAAAAATAATGTCAATGAACAAATTTCGAAATTTCAGCTGTTTTTAACCCTTCACTGCAGTGTGCCATATATGGAACATACCATTAAAACCTTTCTATTTTACTAAAGAACTTAAATTTAGGTTATCTAAGCTTTGTACGATATCTAAAACATTTAAACAAAAAGTTTTGTACCTATTTTTCTCACTAATTGGCAGTACTTTACTATCTATTAAACTTTCATTAAAAAAAAAAAAAAAAAAAAAAAAAAAAAAAAAAAAAAAAATGCATTGCATACAATAGTAGAATTTGTTTCAATGTTTCCATCCAAAAGTATTGAAAATATCACAAGATAAATTTTTAGACATTAGAGTATATTACATATTTTTTATTAAGGCTGCTTAAAACTAAAAATTTTCAGTACATCAGCTTAAAATTTTGTTTGTGCCAGATATGGAACATAGAGCATAAAGCATTCAAATAAAAAATGGTGCCCAAAGGACTAACACAAGATGAAATCAATGCAATTTATTTGCATCTGATACTGATGATGGATATTTTGGACTCTCTGGTGGTACTTGGGAAGATTCAACATTTAATCCAGCTAAAAATAGAAATAAGAATGCTATTTCTTCATCTGAATGAAAATTTGACTGCACCATAACAACAAATGTGATCCAAGAAATTGATTCAACTGCAATAGGCAGTAAGTTTTCACACTAAATATTAAAATAATTTTAAATGTTACTTAAAATAATATATATAAGTTAAAAACAACAAGTGAAATTCAATAGCGTTGAATTCAGACATTTTTCTGCAAGAGGGACATCGTTATATGCCGCGAGAGTGTGTGGGAGAGTTAATTCCTAAACTATACAAATTTTCAAATTATCTGTTGTGTACATGTAAATGTTCTCGATGAATGTCTCCACTTCTCCAACCACTCTTGAAATCACTATTGAATATATAATTTGAGAAGCATCAATCTAGAGCAATTGTTTATTCTTTCAGATATTGTAAATATCCGTGCTGGACTCACTGTTGATAGAGAAAAGTCACAAAGGAAAAAGACAAACTAGTTGGATGTGTCAATCCCAAAACTTTCTTCTATCTTATAAGTACATTTTAATATTTAAAAAAAAAAAACGTGGTGACCCCAAAGTTACCCACTATCGAATTTCCTCGAACATTTGACCTAGTCTAATGAGATTCTGGTATCCGAAAAGCCTAAAACACAAAATTTAATTAATATTCTGAGAAAATGAGCTTAGTAGTGCCTCATGTTGGGTAATTTATACTAAAACCTAATAAGCATCTATTTATGTCAAAACCTAACAGAATCTGAAATTTGATGGAATTTTGTCCATTAGTTCTTGAGATATAGTTATAACAAAAAATTTGCAAAACATAGCACAGCAACACGATATCTTGGACAATTTATGCCAAAACATAAAAAAGTGTCTAAATATATTATGGTGTAAAAGAATCTGAAGTTTGATGAAATTCTGTGCATTAGTTCTTGAGATATAGCTAGTTTTTTTAAAAAAGTGTAAAATATAGCACAGTAGCACCATCAGTTGAAGGATTTATAACAAAACGTAATCATCGTGTAATTATGTTATACGTCATTTTGTAACAAAATCTGAAGTTTGATGAAATTCTGTGCGTTGGTTGTTGAGATATAACTATCGGAAAAATCGTGCAAAATGCAGCATAGGTGCACCACCTGTTGCAAGGTTAATACCAAAATGTAATCAGCGTCTAATTATGTTATATATTCTAGTGTAACAGAATCTAAAATTTGATGAAGCTCTCTGCATTAGTTCTTGAGATATAACTATCGCAAAAATCGTGCAAAATGTAGCATAGTAGCGCCACCTATAGGGCAGTTCACACCAAAACCTTATCAGCGGCTATGTATCTCAAGGTATCACGGAATCTGAAGTTTGGTGAAATTCTGTGCATTAGTTCTTGAGATATAGCTATCAAGAAAATCATGAAAAACGTGGCATAGCAGCACCACCTGCAGGCCAATTTACACCAAAACTTAATCAGCATCTATGTATATCAAGGGGTCACAGAATCTGAAGTTTGGTGAAATTCTATGCATCAGTTCTTGAGATATAGTAATCTTGAAAATCATGATAAACGTAGTATAGCAGCGCCACCTGCAGGCCAATTTTCACCAAAAACCAATAGGCACTAATTCATATCAAGGTCTAACTGAATATAGTTTTATTAAATTTCGAGCATTAGTTCTTGAGATAGAACGTCCACAAATTTTTTGTCACATACAGACAGACATTTTCTAAAAATAGTCAAAACGTGTTCAGGACCTTCTAAAACGTATAAATCCGTCGAAAATTTTCATGAATCCAACACTTTCTTCTTGTAAAGATAGAAGAAAGTAAAAACTAATTTGAACAAATAAAAATCTGAAAATTCTTGAAGTGCAAATAAAATATAGAAAAAAAATAATAACTCCTCAAGTGCTAAAATTATGGCTCTGGATACTACCTATCAATTTTTCTCCTTTTTTTTTTTTTTTGGAACCATGAACTTTAGATTCTTATTTTAGAAGAGAACATAGATACAGCATGCAAAATGATCCTTCTCAAACCTCTTTACAACTCTTGATTATGGAAATTCAGCATTATATTGGAATTTGTCACTTATGCATTTACCATCTGCAAGAGATGCTAGAGTGATGTTTTAGGTAACCAAAGAATTTGAAAAAATATCTGACAATTTTTCATTTTAATGATAATACTAAAAGAAATTCTTAAAGACATAAAAAGGTCATGATAAACTTTTCAAATTAAAGCCACTAATAGAATATCAGAAAATGCTTTATGCAATTTGCTGTGGAAAAGTTTTTTTCAATAGATGAACAAATTTGCACAATCAAATCTCAAAGCATACTGAAGCATTTTTTGCTCAATAAACTACATAAATGTGGCTATAAATTCTTCATTTTATGTGATATTTTTAATAAGCGGTTTTGCCTATGATTTTAAATTATATAGTGGCCAGGAAAATGACAACATGTTTTAATTAAATTTTATATTTAACTTTGGAGGGAAAGAAAATCTCAAAATTGATTTCCTTATTTTAAAGTTTTTTTTTTTCAAGTATTCCAGTGTGAGTTAAACATTACACAGACACAATTGCTTGCCTCTCAAAGGATTAAATACCTGCTATAAAATTCCAATACATTATTTTAAAGTTTTTTTTTTCAAGTATTCCAGTGTGAGTTAAACATTACACAGACACAATTGCTTACCTCTCAAAGGATTAAATACCTGCTATAAAATTCCAATACATATTGTACTCTTTTTGTGTATATAGCTCACACAAAGTATTGAGTTTCATGCCACATTTGGTACAAAAATGTAAATATCTTTGTGTGTGCTTTGGGACACATACCACAAAAATCCATATTAAAAAGCAATATATGATGTCTGAATTTTTATTATGTTTCTTGTATGTGTGACTACTCAAAGTAATCAAAATTTTTTTTCATAAAAAAAAAAAAAAAATCGTGCAGTGAAAGGTTAAGTTTTTATTCCATAACCGCAGACCTAGTTTTTAAATATTCATTTATACCATGGACACTATTAAGCGGCCTAAATTTTATTGAAACATTAAGAGGTTTAATTTGCCTATACTGCGACTTTTTGTCAAAATTTGAGATTCTTTCACAATTTTTTTTATTGAATTTGCAGTTCTTTCGTGATTTTTTGACATTTGTAGTTCTTATGCAGATGCGACGAAATTCATTTTTACCCTATAATTATTGGGCAAAATTTGATTTTTCTGCAGGCAATTGATGGAATTAATTTCTTTTTGGCAACTTTCTGTTGAAATTTGCAGTATGTTTATATTCAAATTTTCCGCTTGACCGATGTTTTTTTAGTTATTATTATTTTCAGAACCTTTGATATATGATACTTATTTTTAGATTGATTTTGTGATCATTTTATTTGTGGGGAAATTTTTCAATCTCAGGGTATTATGCAATTTGTCGTTAAATTCTAAATCAATTATATATGTTTCTGTAAAATTTCCCCAGATCCTAGATTGCCGGATCGGATGTATTCTGCACCCCTGAATTTAAGTAAATCAAAACTCTGATCTATTATTAACCTGTACATTATTTTAATATCTAAAATTATTTTTTGTTAGTTTAAAAATTTCTTACATAGTCCTTTGGTTGAGAATTTCCATTTGCTTTTGAATTCTGTAAATAGTTATTCCCTGTTGGCCCAACTCTGTTGCTCCAAGAACTTCAAAATTTTCACCTAAAACCAAATCTTCAAAAAAATTTCCTGACATTCACTGTCATATTTAGTTTTATTATCTTCAGGTGGATTCATTATTGAAGAAATAATTTCTTCATCTGCAACATAATTTTTAGACTTCATTTCAATATAGTTTTTATGAAAAATGTATGTGGAATGTACTCGAAAGTATTAAGTGTTCTATATTTTTTGAATAACGAGAAAAGGTTTGTTATTTTTATTTAATAGTGCCACTCAACTGTTAATGCAATAATTAAATACAACTATGAATGAATTAACTTATTTAATACATATAGAAACTGATTAGGATTTCTACAACTTCATGCAAGATGAATGATTCTAAGTGTATGTAAAATGAATAAGTCAAACTTTTGAATTATTAAAAAACAAACAAAAATTTATTACCACACTTATCTACAATACATTAACAGAATTCAAAAAGAAGATGCACAGAACTTATTTTATCTATAAATACAAAAATGCAGAAGACTGAAATACCGCTGAGAGAGAAATATCATGATGAGGGCGAATAAAACATCACACATATGCAAGTATAAATATTTACAGTTCCATAATATTAGTATAAAGGTTATTTAACAAGAGGTCTGGTTTTCCCATCTTCATCACA
This sequence comes from Maratus speculifer, assembly GCA_964019185.1. Lineage (NCBI taxonomy): Eukaryota > Metazoa > Arthropoda > Arachnida > Araneae > Salticidae > Maratus > Maratus speculifer. The sequence goes on along the minus strand of OZ025298.1, from coordinate 199,313,612 downwards.
AGCTTGCTGCCTGTATTTCTTAACTTCAGCCAAGTAACGTGTCCACGCATCGGTGGGCGGTGGAGGATCCTGATATATAAAAGAAATGTTTAGGTATATATCACCACAATTAGAAATATATTGTCCACTAAGGGATGCAAAAATCAAGGTGCCAACAGACAGTCTCTCACATTAAATCTATTTTTATTTTATTGTCTAATATTTTGCATAAAATTTTTGCTAGAATGCTATTAAATTTTCAGCAAAGAAATATTCCTAAACTTTAGTGGTGCGAGGCTACCCACTGGCGCCTTTATTTTTGCATTCTTATGCACACTACCCTTTTATATCATAAATACCAGAAATATTTGGTTAATTAACAACTGTTACCATATGTCCAACTTTAATAAAATAAAAAAAAGTTTCTAGTCTCTAAAATTTAGTAATGGCTAAAATTTCAGAGAAATATAGTATGAATTACATTAGATATATAAATTGTGTTTACATTTAAAATTAATTTGGAAAATACAATCTATAAGATTATTCAATATTATCTCTCAATAAAAATTCATATACAAAATTTTATTAATAATATTGATTAATGAAAATGGTAAAGTTGATAACTCAAAATCATTTGTAAAATTAATTTATTTTCATTGCTATATGTGATGTTTTTAAGTTTCAGATTTCACAACAATGATATATAGTATTACCTATTTCATCACTTAATGTATTTTAAATACAATAAAACCCCGATAATTCAGATTAATTGGGACTAGACCCAATCTGGATTATCTAGAGAATAAGAAAAAAATAAAATATACTTACAGAAAATCACCTTTATGTTAAACTTATTGAATACTTACAGACAGTAAAAATGTTTAATTTGTAATAAAAAAGTTTATAATTTTCTGCTGTGCCAGTTTTCTATACATTTGCGAGCCGTACACTCACGCATCCGCTTGAGCATAAGCAGTTCGTTGGATGTAGTCTTCACCTGACATTCAAAATAAACCATTAATTGTTCTAATTGAGATGTTGCTTCATTATGGCTAATAATCTTTGGTTGATCATTATTGATAATGGTGTTTTTGTCTGTATCATCTTCATTTTCTTTAGTTGTGCACAAAGCTATTATTTCGCCATCTGTAAGTGAGGCGTAATCTTCATTGTTTTCTGATTCCAACAAATTATTAATGTTGCAGATATCAACATCTGAGCAACCATCAATTTTTTTTTTTTTTTTTTTTTAACATACTCACAAAATCATTAAATGTAATTTCTCTTTCATTTTCTTATTTCACCTTCTGTTTTAAGCTTATTATCCCAGACATCACAATTTGACCCTAATTTTTTCCACGACTTTCGGGAAGTACTCTCAGCAACTTGATCCCAAGATTTAGCAATCATTATGGATTACTTTCTTATCAGACAATGGGCCTTATAAGAACTATTTTACCTTGCTTTCTTGCAATGCTCTAAGTAAAAATTTATTGTGCAGAGAATTTTATGACAGTTCTAAGTGGTTTAAATAGAAAATGGAAGAAACTGGAATTGCCAAACTGAATGATACAGGGCTTGAAATTCAATTTTCCAGAGGAGGGGAGTCTCCCTCCCAACATTTATAAATGGAGGGGAGTTTAGCTGTTTGGGAGGGAGAAAAAAAATCTTTAAAACCTACTGTTATTTTATGTGCTATTTAAAGAATTACACGAATACAGGCATGACAAAATACCACTGAATTAATTTTTGTCAATAACACAGAATAATAGGCATGAGATGGCAAAAAGTTAAAAAAAAGAGGAAAAGCTTGTAAACCAGAAAATGAGAAACTATTTTAAATAAAAAAATATGTAAGACAAGAAGCTTATTTTATTCACAAAAAAATTGTCAATACTTTTGTTTAAATCCTGTTTTATATTATTTATATTATTTTTTGGGGAGGAGTAGGGGGGAGGGGAAGAAGAGGTCAGAGTGAATCCATTTATGCAAATCAATGTTTTACACAGCAATCTTAGCTAGTTGTCCAATTTAAATTTTAACATGTTTTCACTTAAAAGAGCAATTAACAATCATGGCAATCTAATGTTTAATTTGCCACTCAATTGCAATAAAGTTGTTGAAAACATTCTTACAGCAAATTTTCTGCAATTCTATCACGGAATTTGTATTTTTTCCTTGATCTTTTGCCAAAAATCATGTTTTCTAGCGATCTTTTACCGAAAATGACGATTTTCTCACGATCTTTTCATGAAAATCACGGTTTATCGCGATCTTTTCATGAAAATCATGGTTTATTGCGATCTTTTCATGAAAATCACGGTTTTCTTGCGATCTTATGACGAAATCTGCATTTTTCTAGTGTTATTTTGATGGAATCCGAGTTTATCTCACGATGGTTTAACGAAAACTGCGTTTTTCTCGTGACATTTTGACGAAAACTGCGTTTTTCTTCTGATATTTTGATGAAAATAGCATTTTTTCGCGATCTTTCGACGAAAATGGTATTTTTTCACCGATATTTAAGACGAAAATGGCTTTTTTCCCGCGATCTTTTGATGAAAATCGCATTCTTATTCCGCAATTTTTTCTCGATCTTTTGGCGAAAATAGCGATTTTTTTGCAACTTTTCGACAAAAATCACGTCTTTATTCCGCAATATGTTGACGAAAATCGCCTTTTTTGCGATTTAAGAAATTCGTGTTTTATCGGTATTTTTTTAAGGAAAGTCGAGGGGCTTTTTTTCCCCCCGATTTTTTGAGAAAATTGGCATTTCTATCGCGATAATTGAACGAAATTTTCTGCGTTTTCATTTTCTGCGAACGATTGATGAAATTGATTGTGAAAATATGCAATTCAGCTAGGCTCAAATGCTATGAAAAATTGGATATTAGCCCAAAAATCCAGACATAACTATCCGAATTTCCGGGCTAATAAACGATGTTTCATAACTTTTGGAATCGAATGCGTTAATTTTTTGGAGAATTCGAAACGGAATTACTCCGTTCTCGCAACGAAAAATTGCATGAAACTTGTCAATCAATCTCGGAAAAAAAAAAAAAAAAAATGCCAAACTTGACGATTGGTTGCAGAAAAATAGTGTGAATTCCAACGGTATTTAGCAGAACAAAAAACTCGCACGAAAATATCACAAAACTCGCAAAAGATCATGAGAGTTATCGTAGTTTCAAAATGCAAAATTTTTCAGAAAATTCGTGATTTTTTTTGGGCGGGAGCCTACGATATTCTTTTGGGCAGGATTTCAAAACTTCGGGCGCGAATCCCGCCATCCCGCCCTGAAATTCAAGCCCTGATGATACATTGTTGTTTCTTTGAAAGATAACATCAGAGAATTTAAATAAGAAAGTTAAAGGTATTCTTCCGAAAAGATTTCAGAAAAATTTCTTTTTATTCAGAATACGATGATGAAACAAGTTAGTGTTATGGAAATTAGCCAATCGCTTCTCAAACTTGAAAAAACAAAAATTGATGAAACCGATCTGGATTAACAGAGTCCAAATTAACAGGGTTATACTGTACTTTAGTATCATCATGGGTGCAAGAAGTGCATCCAAGCCAAGACCAAAAATATTTCTGAGCATTAAAAATAAATAAAAATAGGTTAGAAGATTTCTATGGCTAAAATTTGATCTCTTACAAAAAAAAAAAAAAAAAAAAAAAAAGTCATTAAAAGTTTTCAGTAACAAAAATTGCTTCTATTTAAGTATGTAAAACAGAATTTATGAGTCAAAAGTCTCTTGAAGACTGAAATCAGTCCTGAGACTGAAGGTCTTGCACCCATGGGTATCATCCACTAGTAATGATTGTGACAGTTCCTTCTTTGGCTTCATAGTTTAAAATTTCGCTGCTGAATACCACTTTTGTGCATATTTATAAATACTGAAAACTTTTGATTTGGTTACTATCAATTAATCAAAAATTTTCTTGGAGAAAGCAGAGATAACCACATAATAATCACCAGAAATATTTAAAAATTACAACACAAAATTCATAGTTATAAAATATTTGTTTTTTTATAAAATGCAACCGGAAACTCTTTTCACTCTTTTTGTCTTATTTTACTTGAGTACAGATCCTTTGATTAATTCAATGTTATTAATATACATACAGTATATTCTCTTAAATCTGCAACCCTAAAATACAGAAGTTGCAGATTTCCTTTTTTCTTTTGCAGGTTAACCCCCCCCCCCCCTTCTCCCAATCTGACTTTTTTTTTTTTTTTTTTTTTTTTTTTTTTTTTTTTTTTTTTACACTTAATTATCATTGTTTAGCTCTTTAATACTTAATATTATTATAAATTAAAATTAATAAAAAGCTTTAGGATGTTACAAAAAAGTGATTGATTAATTAATGATTCAGTTTAATATATTTTACCTACAAATTATTTTCTACCCATAAGCCACCAGACTTCAGCTCTCTTATGTAAAATAAGAAAATGCAACAAAATACAGTCGAGCCTCTATATAACGAAATCCATCGTTCCAGTAAAAAATTCATTATATAGAGAAATTCGATGTATAGAGTATGATGTTAAAAATAGTATTTAATGTGTAAATTTTGAACAAAATTATTTTTGATCTTTTTAATTAAGAATTTGAAATGTTTAAAAGTATATATTAACCTAACATTTTATTTCTTACTTATTTAAGCAGTTTCAAAAAAGAGAAAAGACATTTATTTGAAAGCTTAATGAAAATCAAATAAGGAAGACTTACATAAATTTCAGAGGAAGAAATCTGTAATTTTTTGTTGTTTTGATTTTAAAAATAACAATTGTTACGCTCTCAAAAAAATATTCTCAAATTTTAGCAAGGAATGAAAAATTGTAGTTGATATTTTCCTCCATTTGAAGGTCTCTCTTATGTGCTCTCATTGATTCCTCTCTTATACGTGTAACAATTCAATTGACTGTGTTTTGAGAAGGATGTTGAAAGGTGTGTGGGAGGTGGGATGAACTTGTTAGATTTAAAGAATAAGGAGAGAAGTAATATTTATAAAAATAAAAAACTCTCCACTGAACGATAAATCAAAAATAAGTGATGGAAAATGATTCCATATGATTTCGAAGCTTTTTTAAAACTGAATAAATTAAGATCAATTTATGAAAAAATTCGTTATATGGAGATAGATATTTCGCTATATAGAGTCTGTTTTTAATGTAATCATGCAAAAAGGGGGACCGTTTTTACTAAAAATTCGTTATATGGAGAAATTCGATGTATGGAGTTTCGTTATATAGAGGTTTGACTGTAGATTAATTTATCAACTGATTTCATATTGCAAAAAATGTGTTAAACAATGAAAAATTCTGTGGAAATTTTATTAACGTTTTGACAATGAAAATCATATTTATTTATTTTGTAACATTTATTTAAAGTAAAAAAGAAAAAAAATGTATGCATTAAGTCTTAAAAAATCCTTTATTTTCTATTTTCAACACAGATTAATACGACTTCTTACAAGATGAGCTTTAGAAAAGAAAATGGCCTCAAATTTATCAATAGACTGTGCCTATGTAGCATCTTTCTATTAGTTTAACTTCTTTATTTAAAAACTTGAGGAGACTGCCCCCTAATCAGTTATTTGTATGAAGTTGTGATCAGTGGTGGCTCGGGAGGACAATCCCCTAGGAGCAGCGAGATGCCCCCCCCCCCCCCCCAGAAAATTTGAAATTTTATGTTTCCAATGGGCAAAAAGTGCAATCCCCCCCCCTCCCCCCGGAACTCAATAATGTCCCTTCTGGAGCCACAGAAGTTTCTGAATTCAACACTGGTTGTAATCTATCCAGTCTAATATAACTGCTACATGCATAACATTTTATTGCAGATGAATCACAGTAGACATCAGCATCACTTTTATATGATGATTTACTGTAGAGTATGTGGGTATAAAAAGAAGGAGGGGGGGGGGGGGTACTTTAAGATGAAAATAAGAAATTTTGCTTAGTAGCTACTAACTAGTAGGTTGATTCTTTTTTAGTAGCCAGTCACTGGCTAGTAAGAATAATTTCTTAAGGCCCCACAAAAGTCACTGAAAAAAACCCAGATGATAATGTAAAGGCTATCGGAGTGTTCTTTTCAAATATCATGCTCAAATTTTAATATTTTTTTTTTTTGCATAGGATAGTGGAAGACTAACTACAATCAGCCAGGCTTTTACTTATTCGATTTTGCTTACATATTTTTTATATTATGATAGTTTCAATTTCAGAATCAGTTTAAACTGGTTTTGAAAATTAATTTTTTTTTAAATCTGAAACCAAAACTGCCAAAACTTTATTGCGCCTTAAGTATCAAATTCAAAACTCACTGGACAAAATTTACTATTTTAGACTAAAAGTTTAAAACCCAATTCCTTTTCTAAAAGATAAAAATTATCACTGTGAGATTTGAAAAGAATGCTAAAAACGGCATTGACAAAGGTGAAAAATCAAGAATCTATTTTTGTAGCAAGTCAAGTTAGTTTTGGAGCAATAAATGCCAATTTTGGTGCAGGTCAACCAAACATTTGGAGCGGTTTAATTATATTTTATGAATCTATGTGCAGCAGTCTTCAGAACACCATTGTGTCGACACACACATACTCGACCTTTTCCTCTTATTATTACAGATACATAAAATAAGAAGCATTTGACAAAAACAAAAGAAAAAGGGGTTAAAACTCAGCATTAGAATTATGCAAGAATATGTGTGTGTGTTTTTGTGTTAAATACGCTTTGGTCTTCAAAATTTTGTCAGCATTTATAATTATTGAATGTAGCTTTCATTTCAATTTCAAAATAACCAGTGGCCACTTGCCAAATAGCAACTGCATAAAATAAACATCAAGCTTTCTTTATTCCCCCCCCCCCCCCCACCACCACCACCGCCAAGTTAAGTGATCAAACTTTAACAGTACATGATTTCAGTATATTTAACTTTAATTCAACACAAATAAGTATTATGAAAAAGTAATTAAAGTCTGTCAGTTACTAAGTAAAGATTTTAATTTCTAGGTCCAGTTTCTAATTTGAGAACCAGATTTCATTATCTAGAAGATTTCTTTTTAATCTAAAATTTCCTATTAACCAGCACAATTTTTAGCTTTAATAGTGATCAAAATAAATTTTCCCAAGTAGTGGTAAATAAAACTTTATATTTAAGGCTAGCAAACTTTAAATCTAAATATATGAAAGGTGATCAATGTTTACCTCTTCAGAATCCTCCAGCTTCGGCTTCTTAACCATTCCAGTCTTAAGGGCTTTACCCCCACGTCTTTTCACCTGGGGAGAAATAAAGCACTTCCACCATTAGCATAATCCATGCACCCAGAATAGGAACCTCAGCTTCGTTCAGTCTTAATTATAATATACCCTGAAAGGTTAACAGTGGCAGCACACAACAAACACTACATCACACTTAACCATTATGTTAAATTAAGCTGACATGCATTATAACCACCATAAAAAAATGCAATAATATTTCAGGGAAAAATAAATATACATATATACTTTCACTAACTGAAATCCTCAAAACACAATATAATACTTGTATGAAATTGAAAAACAATTTCTATTTATGTATTTATTTCATTTATTTATTTATTTTTTTTTTTTTTTTTTTTGAAATTCTATCATTAAAAATAGTAGGGATGCACCAAATAGTGATTTTGGCCGAATACCGAATGCCGAATATTCAGCCGACAGGTGAACCGAATACCGAATATTCGGCTAGCCGAATAGTAATTGTTGGGCCGAATACCGAATATTCGGCTTTCCAAATACTTTTTATATTTCAAAATTTAAAGGTATAAAACTTACTTTTTAAAATAGTTTTACATAATATTTAATAAAAGAAACTTACATTTTGATAAACAAGAGCTTTTTATAAAAGCATTTAGTATTAAAAAAAATCTGCCTTGAGTTATTTAAGAAGCGCAATTATGAAACTTTAATTAATAAAATTTTCTACGAATCAAAACAAACATTTTAAAATCAAATAATGAAAAAAATGGCCAGAGAAAAATCTTACAGTCTGATAATTGTCCCTTTTAAATAACTCAAGGCAGATTTTTTTCAATATAAAGTACAAATACTTTCAACTTAATTCTGAATAAAGTTATGTTTAGCTCATAGTTCTTTTCTTTTTCTTATGAATGATGGTATTTTCCACCCAGGGTTGGGAAAAAATCATGATTTTTTTTATAAAAATCAAAAAAATCTGATTTATTTGATTTAAATCAGATTTTTTTTATTTAAATCGGATTTATTTGATTTTTTTAGAATTCTATTTTTATGTTTTTACAATACATGGAGCAGTTTTTTATAAAACTAACTAAAAAAAGAATAAATAATATTTATAATTTATAAAAATAATATAAGAAATAATTATATAGTTCATTAAATACTATATTCTAGTTACTGATTTGTACTAAAAATTAAACATCTAGGCTTTAACCTAAAGCCATTCTATTATTTTGTAATTGATTTGTGCACACTAAATAAGAAATAAACTTAAATAGGTTGTAAATGAATAGAAAATGGCAAAATTTAAAGAACAAATTAAATATTCATTTAATGCAAGCTATTTATTAAAGGATAAAAATTACAATTAATTCAATAGTTTTTAAGCAAATAGAAATAAATCAGGGATTTAATTGTTTGAACAAAAACATTAATTTTGAAGCTTTGTCCACTCATAATTTATTATGAAGGCTTGGATGAACTAGTCCAAAAGAAGAAAATTGTCTTTCTACTCCAGCAGATGAAGCCGCGTCTGTTGTTATTTGGTAAATACAGTAGACTCCCTCAAATCCGCACAGCTTGAGGCCAGAGGTTGTGCGGATTTTAGAATTTTGCAGATTTCTGGTTATTGCTTTGTTTACATTTTTTAAATAGTAATTTGAGTGCAATTAATAATGCATTTGGAACTGTAATGGATGCTTACAATATAATAAAATATTAAAATAAGTAATAAACTAAAATAATAAAAATTTAGATAATTTTTAAAATGATTACAGTACTAATAGCAAAGGTCAAGCTAATAATCAATAATGTATGATTAAATATTCATTATAAAGATTAAATGTATTTTTCCAAAATTATTCAACAAAACTTGCCTCATAAAAGTACATTCCTAATTCACATCAAAATCATAAAATAAGAAAGTTTTATTTCAGATTTAGCCAGGCTTAATAACCAAAAATTCTTGATTAATGCATAAATATATTTGGTAAGACGATGTGATTACCAGTAATATTAGCAATATCTTAAATTTTTCCCCTAAAAAAATTATTCTTAATTCATGAAAAAAACATGAATGAAGTATTATTAAGAATAGTACAAATTAAAAATATATAAAATTTATACGAAACTAAAAAAATTAAATTTTGTAGCAATATCCTAATTGAAAGTTTCATTGTTTACATCCATAAAATATGTGTGGATTTTAGAGAGTTGCGGATTTCTGGTTTGCGGATTTGAGGGAGTCTACTGTAAATTCAATTTTGCTGATTATCTTTTTACCTCCCATTATATAAAACGACTTCCACCAATCATAATCTGTCATAATATCTGAACTTTTTTCTCAAGCAAAGGTAATTTTTGGAATGGGCCATTTTTTGCTTCAAAATGTGCTACAAGGGTGAGAAGATTTGGACAATTTTCTTTAATGAATGCCAAATCTTCATTATTTTCCTCTACACTAAGAGAAATTTCATTTCAATCACCGTTAGAATTCCTAAAAAATAAGTCACTGGTCCCAAGGACCAGTAAGCATGAGAATTTACTGGTCCGCAGACATCAGCACTGGTCCGTTACATAAAACTCTATTAAATAATTTTAACACTTAGAGTGGTCCCCCCCCCCTCCCGCACACACACACTCTCTGGAAAATAAATCAATCTTACTTTGCATTTATCCAAAATTTTCAGCATAATAAAATGTAAAATATAATTTGCTAAAAAATAAATAAACAGTACGTAAAGAAAAACTATCAAATTATTTATTAGATATTTTATTTGCCATTACTCATTTCAACTGACTGTAGGATTTAATGTAATTTTTTTTTTTTTTTTTTTTCGATTTTTCTCCAGATTCTAGCCAGAGTGGTGGAATTGTAGCTAGTGTCATTGATGCAGTTGGACTTGAAAAATCCTGGGTCCCCGGGACCCAGGACTTCTAAAATACTGGGTCCCTTTTCTACAAATGCGGGTCCCCACTAATAATAAGTCATATTTTTCGATGCAAAAATTGAACTTGTTCATTTGCACAAGAAAAAGAAAATGCAATAATTGTTTTAATAATAATAAATAATTAAAACCAATATTAATTTAAGAGAAATTTTCTGTACTTTTTAAAGAATAAATGTGCAAGATACAAATTTAATTATAAAATAATGCTTATTTAAGTGTTGAAGATAACAAGTATCACTATTGTTTGCATTTCTTTTAAAATGGGGCACAACAGGTTTATTGAAAAAGACTTTTTTGCTAAAAAAAGGGATATTTTTGTTGAGTAAATGGGTACTTTGCTTAATGAAATAGTGCTTTCAGGAGTAACATTCACTCAGAAAGATTTGGAGCAATAAAAAACCGATTGGGAAGCAGGAAAATCAGTTTCTGGAGCAGCAACAACAATTTTGAAGTTGGAAAATTAGGTTTTAAAACACAAAAATTCTCTCCCGGCTAGAGATGTAAATTTTCCAGAAAAATATAAGTGGCGGAAAAAAACCGGTTTTTTTCAGAAAAAAACGGAAAAATTGATTTTTCATGACTGTTTCTCTCAAATAAATTATATTTTCTTAGAGAATATTAAATAATAAACATTTTTTCCCATTTATATGTATTAAATGAAAATTATTTTCACTTTATATTACAAAATAAAAAGAAAGTAGCAAAGCCTGCTTTTAAAAGTTTAGTTTTCTTTTCAACAGCCTAAGAATTTTTATTAAACGCTATTGTTTGTTATATTATATCTCTGTTGAAATGATTTTTCAGTTACACGTTTAACTACCAATTGACCTAATGTAAAAACCTGAGCCAATATCTCTGCAGTTTGGAATGAAATAAATTATGCATTCCATTTACATAAGTATAGTTTTTAAGTAAATGATACTAGTTTAAGGAAATTATTGCAGTTTTGTCATTATTATGAATATCAATATTAAAAAATTCCATTGTTTGTTTAAAAAATGTATATTTTTATATTATTACTTTTTTTTCTTAGAATTGTATTTCCTTTATAAAATATGTTTAGTTTTGGTATAGCTTTCCAATCTCAACTCAAAAAAGTTTTGATTTAGTTTTATAATCTAAATTCAAACAAAACTAAGTTTTACTTTGGCTTACTCAGGTCTGCAACTAAAAAATAGTATAGGATTTATTGACTGTTAGATTTTTACTCACTGAAACCAAAAAAAAAAAAAAAAAAAAAAATATATATATATATACAGGGTGTCCCTAAACAAATGGTATGTACGCTAGGGGGTGATAGAACACATCAAGACAAGTAATAGTAAACAGGAAACCAAGAGTCCCAAACGTTATCCAAAGGAGATATCCGCCATTAAAGTTTGGGGTCCAAAATTTCAAATACACATAAAAAACGGAAAAATTGGTAGATTGATTTGCGGTTTTCACTAAAATTATTCTTTATGTTGGTATTTTCTTGAAAATAAATAATAAAGATAAATTTCGAAAAATGCCGATAGAAGGCGCTTTAGACTTTGAAGTGATGAAAAACTATTTTTTGCCGTGATTTTTTGCATCTCATTAAATGTTTTCGTAAGCTTAGACTTAAACTTAAATTTTGAGCTCAAAATCTGAATAGTTGGAAGCGGTTAAGTAGCACAAACTTAACTGTGTTCAGAGGGTTTAAATTTCAAATGATTATAAAAAACGGAAAAATTGATCGATTGATTTGCGATTTTCACTAAAACTATTCTTTATGTCGGTATTTTATTGAAAATGAATTATAAAGATAAATTTCAAAAAATGCCGATAGAGGACGCTTTAAACTTTGGAGTAACGAACAACTACTTTTTACGTTATTTTTTGCATCTTATTAAATGTTTTTGTTAAGTTAGACTTAAACTTAAATTTTGAGCTCAAAATCTAAATAGTTGGGAGTGGTTAAGTAGCACAAACTGAACTGTGTTCAGAGGGTCCAAATTTCAAATGATAATAAAAAACGAAAAAAATGGTCGATTCGTTTCCGGTTTAAAATAAAACTATTCTTGAAGTTAGTATCTTCTTGAAAATGAATTTTAAAGATAAATTTCAAAAAAATCCGTTTGAGGGCGCCTTAAACGACAGAGTAACCAACAACAAATTTTAACCGTTATTTTTTGTATCTAATTAAATGCTCTCCAAAACTTGTTAAATGTTTTCGAAATCATAGATTTAAACTTAAATTTTGAATTCAAATTCTGAATCGTTGAGAGGGGTTAAGAAGTGCAAACTGAAGTGAGTTCAGGATTTGAAATTTAACCCCCTCCCCCTCCCCCCCCCCCCCCCGAACACAGTTCACTTTTGCGCTACTTAAACACTCGCTACGACTCAGAATTTGATCTCAAAATTTAAATCTAAAAATTTGAAAGCATTTAATGAGATTAAAAAAATAACTGTTAAAAATAGTTGTACGCTACTGCAATGTCTAAGGCGCCCTCTATCGGCATTTTGTGAAATTTATCTTTAAAATTTATTTTTAAGAAAACACTGAATTAAAGAGTAGTTTTAGCAAAAACCGCAAACGAATCGATTAATTTTTCCGTTTTTTATAGTTTCCCGTTTCGTTTGAAATTTAAACCCTCTGAACACAGTTCAGTTTGCGCTACTTAACCACTCCCAACTATTCAGATTTGAGCTCAAAATTTAAGTTTAAATCTAAGCCTACGAAACCATTTAATGAGATGCAAAAAATAGTATGAGGATGGATTATTTCGTTAATCCAAAGTCTAAAGCACCCTCTATCGGCATTTTTGGAAATTTATCTTTATAATTCATTTTCAATAACATACCGACATAAAGAATAGTTTTAGGGATAACCGCAAATCAATCGACTAATTTTTCTGTTTTTTACAATCATTTGAAATTTAAACCCTCTGAACACAGTTAAGTTTGTGCTACTTAACCGCTTCCAACTATTCAGATTTTGAGCTCAAAATTTAAGTTTAAGTCTAAGCTTACGAAACCATTTAATGAGATACAAAAAATCACGGCAAAAAATAGTTTTTCATTACTTCAAAGTCTAAAGCGCCCTCTATCGGCATTTTTCAAAATTTATCTTTATAATTTATTTTTAAGAAAATACCAACATAAAGAATAATTTTAGTGAAAACCGCAAATCAATCGACCAATTTTTCCTTTTTTTATGTGTATTTGAAATTTTGGACCCCAAACTTTAATGGCGGCTATCTCCTTTCAAAAACGTTTGGGACCCTTGGTATCCTATTTACTATTACTCGTCTTGATGTATTCTATCACCCCCTAGCGTATATACCATTTGTTTAGGGACACCCTGTGTATATAAATGTAATAAAATAAAAAATTTTGCGCCATTTTTGTTCTCTCTCAGCTTTAATTCTAAATTTGTGGAACATATTTCAATCTTAGTTTCGTAATGTATCAACTTGTAACAGCTAAAATTCTTTTTCTTATTTTATTTATTAATAAATTATTACTTGCTTCTCAAAACGGCGGGAGGTATTTCATAACCTTTTTACTTTCTGGAATATTCCCGGGATTTTAATTTTATTTTTTATTTAACATCTCGTGACAGGTATTAATATGCGTTGCTAAAGGGCTTGTTACTTGCAAGGAAAAATGTAGTTCCTGCCGAGGACACGCCTGCTAAGACCAATCAGAACTGATCATTTTTTTTCCGTTGAGACTCGAGTTAATCCTAATTAGATTTTTAAATGATTGACGCAGAGTAGGAGGGAGCTAGTTTGTCGTGAAAATGTCCCATATTCATTTGGCTTTTTAGGAGCGTTAGAATGCGATTGCCCTTTAAACTATCAAGACGCACGTTTCATTTCTCCGCTGAATTAGAATATCTAATGATGTGGACTAGATAACGAAAGTTGTAGTGCCGATGTGTGCTAAGGTAATTGCGTGGAAGAGTTTATCTATTTTATGTGTTCATCAATAAAGAACTTGAAGACTGATGGTGTTTGTTTTTATAATGGGGGAAATACCCCAATGAAATTCTTCCACTGCTCGCTAACTGTCGGAGCGACTACTCTGCTCGTGCTGCTGAGAATTCCTAGAATTTATGCAACATAGTTTATTTTCGTCGAATTACATATATTTATTACATATATATATATATATTTTTTAAGTTTAATTAAATGTAATTTTTTTCTTTTTACCCTGAAATCTGATATTCTATTCTTGAATAAGAAACCATATTCAACAATGTTTCCACATGGTAATTTTATATTTCTAAGAGTAGAACTCAAAAGTTATGAAAACAGAACAAACACTACAAATAGAAAATGCTCACTATTTGAGCAATTAACAAAAGCAGTTACATACAGAGATAAACTTCTACTGTGCTTTAGAAAACTACAAAAATTCTAAGTTTAATCAAGAGGAAAGTATAATTTGGAACATAGTTACTTGTAATAAAATATAGGTTTTTTTTTTTATTGCAGTTCTACTTTTCTAATGCAAACTGCCCATGTTTTTGCAACATTACTGTACATTATGGAGGTAAAATGGAGGTCAATTTTAGATTCAACACCTTGAAAAACATTCAATTAATCAGCTATAACGAAATCTTGAAAAATGCAGCATAGTAGTGCCACCTATGGGACAATTTACACCAAAAACTAAACAACATTAATATATATCAGAAACTGTCTGAAGCTGTAGTTTGATTTAAAAAGAAAAGTCGTCCTTGAGGTAAAGCTATTGCGATAATCTTTAATAATGCAGCATAGCAGCGTCATCTGTTGAGCAATTTACACCAAAAAGTAATGAGCACGAAGTTATGTCAAAGATTAACTTAATCTGAAATTTTATAAATATACATACATTAATTTGAGATAGAACTATTGTGGAAATTACGAATAATGCAGCATAGCAGCTCCATCGGTTTGGCAATACAGTATAACATCTTTAATCCGGACATCTATAATCCGGAAACTTCTGTAATCCGGACACTTCGGAACTTTTAATCTATTTTTTTTCTTTTATTTTCCCTTTTTGATCACAGATGGCGCCACCACATTATGCGAATACGTGTGATAATTATAACCAATATTTAATTTTGCTACTTTTTTTTCTATTTAAAATTGTAATTACTACCTTATTTTATAAATATAAAGTAATACAGATGTCTTTTTTGTTTTGTTTATTTGTTTTTAATATTGTATAATCTCGTCATTAATATTATATTATTCTTATCTTAATTATCTTATCATTAAGTGACAACAGATGGCGCCAAAAGAGCGCGAATTCAGATATCATTTTGTCATTTTATGTACTATTATATATGTACTATACATTAAGTACTATTTCAAAATAATATTATTTTAATTGAATTTGTGATTGAATTTCACATTTCTAAGACTTATAGTTAAATTTTTCATAACAGTAACCTTACGTAGCACCATTTTAAATATGTCACTATTTTGAATGTAACTTTTTTTTTTTTTAATGTCTGGTATATTTTATTTTTTTCTTTATAATATATTGTTTCTTTTTAGAAAATTAGTTTACTGGTTATTTTTACGTCATCACTTTAGTGATATATTTTATTTATTCCATAATTTATAAATCGGAAACATCGATTATAAAGAAAAAAAACATACTTATTGTTTATCATAATTTACAACAGATGGCGACACCACGAATTTTATTTTATATTTCCGTGATTATTATTTCCTTTAAGGTATTTTTAATTGCAATTTCTCAGCATTTTTTAAATATTTTAAATTATCAAGTTATTAGCATTCTTACTTTGTCATATTAATGACTGATATTAGTATTATTATTTGTCAAAATGCATTCTAGTTTCAAAAGCATCTGTAATCCGGAATTTTCTATAGTCCGGAATCGCCGTGATCGGTACGATTCCGGATTAAAGAAGTTATACTGTATACACTAATAACTAAACATCTCGAGTTTATATCAAGGTGTAACTGAATCTAAAGTTATGTGAAATTATGTGCATCAGTTCTTGAGATAGAGTGCCTATAAAATTTGTCACATACAGAGACTCACAGAGTGACAGATATTTTCCGAAAACCATCAAAACATGTTCAGGACCTTCTAAAACGTTTAAATACACCAAAAACTGGAAGTCAAATTTTTCACGAATTCAATACTTACTTCTTGAAAAGATAGATTAAAGTAATAAATACATACTTCAAAATTTTATGTTGAATTTTTAATTTTATCATTTCCAATAATCGGCATATTATTGCAATAATTTTACACATGAATTAATTTTTAAAAAGAGAAGTTGCATTTAATTACATATCTAGATTTTTTTCATGTAATCAAGTTTTTGTGAAATTGTGAACTTTTTGTATATACTTGTACAAAATATATTCAGAATTTTTGAATAAGAAATTATTACTATATTTAGGTTCCTATTTACAAATTTTTAATAAGTTTATTTACATACATATATGCAACTTAATAAGATTCAGCTAATGTATGACATGAGATTTTTTTTTTTTTTTTTCCCTTCAATCACTGCACTTGCGAAAGATTCAATTTGTTGATTAAACTTTTTCTGAAATGTCTATTTTCAAGAAAAATTTTGCAAAGGGTCTTGTGTTTCAAACAAGAAAAAAATGTGAAGATCCTTTCAAGTCTTCTAAAACAGATTTCTGCTTAGAGATCAGATCACCCACATTAAAATTTTCATGTGAGACACTCAACATAAAAATAAATAAAATAAAAAGTATGAGAATGTAACTATTACAAAATTTTCACTATATTATTTTATAAATGAAATTTCAATTTTTCCAGTTCGGAAAAATTGAAAAATAAGCCTTCGGAAAAAAAACGGTTTTTTTCCCAATTTTTCCGGTTTTTTTCCGACCATTCCCATCTCTACTCCTGGCATTCATACATATTTTTTGTGGTTTTTTTTTTTTTTTTTTGGGTCGAAATTTCCGTTTTTTCTCATTATTTTGACGAAATCTTTTGTTTTTTCGGGATTTATTGACGAAATATACCGTTTTTTGCGATCTTTCGAAGAAATCTGTCGTTTTTTCGGGTTTTAGGATGAAATTAGCCATTTTTTCGCGAATTTTTTGACAATATTTACCGGAAATTAGTTGCTATTTAGCACTTTTTAAACAAAATTTGTCTTTTTTTCGCAATCTTTTGAAGAATTTTTTCGTTTTTCACGATTTTTTTTTGACAAATTTTGCCATTTTTTTGCGATTTTTGGACAAAATTTGTCTTTTTGCACTTTTTTGAAGAGATCTGCCATTGTTTTGCAATATTTTTGAAAAATCTGCCTTTTTTTCGTAATTTTTTGAAGAAATCTGCCTTTTTTTCGTAATTTTTTGAAGAAATCTGCCTTTTTTTCCACAATTTTTTGAAAAAATCTGCCGTTTTTCGCGATTTTTTGGGTGAAATTTGCCGTTTTTTATCTTTAAAAGAAATCTGCCTTCTGTTTCAGGTTTTAGAATGAAATTAGCCATTTTTTCGAGAATTGTTTGACAAAATTTGCCGAAAATTAATCGTTATTTCATGATTTTTTAACGAAATTTGCCGTTTTTTCGCGATTTTTTAACAGAATTACGCGGCCCGTGGGATGCGCAAGAGCGATTTTTTTGCGTAATTTACGCACTATGGCGCGTTTGCGGCATCACTGATAATAAAAAAAAATCATGTGCGATCGGTTTTGGTTTTCTAAGGGCCTGAAAAAAGGCACTGGTCCTGCGGACCACTAAGTTTTTCAAATTAGTGGTCCGATTGAATTATCGGTGGTCTCGGACCAGCGGACCACCAAGGATTTCGAACGCTGTCAATTTAAAACAGAGGGACTTAATAAAAACTCCAGCAAAATGAAAGCCATTAATAGCTTGTTCATATTTTGCTTTAATTTTTTTAATTCTATCTCGGACTTGACAAGTTCTGAAAGTTAAAAATCAGGAGATTTTATTTCAGAAATCAGGAGATATTTTTGTCAATGAAAACTTGTTAATTTGTTGATGTAAACATCTTTAGTAAAAGTTTGTTTCAATACTGCTGGTTATTACTGAAGATTAAAAAGAAATGTATCACTCTTACTCAAATAGGGAAAGTATATATTCTTTACAAGTAGAACACACTTAAGAATTTAATATTTAGGATATTTTAACATATTTTTAGTTTGACTAAATATTATAAAAATAGGGATGTTTTTTTAATCATTAACTTATATAAAACTATAGTATAGATCATAAATAAGTCTTAATAGAGACAAATTATTATTAATTCAATACACGACCATAGTAACAATAACAATAACAAACCTTAAAGATTCATAGTTTATAATGAATCTGGGTGTAATTCATCACATAAAACACTAGTGGTCAAACATACTAAAGAACAATTACACCTGTACTAGAGCTTTTCTCACTGAATCACAGCACATTTGATTGTTAAATAACAGAATATTTAAAAAGTGTGAAAAATTAGGAGAAATATGTCAAAAATAACGAGTATGGTGAAACATCTGAAAATCAGGAGACTTGGCAACTCTACTATCTTTATCTAATACATTTTCTAACGTTTTACCTTAAAATTAAAAAAATTCGTAAGCTTTGATTGAAAGTTGACAGTGCAATATGGCAAGTTTTAAAACTTGTTCCTTGCTTTCAGTATCAGATTTTTTGGTGAACATTAATGAATTTGTTTAATTATTAACTTGTGAAACAAAAAAAGATTCAAATAATTTAGTTGCCAAGATTGGCAAATGAAAAATGATTTATAAAGTGTTTCTGTGTTTTGCCTCATCGTCTAAAGTTTATTACAAAAGAACAATTAAAGGATTAGGAGGGGACACCTGGACTTAGGCCCCTGTCCTCACTCGAGGAAACATTCGCGAGCTAATGCTATTCCTATGGAGAAGCATTTTTCTAATAACTCTTTCGCATTTTGACATTTTTAAATATTTTTTTTTTAATTGGATAGCTGAGGTACATGCTGACAGCGCATCTTTTTTACTTTTTTGATTTTGGTTGCAGATATTTTTTACAAAGTTAGTTTCACTTTCAAAACCGGTTTCGAAACTGAAAGTGCTTTTTAAAAAATATATCTGCAACAAAAATCGAAAAAGTAAAAAAGGTGCGCTGTCGGCATGCACCTCAGCTATCCAATGCAAAAAAAAAAAAATTATTCAAAAATGTCAAAATGCGAAAGAGTTATTAGAAAAATGCTTCCCCATAGGAATAGCATTAGCTCGCGAGTGATTCCTCGAACAAGGACAGGGGCCTTAACCTGTACCTGCCACATTCTTTCTGATAGCAATCCTGAAAATACCAGAAAAACACCTGTTACTTATTTACACCTATTTCTTACTTCTCTGCTGACTAACTTCAAATATGAAAAAAAAAAAAAATGATTTAAATCAAATGATTTTTTTAAAAAAATCAGTTGATTTAAATCTAGATTTAAATCTTGATTTAAATCATGCCAACCCTGTTTCCACCCTTCCCATCATATCATATTTTACAGAAATCAAAGCATGTGAGTTGAGAATATGTTATCTTATTTATTGTTAATGTAATAAACGAACACACAAGTTTTGACCTAGAGTGAGATGAAATACAATGTACTTATGACTCAATAAGTTGATTATGATTATGGTTTCATGAACAAAAATTGTCTGCCTTGATAGCTATTACTAATCTCAAAAGTTTTTTTTTCTTTTAAGGGACTTTTATTTGGGGAAAAGCAAGAAACAGATTATTTACTAAACAAAATTTAGAAACTTGTATCAGAACATAATTTATTCCTAAGGAGAATCCTAATAAATCCCCATTTTAATCCTTCTCATGGTTAATTTTCTTAAGTTATACTTTACAAACAGCAAATAAATAATGTAAAAACATTCTATTTTATTTAAAAATTATTTTGTTTCTAATTATTTTAAATATAAATTAAAAAATTGACAGTTAAAAGTAGAAATAGTGAAAAGTTTTTAAAACGTTTTATTAAGTATTGGATTCGGCCGAATACTTTGATATTCGGCTCAACCGAATAGTTTAATATTCGGCCTAACCGAATATTCGGTAATATGGCCGAATACCGAATCGATACCGAATATTCGGTGCATCCCTAAAAAATTCATACATTTGAAAGCTTGAAAAAACAGATTTTAATTGAATATTGCTTCTCAATGCAGTCAAACTTTGGTATATATACATATAAAAGAACTTAAGGCTGCCCTCAAATACAAACTACATCCACAAAGCCATTTTTATTTGTAAATATAACTATTTTTTTTATATTTTATAACTATTTTTTTTTTAATATTTTATAAATATTTTTTTATAAGAGTTATTATTCAAAATAGAGATAAATTTAAGCAGATTTGGATTAAGATAAATTTAAGCAGAAATCTTCTGAAATGATATAGATTATCACCTTCATTCGATGTAGCTAGCTTGCTTGGAAATATAGCAAATTTTATCAAATTCCCTTACATTTTTTGTTCTCATAATTTCCCAGCATAACAAGACTGTTTTATCTAAATACTAACAAATCTATTAGCATGTCTTTTATGATATCCCTCCCAGTTAGCATTTTATGCCAATTTTTGATGTATGACAATTAAGGAAAGATCTTTATCAGGAAGCAATGAATTATTACATACATAGGATAAAATCAGATTTAGAAATGCATTACATATAGGGACAATGAAAAGTATTGTCAAATTCTAAGCATATGAATAATAAATGCTGCTTATTTCATGTCTTTACATGTAAAAATGACTTAGTGAATGTGTCAGAAAGACTCACAGAAAGATAAAAGAAAAAAAACTGAACAGCTACAACCCCTTCATGACAAGCATCACATGTGACATAATTCTTAACTTTTCCTAAAAAGAAATTTTCACCTTGTTTAATGGCAAGAATTTTGAGATTTAATTAGATAAATATATCTATTTGAAAATACTGGTGTTATAAAGATTAAAAATTGCATAATGCTCATTATGAAAGGGTTAATGGATACCTATAAAGGAAGAGAAACAATGAATAGGGTTGCCAGTTCTCTCAAAATAAGATTTTTTTTTCCCCTTTGTACACTTATTTGTTTATCATTTTCATCATCTTTTATGTCCTACTATGTTAAATGTACCAGTAATGAGTTTCCTTAAACACAGTTTAAAATTAATAGTTATAATTGTTATCTGGCAATGAAATTTGTATATTGCAAGCATTGTTATTTTGTTAACATAAATTTAAAACTGCAGGTGATACTTCCAATAATAAATCAAAAATAAACTCTAGAGAAAAAGAAAAAAAACATTCTAAATTCCAATAATAGTCATGAACATTAGAAAAATAAACAGAATTAATAATAAATGAGTTTAAAACAGGGCTCGAAAAATCTACATGCCCGACATCAGTGTTGTTAGACGGCGACTTTTTAAAAATTCAGATTGGCACCACTTCTTTGGATTGGTAAAATTACGTTTCGTTTAATGACATATTAATCAAGAGGAATTTTATCCTTTTATAAAAGAGGTGCCAATCAAATTTTTAAAAAGTCGCCGTCTAACAACACTGATGTCGGGCATGTAGATTTTTCGAGCCCTGGTTTAAAACAAGTAAAAATTTAAGATGTGTAAATCAAATTTTACAGTGCAGATGAGAAACTCTGTACTTGCGTATTAACGCCACTGCAGTAGAAGTTGCACCAATAAAGAGCAATCTTGTTGTTTGCAAGTGCATGCAGTTATCTTTTAGATTCCTTATTTTCTTGTTGTTTGTCGATTTTTTAAGTCATTTTTTAGTAGGGATGCACCGGATATCCGGCTCCTGCCGGATATACTGCTTATTCGGCACTCGAACCGGATATTCGTTCCGGCCGAATATTTTAATATCCGGTTGCCGGATAGTGAAACATTTTTTAAATTCTGTTTTTTATATTTAAAAACAAATGTAAAACTAATTTGCTCCTTGCATACCTTATCTTATTAAAAAGCAATGTTAACAAAAATAAATACAGTCAAAGATCTATAATCCGCACAAGTTGGGGCCATAGGTTGTGCGGATTATGGAATTTTGCGGATTATAGAGTACTATATAAGATTATGCGTCATTATATTATTCTTAAACAGCATTTTAATTTTATAATCAGTATAATATAGAAAAAAAATAGGAAATCTAGTAATTAATTTAATAAGTAATCTCTAAAAATGCATTTTTAAAGTTATTTTATTTTTAAAAATGATATACATGTGCAAATAAAAATAATTACATATGTTCTGTAATACAGTTTGTTGTTACTGTAAATGAAATAAAAGAGTTACATTTTAAAAAGTATATGAGCGATATGTGAGATCTTTTAGCTGCTGAAGAACTTGAAGCATCATTACTACGCTCTCCGTTATTCATTTTGCACCTTGCATATGGATTAGAGTAAAAAGCAAAATCAATACTAGACGACACGTGAGTCGTAATTCATAAACATCAACTCATTAACTGTGCTTGTTGCCAAATTAATAACGTAAATAGAATTTAAAAAAAAAAGCTCCCCGGCTAAAGTTTAGCTTCCAGAAAGATCGGATCTTGAGAAATCAATCAGAGTTCGCCTGTAGTTGAAGGTTCCCGTTTGCCTTTCGTGACGTTCGCGAAACCTCGGCAATCTATCGCTATGATTGATTACATTGATTCGACCTTCCCAATCCATAATATCTAGTTCTCAGTTGGTGCTGTGTTACTGCTAGGACACGCGACACACACAAAATAGTGTGTTTTCATTAGTTATTACTCTCCTGAATTTACACAAACTGAAATAGCTACGAATGAACAGTCGTCATTTCGAACGTTCAGTAAGCTTAGGTACGTTCCGTAATACAGTTTAGTCTTTTATTGTTAATAAAATAAAAGAGTAAATTTTAAAAAATACATGTTTTATTATGAGATTTTTATTAAATTTTTTATTATTTGTTTAAAAATCATTTTTGAATCACAGATTTGTAAATTTTCTTAACTGTTTATTTCATTGTTTACATTCGTAAAGTAACGTGGATTATGGGAAATTGCGGATTATGGGTCCGCGGATTATAGATCCTCGACTGTACTTGTATATTTTCTCAATTATGAAATTATAATGTTTATATGTAAATGAAGATATATTTAAAGTATGACAATATTTTGTCATAACCTATAACAGCAATTGTAAAAACAAAACTAGAATATGTACTTCAACTTCACATTTTTTATTTCTCTTAAAAATTGTTCTTAAATTTCAGTAATGAAGTAATTTTATACCTCTCAAAAGTTTTATTGTAATTTTCACCAGTCAAAATTTAACTGCAGTGTTCAATAATTCTGTCATAACTGTAATTGTAAAACCAAAACTAGAATATCAACTACAATTTCAACTTTGTTTTGCTTTCATTTTTTTTTTTTTTTTTTTGTAATGAAGTAGTAGACTTTTATAGTTCTTCTCAAGTGTTTTGTTAATAACTTTATTATTAATTTGAATTATTAATATCAACAAAAGAGAAAGGTATAAATATCTAATCTAAAAGTTTTATGAAGTTGCTGTTAATACGATAAAAATCAGAGTCTGAAATGTGTACAATGGGGCCATCTTATAAGTGCTAAAGTATTGAGGATTAAAAACTATGTAGAAATATAAAGTTTCCAACAAACTAAAGAGTTTATTTATGAATATTCATACTCCAGATTCAAAGTGTGTTTCTTTAGAAAATCAAGAACAAAATGGTGCTGATAATAAAGAAACCATTCAATTTTTGCTGGAACATCAATTGCACAAGTTAAGCAGTCAACAATAGAAAAAAATGTGGTAAAAACAAAAGAAAAAAAAATCATTAAATATACAAATTGTATTTTTAAATAAAACATATTTTAGTAAAAATTTCCAAAACAATTGAACTACGCCTTGTTATATAAGTCACCCGCTCATGTTAAAATTGCAAGTGATATTTTAAATAAAGTTCATTCTGAAACGTGCTCTACAATGCAAAAAGAGCTTAATAGGAAAACTGTAATGCTCACTCAGAGTCAAGAGGAGTAACATACATAACTATCTCATTTTTGTTAATTATGTGTCAACAGGGTAAAAATATTTTTTTCTGTTAGTTAATCGATACAATGCATCTATAAAAACATCAAGACACTACCTAAATCTGGTGATAGAGACTAAAGAAAGGGTAGAAAAAAATATATATGTAAAGTTAGAAGTTTTATAAGTAATATTGAAAAGGCAAAATATTATTACATTTCAATATTTAATTATTACTATGTTTTTAAGTAACTTTGACTTAATAAGTGAATTGAAATCTATTAATACTTGTATAATATAAAATTACAATAATTTTTTTTTCTTTAAACAAGCATAAAATTGAAATATTATAAAAAATAAAAAATGAGAAATTATTCGGCCGGATACCGGATATTCGGTAAAATTTTGTGCCGGATATCCGTTATTCGGTATCCGGCAAAAATCCACATCCGGTGCATCTCTATTTTTTAGAGCTTTGGTGCTTTTTTAGTTCATTTTTTGTGCGCGTGCAAACAACAAGATTGCTCTTAGCACAACTTCTGCTGCGGTGGTGTTAATACGTAAGTACGAGAAACTCTTATCTTATAAGAATTACAAGTTTAAATAATGACAAGACAAAATTAAAACCATCTTCAGTTTATATCTATTGAGGAAAATATTGTATTGTGTTACAAAAATGAGAAACCAAGAATTTTAAAGACATGAATGGAAACTTTTTTTTTTGGTTATTTGATAAATGCATGTTTTTAATGAAAAAAAAAAAATGAAAATTGGGGTGCAAATTTAAATACAAATGGAGAAAAATCCTTAGTTATTTTAATACCACTAAATATATTAGAAAAAAAGGAAGAAATTGTCATACAGAAAAGTTTAAACATACAACTAATCTGAAATTCAAGGATATTTACAATCTGGCAACCCTAATACAAATAAAATGTACAGATAAAATTTTACTTAAAATAAATAAAAACTTCAATTTCAAAAATACAAACAACTGATAAAACATTTTCAAAATATATAATTTCACAATAAAAAGGAAATTGTTTCTTTAGACTTTCAAAAGAATTACAGTACAAAGTCTAAAGTTCGTACAGCTAAAGATCAGATTTGTCCAACATTCGGATTTTCCAGTGGTATTATTCAAAAAAGAAGTGAAAAAACAACTTGATAAAAAAAGGTCTAGAGTAGAAGCTTTATTATTAAATCTTATTTATATACAGAATTTTTAAAAAAAAACTTTTTAATGATAAACCTAAATTAATGAAGCAGCACAGTTAATTTATAATTTGTTCATAATTGATGTTCCCTTAAATAAATGTTTTTATTTTATTATGATTTACTTAATGAAAATGATTGTTAAAGTTAGTGTTAATAGTTGTTATATGCAATTTTTAAAATGAAAATTTTATTTTGCCTTTTAAAATAGTATTTTTTTTTTTTTTTTGCAAAAGCAATATTCTTGATGACCCAAAGTTCAGAAAAATCTGAAATTCGGACTTCATAATGTCCTGAGGATTCCGGACTTCAGACTTTATACTGTACTGTGAAATGGAAGGAAAAAGTAATCACTTTAATCATGTTGCACACAATTTTCTTAAAAGATTACAGCAGAATGGAGGAAGGGGGGTGGGGGGGGGACAAATCTATTCTCAGCATTGTTTTTTTTTTTTTTTTTTCTGCTTCTTTGACAAAATTTGCATTTTTTGATGAAATTTATGTTTTTAGTGATCTTTTGATGAAAATTAGTATTATTTTGCAACCCTTTATCAGGTTTTGCAGCTATTTCAAGGTCTTTTCACAAAATTTGCAGTTGTTTTGCGATCTTTTGAGGAAATTTGTGGCTTTTTTTTCGCATTCCTTTGATGAAATTCAATAATTTCGTGTTTTTAATGAAAATTGAGGTTATTTCATGATTTTTTTTTATGGAACTTACGGTTTTCTTGAGTTTTTTAATTTTATTTTATTAAATTTGAATAGTTTTTTGCATTCCTTTGATGAAATTTTCAGTTATCTAGTTAGTGTTTTTTTAAAATGAAATTAGAGATTGTTTCACAATTTTTTGACGAAATTTGCAGTTTTTTTGAGTTGATGAAATTTGCTATTCTTTTGAATTTTTTTGACAAAACATTCTGCTCTCTCGTTGTTTTTTGATGTAATTTACTGTTCTTTCGAATTTCTTGAACAAAAATTTCTGTTCTCTTACGTCTTACCAGCTTTCAACAAAATTTTTGGTTCTTTCTCAATCTTTTGATAAAATTTGCTGTTCTTCCGTGTTCTTTTACGAAATTACTGGTAATTTTAAGATCTTGTGACGAAATTCATCTTTTTGTAATTTTTGGACAAGATTCGTAGTATTTTATAGTTTGAATTTTAAAGATTGGTGACCAATTTTTTAATATTTTTTTTTAATTTTCAGCATTGAACAAATTAAATTTTCAGAAAATAAGGAACAGAATTACGCCTGGTATATGGTGCATATTTTGAGATCGATTTTGTCAAGGTTGTCATGCAGATTTTTTTATTCGTATGTAAGTTAAAATAAAACAACAGTCGTCTATCTGTGGTAACTCTGTTATTTCACGATTTTTTGAGAAAATTTTGCAGTTGCTATGCTGTTTTTTGGGAAAAATTGTGGGGTTATTTTTGTAATCTCCTGACAAAATTTACTTTTTTTTTTTTTTTTTTTTTGATGAAATTTGAAATTTTTTCGCCATTTTTTGACGAAATTCATGTCCAGACCCCCTAGTTCCCCCTGCTTGCTATGCCACTGGGTACACATTACTGGGCCAGTGGATGTTCATTTACAGTGCTTTTTGGGAACTTTGATTTATTTCTGTTATTTAAAATCAAATTTTGATTCATACAGGAAAATGAGACTATAAGAATGATTAAATATTGTTGATAGATTAATGTTGAAAAAACTGAATATAATAATCATAACTATCATTAAAAAATATTTTTAAAATAAATTCTTTAAGGGTGTCCATTATTGGCTCATCTACCTAATATCCTACACTGTAGATAACAAAATTTCCTCATTCAGACAAAAAAATATTATACATAAATGATATTTAGCACTATTCTATTATAATATTCAATTATTTTTTAATTAAACACAAAACTAACAATTCTAATTTTGGAAGAAGCCTAAGCTTTTTAAACCAAAAAATTGATGGGCTTATCTGCAAATTAGCAACTGTAGTCCAAGTGGAATTAATTTACAGATGTAAAAAGATCAGATACGAATTATTTCAATAATAATTAATTAAAACTTAAATAGACGAATGGAAATTATTTCATAATTAATTCTTTCAGTTCTTTTCAATCAATTCTTTCTTCTTCTTCTTAATTATTTCATAATTTCATTTTTAAAAGTTCTATTTTTGAACAGACTGAAAGGAGTCAAATACCAGATAAACAGGTTTTATTAATTCATAAGGCTCTAAAAAGATAAGTGTCAATTTACATTAAAAAGTGATAATACAAATGAAAAAACTACAATTGTTTTCATTTTACAACTAACTTTCATTAACTGATACTTAAGGAAGCGCATTTAATTAACAAGATTACTTTATAAACTAAATGTATAAGCAATAAACTTGTAGACTTACTGAACTTTCTGGCTTCTTTAATTTTTCATCAGCACTTTTACTGCCTTCGCCATCTGATGTGCCACTGGTCTCACCCTTTGCTTCTTCTTCCATTTTCTTTTTGAACAACTCCAAAAAACTTCCATCGTTAGCGAAAGTATTGATTCCCTGCTTGTTTGATGTAATAATGTTAATTATTCCCGTACTATTACTACTATTACTGTCCTGGTTCTCTAAAATTGGTTCGTGATACGAACGACTTCGTTTATGATGCGACATTTTTGATGGAGGTCTGAAGGAAAATTATTTACTACCCACTTACTACAACTACAACTTTTCAACGCCAACGTTAAAGAAAAGAAAAATTTTAAAAAAATAAAATAAATAAGTGTAGCTCTTTTAGAAAATTTGTTGTAGAGAAGATTTTTAAATCAATATTTTTATTTTATAATCTGGAATAAACAATGCACAGTAACGACAACGATTCTAGAAAATTGTCTAGAAAATTCTCTCCTCCCTACGAAGTTTTCTTAATACGGTATGGCAGCAAAACATGACATGAATTCCCGTCGTCTGTTCAAATTTGCTTTATTCGTGAGGCTTTTTGTTGTATTACTGCAGGTAATAATGAATTCCTCTTATTTTCCGCCCAATTAAAGATTGAATAATAATAATTTGTACCCCTTAATTAATAAATCTCAACAATTAAAATCTGATTTAATTTATCTGAAAGGAATGGTTCATGCACTTGAGGGTTTTCCTAAACATTTCAACGTGAATAAATTAAAGTTATTTTTTATTCTTGTATGAGAATGTGATGATTATCATTTTATGACGATTCGATCCGTATATTTTATCACTGATAAGCATAGTTTTTATACCTATGCTGCATTTATAAGGATACAAGAAATTAGATAAGTTATAGCAGACATCCAAGGTAGGCAGTTCTTTCAAAATCAAGAGAGAATTTAAATAAACTAGTAGTTTACAGTAATTAAAATCAACGTTTAACACACAATAAATTTTATTGTGTGTTAAACGTTGATTTTAATTATTGTAATTTTCCGCATAAGATTTTATCGATTATCTTTGGTTTCAACGGATTTATTTGTTTATTTTAAACTTTAAGGTAATCAATTTACGCTATGAAGTTTAAGTTTTGCGCTTTTTCCGCTTATTTGGCAATTATATTAAAATAAACTGCTTCCTCATCATCATTAAAGAAAGAATAAGAGTGTGAAAAAATATATCCAATGTTAAAAATTTAATAAAATAAAATTAACAATTGCAGTTATTATTTGATACATTCTTTACGCAAGTTAAACAGTTATTATAAGTTTTTCATGACCTTTACCAAAACATCATCCATCCTGCCGTTTTGCACTCTTGGCGCATTTCCAAAATATTACCACATTGGCAGGCTTTAGCGTTTTGTCTCCAGGAGATACCATGCAAAAATGCGCAATTTAAAGTGGCGATGATAAAAATAAATCAAAAATCCCAAATAATCTGACAAACTAGGTTTTTAACAGAGTTTGGCAGATCGCTACAATAAAAATAAAGCAAAAATAATTTTGAATCAGAATCTTAAAATATTGCAAAAATTATGATGTAAAAAGCATACAGTCACTCAAAAAAGTATTAGGACACTTGGAATTGGAAAATATCTAGTGTTAAAGTATATTTATAAAAATATTAATAACATTAACGCCAAAACAACATTAAAAATGAAATTATTTAGCTTTTGGCAAACATTATGTATTAAAAAAATCTTAAATATTTTGCAATTGCAGCTTTTTCTAGCTTTATAAATGTTATATAATCTCAAATATATCTCAAAAAAGTTTTGGGGCACTTTAAAAAAAAAAAGAATTAAAACATATTTATCGCATCAATAAAATTAATTTACCACCAGTATTTTTTAGTACATTTTAAGTATATGCTACAGGGCATAAAAAAACATAGACACAGACAGTAGACGACACTATTGTCGCCCAGTGACAAGTGATGGTGCCGGCAATTTTTTAATATAAAACATGGGAATAACATAGGCTGATTATGTGACTCGAAGATTATAAAAACAGCAACATTCGTCATAGCAGTAAAATAAAACTCAATAGCACGGCTACAAAATGCTGATTGTTTTGCTACCCAATTAGATGGTTTTACGGGGCATTTTGGAGTTTATAATAAATTAGTTACAGCACAGTTTGTTTGCAGAAGACAGGAAATGAAGTCCAATTTATCTAGCAGAGTTCATTCTAGGCATTTTTCACAGGGCGCGCCGCCCCGCCCGCCCTTCTCTATAAAATTTACCAACCTGGTGGCCCCATCGTCCGAAAACCCCGCCCCGTCAGCCCTTTCACTCGGAAAATCGACCAGGAGAAAAAAAAAAGCACCCTTTTAAGTTAATTTCATTGCTTATTTCAAACCAACTCTAAACTATTTGTAAACATTATGTAACCTGATAGCTCCATTCCTAATCTGTCCCTATTCACACCTGCCCCCTCCCCCACTAAACAAACCCCAACCTCTTTATATACAAACACCAATTACTTTCAGTAAAACTCTAGCACCCATACTGTCATAAATTTTTCTTTGTCTGTCCTGTACAGTGTCTTGACTACCGTGAAAATTCGCCGAAATAAGAAAAAAAGAAAAAGGAAAGATCCCCAGCGTCTCGTGGAGGATCCCCAGAAGTGGATGACCTGGGTGTCGTGAGTTGAGACTTCAGAAAATGACCGTAAAAATATACACTTTGATTTATCGAGTGAAAGAGATGCATACACAGTACCGTAAGAAATTCACAGTAATGAATAATTTCTTTCCTCAGTTTTTAATATTACAGCCTGGTATCCACTGTTAGAATCAAAGCCCAAAACCCAAAAGATTAGTCATCTATATATTTTTTCGCACTGAAGCAAAAGAAAAATGCAAAGAGAAATATTAAAATATTATGTCATATAAATGAAAGAAGTAAAAACTCGCCGTTTTGTCATGAACGTAAATGATTTTCTATTCATTTTAAAAGCTATTTCTCAATCTCTGATGCCTCAAACAGTCAACCATGCATTATGAATAAACAAGGGCAGTACGCAAACCTGGCTTTCTCGAATTGATCTGAATGAAAGAAATAATTTAGTATCTCACTTTTTTTGAGGGGGGGGGGGGGAGAGGTTAAATAAAAATAATTTATTCTGCTACATTGGAGTCTTTCTATACTGCGAAAACTAGGTGCTAACCTTTCTCTTCATACTAATATTTTTTTCTTTCCTTTATTGGGAAAAAGCTTTTAGTTTCGTTTGAAGATATTCTTTAATAAATTTGGTTTTAGCCTGTAGCGTAGGTATGTTTTTTGGCACCCGGGGCCAGCAAGAAATTTTGCGCCCCCACCCCAATAGATATATAACAATTTCTCTCAATTTGGCACCCCTAGGCCTCGGTGCCCGGGGCGGACGCCCCCCTTAGCTACGCAGGGTTGTTAAATACCCGGGTTTTTTCAGAAAAAAACCCAACCCACTGGGTTTTTTCAGGGTTTTTGGGGTTTTTTCAGGGTTTTTGGGATTTTATCAGGGTTTTTTGGGTTTTATCAGGGTTTTTCGGGGTTTTTCAGGTTTTGGGGGGTTATGGGAGGTGGTTCAGAATGCTTGAAAAAAAAAAAAAATTACTTATTACCAAATTTAAAGTAGCTAATTGATTACAAATATATATAAATCAATGACAGTAATCAAAATTATGCTTTGTTTTTAGATAAATTGATTATTAGTAATAATTTATAAAGTATTTTTTATTATTAATAAATAATAGAATAAGCCAAGTAATTCTACATGTCTACATGATTAAATTAGGATTCTAAGCATATATGGTATTTTGTTATGAGTTTCTATTGTATAACATAGAACGGATTACACACCAAAGTATTTTTTTACTGGGAAAAAATTTGTTTGTGTTACTTATACATGCTACAGAGATTAACTAACAATTATTTCTTTTAAAAGTTGTAATGGTATAATTAGGACATTTCTTTTCTTTGGGGTGTGGGGTGATGGTTATAAACTTTATGAGTGTATACTGATATTAAGAAATATAATACAATATATTATATGTGTAATATAAATACATTATATATGTAATTTAAAGTTGAAATTTTGAAAAAACCCACTTGGGTTTTTTCCTGGGTTTTTTCAAGTGGGTTTTTTCAGAAAAAACCCACCTGGGTTTTTTGGGCTGGGCAAAATCATAACAACCCTGTAGCTACACCACTGTTTTTAGCATTGTATTTGAGCGTCACACTTCCGCTTTATTGCCCCTACGGATCGTATGCTACACTAACTTTATGAATCTATTCTATTTTCTTACATTTCCAACTTTAATTCATCGAAAATTCATTCATTTTTTCTTGCTTCACTATGAAAGGTTTATTTTTACTATAAGAAATAATTGGGTCATTCCATGCCAAATCAACCAGTGACTCAACCTGACCCTTTCAGATTTCGATGAAATTCTCAGGAATCATTCTGCCTGATGATATAAATGAGAATATATGTTCATAATTTTTTTTTAGCATCAAAATTTCATATATTTAATTATTTAAATTTTGGAAAATCTTCATTTTTTGGCTTGCTTACATGTTTTTAATTTTAAATTTCTCAAGTTCTATCAAACGTAGAAAATTTTATGACCACTCATTTCAAAGAGGAGTTTATAAGGTTTAATTTGATATGCAAGTCGACTATGTATACTTAAAATAAATAAAATTTTAATTTTTTTTAAATTTTAAATTTGAAAATTTTTTAGATAGTTATTTTTAAAATTTTTGAAAAAATTGCATGTTTGTTGTAATATTATAAGCTTTAAATTCTGAAATTTTTAGAGTGGGATCTCAATGGGATCAGGAGTTATGAAATAAAAACTGAAAATTACCATACAAATCATAAATAAATAACAAAATAGACAGGATTAAATTGCTATTTTAATGGTAATTTTTGCTTTTATTTAATAACTCCTGATCCCATTGAGATCCCACTCTAAAAATTTCAGAATTTAAAGCTTATAATATTACAACTAACATATAATTTTTTCAAAATTTTTAAAAATGACTATCTAAAAAAATTTAAAATTAAAAAATTTTTAAAATTTTAAATTTTATTTATTTTAAGTATACATAGTCAACTTGCATATCAAATTAAACCTTATACACTCCTCTTTGAAATGAGTGGTCATAAAGTTTTCTATCTTTGATAGGACTTGAGAAATTCAAAATTGAAAATATTTATGCAAGTCAAAAAATGATGATTTTACAAAATTTAAATAATTAATTGTATAAAAATTTAAAGTGATAAACAAAAAATAAAAATATGTTCTAATTTATATTATAATTGAGAATGATCCCTGGCAGTTTCATTGAAATCGGAAATGGTCAGGTTGAATATTGAATTTTTTTGGTTGATTTGACATGGAATGACCCAATTGCCCCTCAATTCATTTCAGATAATGACTCACAATACCGGATATTCTTTAAGAGTCTTAGTTGATGGTTATATAATGTAAACACATCGCGAAAGAAACTCAAAATATCAAGTACATTCAAAGATAAATGTTTTCTATTTTCATCCTTTATCTTCTTGCTTAGTAAAAGTCTGTGTCCCGAATCAAATTAGCTGGACTAAATATTTTATTCAAAATAAGTTTCGTTTTCAGCTTATTAATTTTGTTTCAATTTAAAATTCATATTCTTTTTATTCCATAAGTCAAGCAGCAAAATGATCGTACGATCTGCTCTTGCGGCTTGCCGTATTAATTCTATACTATATTATTAATTTTTTTTTTTTTTTTTTGCAAGAGCAATTTTGCTATTGTAAGTCTCTTCTTTTAAATATAAAAATGATCCTATGAATGTATCAACCAATTTGCGTTGCTAAATGCAGAAAAAAAACTACTGAGTTGTCAGAAAAGAAAAAAAAAAAAAAAAAGAAAAACCAAATTTTTTTCCTATCACTGTTAGAAAGAAAAAAAAAATCCATATCTCCTACGCAAGTCGACCAATTTCTTTCAAATTTTCAGCAAGTTGAAATGATAGTAAGTTAGGCAGTGTAATAAATGTTTGTTAAAATATAACCAGTTTTTAGAAAATTACAATGCCTGCCAAAAATTTCCACTATACAGAAACTGCGAAGAAAGAGTTGTTTATTAACCTCGCTAAATGAAATTGGAAATCTACTGTTGTTTACTCAATCAGATCATCAAAACTTTGGATGGATCATGTTTTGCTGTGCAGAAAAGAACCATGACTAGATTATTTATTTATTTTTTCTCTTTTTCATTAAGATTTGATTTTAAGGGACAATTTTGAGTAAAAAAAAAATATTTTCTGAAATTTACATCAATTTTTCTGAAAGGTTGCAAGAGAGTCAGGGGGCGGGGGGGGGGCATCCACTCTCGGCACAATGGTTATTTTCTTGGTTTTTTTTTTTTTTCTTTTCCTCGCGATCCTTTGACAAAATCTAGAGTTTTTAAAGCAATTTTTGATAAAATTTGCCGTTTCTTCGACGTAATCTGAAGAAATTAATATTTGTTTCGTGAACTATGGATAAAATTTGCGATTTTTCACGATAGTTTGATCCCTTTTTTCCGCGATTCTTTGACGATATTAACAATTTTTTTTTCTTTTGAAAGATTGACTATTTATCGAATATCACGATGGATTTTATATTCAAATTTTCGGAATTAAAACCATTTTTTTTCTAATTTTCGGATAATTATCGCCTTATTTTTTCAAAAAATTGGAACGGAATCACTCCTTAACCAAACATACTTTTATAAAAACTTATATTTAGCTTTTATAGAAAAAATCATCTCAAATTTGCTTCCTTTTACTTCAAATAGCTTCCTTTTTTACTTTTTTTTTTTTTTTTTCGATTAAAATATCTGTTTTAATATTAGCGGATTTTTTTTTTTTTTTTTTTTTTTTTTTGTGTGTGTGTGTTTATTGAAAATGCATTCTTGACATAAATCATGCCCTCCTTTTTTTTTTCTCCTTGTAAAAAGGGGGCAGTAGATTTTTTTTTTTTTTTTTTTTTAATAAACAGAAAAGGATCTGAAATTCGGAATTGCCGAGGTCCGGAGGGTTCCAGATTTTGGACTTTGTACTTATTAGCAAGTCAGTCGAGTTCTGTTAAAACCTAAAATTCTACTTAAACTTTTTTTTATGGTCTTTATTGAAAAATGGAAAACATTATTTAATTTTACAGTTTTATAGTTAGAGCATCACTGCACTTATAAATAAAAAACAATTTAAAAAATTTTTTGAAAGTAGTTAGTTTGAATTTAAGAACAATTTTAAGAAAAATGCCAGTACGGCAAAGTGAAAACAGATTTTCAAATGGAACCGTTAAAAAAAAAGGATCTGGGGCCAGATGGTAAAGAAAAAAAAAATTCACATTAATAATTTTATTTAATAACTTCATTTGAAAATAATAAAATTGAGATTTTTCTGTGTATCAGCTGTTTTTATGTAATTTTTTGAAAACAAGGACCAAAATTAAGTGTCTGAAAGATTTTACGGATGCAAAGTAAGCAAAATAAGTGTAAACTACGCTGTCCTGATTTATTGCTATTCGAAGAGAAATCATAGGAAAGGTACTGCAAAATAGCAGGACACTCCCTTGTTCTTCCCCATTGCGAGGGTTTTTCTGAATAACAGAGAAAAGACTACTAAATTGAAGAAAAAGAAGAGAGAAAGATGTTAAAAACTTTCTGCAATGACGCATTATCGTCCGTTTAATCTGCGATATTTACGACCTATTTGGGGCAACAGAAAAGGTGGAAATGTGCTTGTTTTCGGTCTTTTTTGGAATATTTAAAGGGTGAAGGAATTGCTTCCCCTTATTTTTAAGGGAGGAGACGTTTACTTTTCATTGGAGCAAAGGAGATTGGTGAAAATTTCCACCAGTTTCAGTAAAGACCACAATTCCAGTATCAGAATCGTACAGTTCGTGCCAAGTTAGTTGAGTGTGTTAAATTGTATAAGATTTTTAAGTTCTTATTCAGCGTTAATGTCTTCAGAGAAAAATGGTGGACATTAATATTATATAGTTTGGAAAGAAAAAATAAAGTCATAGTTCTAATGTATTCCCATCGCCTAGGAAAATATAGGTAAGTATTTATTTATTTTTAGCATTATTGAAATCAATGTAATAATATTATATATGTACCCATTTTAAATCTAAAAAAAATCGTCAAAAGTTTCATAAATTTTTTTATATATTGTATAAAGGAGAAAAATTATACTGGGCTAGGCTAGAGCACTAAAATGGCCTTCTGTTGTTACTTAATGCTAAAAAATCGCCGCAAAACATAATAAAAACGTTAAATTTCGCATTAAAAAAAAAGACGCAAAATTCCAAAAATCACATCCCCTGCCCCCTCATAAAAAAGGAAGGAAAAATCATCTGCTTTCCGTTTCTCAGCTCATGAAGTTTAAAACTTTTAAAAGTAATTTTTTTTTTTTTTTTTTTTTAAATTCTGTTGTATCCAATTTGTTACTCTACTATATCAATAAAAAATCATAAAAAAATTTCTGCCACACTAACCCGAAATTAACGTTTCCCCTTTCCAGGGTTGGCAAGTTTCTTCCGCAGTGGAAAAAACCGGCCGGAAGAAATAGGTTTCTTCCAAGTGGAAGAAATGGAAGAAACTGTTTTTCTTTAAGAATTTACCATATATTTTCAATTTTGTAAGATATAATAAATATCTTCTCCCTATAATCTAATATAAATTAATTTCACTGGACCAAAACAAATTTAATTAAGTATAT
Source organism: Maratus speculifer (assembly GCA_964019185.1). Taxonomy (NCBI): domain Eukaryota; kingdom Metazoa; phylum Arthropoda; class Arachnida; order Araneae; family Salticidae; genus Maratus; species Maratus speculifer. The sequence continues at coordinate 199,277,015 of OZ025298.1, read as the reverse complement.
ATGATAAATTAATCAGTTTTTAACCAAGATCACACACAACACTTATCTAGAGATCTTCAACCATTGGCTAAATGAAAAGAAATTTTATCCAAAATACACAAAATCAGTTAAATGTTATTCATTTCAGTTTAACCAACATATTTTTTTTATTATTTAAATTTCTGAAACTAGTAGTAAATAGTGGAGATTCTTTACTAATGCTAGAATGAAACCCATTTAAATAAAAGATTTTAATTTACATTTATTTTATTAATGTAAATAATGTATAATAATTACTATATTAGAGATCAATCAAAAATACAGTTTTGTTTTTGGCCCAAAATCTGAGTTTTGCCAAAAACAAGGCCAAAAATTCGGCCAGATCGAAATACTTAGTATTCCAAAAACCTTGTTTCTTCCTTCAGAAAATTTCAATTTTAGTTATTGATTTGAACTGTATCGGCTCAAATGAAGTATTGCAATGAACTTCAATTATTTATAATTATCTGTCATGATTTATCAATTATCTCATAGAAAATTTTTAGTTTAAACTGCATTATATTTCAAATATTCTTTGAGAAAGTAATAGAATAACAAATGATCATTTACAAAAATCATTATAGAAGAAAAATCAAGATGTATATACCTAAAACTAAAATATTTTTTAATTAAATGAAATTTGTATAATTAGAAAATCTTTCTGTGTCATGGATGAATTAATTACATATTATTGTATATGAAAATAAAGATTATTAACAGTTTTACATAATTAATAAATACTATACATATATAATTAATTTCAATTATATATATTTATGTATTAATTACTTTAAAAGCTACAATTTAATTACTTGAAATTTTTTTGGATGTTACCATTTTCAGTCAAAAAGTAGGAAGGTCTCCTAAACTCAGTTTTGGCTTTAAAAATCTGTTTTGATCTATCCTCAGTATTAAAAAAAGTCATTAAAATCTTTATTTTTCTTAATATAATGCAACACAGTATAGCAAAGCAGTAGGATGCTGCAATCAATTTCTTAACTTAAATTGGATGAAAGAAAAAAAATGAAGATTTTTTTTTCAAGTCCTACACTTCAGGATAGTTTATAAGCAGTTTGATATACCCATAGATGTTTTTAGAACACTAATCTTTTAAAATCAGCATTGGAATACTCATGCTAGATGAAAAGATGAAAAATATAAAAAATTAAACTTATTTATTTACTGTGTTGCACAGTTTAAAATAATGCACATTTAATATGAAAATAATATATTTTATATGAAAAACAATTTGTAGGTAGTTTTTTCCTTTTTTATAAATGGAGCAATAAATAAAAAAAACCCATTTCATAATAAAGAATCCCAACCTCTACAGTAGTAAAAATCCATCAACTGAAAATGTCTGTTGAACCTGAAGTTTGTTATTAAAAAAAATAACTGATCTTTGCAAAAATATTTCTTAATAATTAAATTTTCCAATTTAGATTTCATGTAATTATACTTTAATTATTTTACATAATTAATATACTTTAACTTTGAGCATTTGTTTTGGTTTCTGGTGGTTTTTTCCATTTCTTCCAGTTTTTTCCATTTCTTCCAGTTTCTTCCGGTTTTTTCCAGTTTCTTCCACTGTCCTGGAAGAAATAGGTTTCTTCCGGAAGAAACCCAACCCTGCCCCTTTCCCACCTCCTTATTAAGTACACAAAATATAAACCATTTAAAACTCCTTATTTTCTTTTATTTAAAATCTTTAATAAGATAAATAAATAACAAGTGATTCAATAGTTCCTTAAAGGGGAAAAAAACTGTTTCTTTTGATTCCTACCTCATTAAATCAAAAATCTTTCAAAGTCTTTTTTCTTCTTCTTTAACTGTTGCTTCATTTTGCTATAACAATGAAAAATTGATCATGTAATTCTCTCCCCCCCCCCCCCCGCATTCAAGATTGAATATTCCTCTCCTCCTCTACCTAACATACAAAATTTGAAAACTCTTATTATTATTGTCTTATTTGTAAATCTTTAGTATAGTAATTTATCAGTCATCTAATAAACTCGCCCCCCCCCCAACCCTTCTCAAGAAAATATACTATTTTTCCTCTCAGTTTCTACTAATGTGTAAAAAATCATGTTATTTACAAAGTAAACAACTATTAGTTTTTTTTTTTTTTTTTCAATAAATAAATAATAATACAGTAGAAAAAATGTAAGCTTGGCTTGTAGAAGGAAAGGGAAAGGAAGGTGGGACTGGGGGAAGTGTAAAATTCTAGAAAGGGAAATATACGATTATTTTATATTGTCACTGCAAAGTGTGAGAGGGGGGGGGGGGTGATTCTCGTTCGAAAATTTAAGGCATTCTCTTCCGAAAGTTTGAAATTGGGTTATCAGTTCCGCATAGTTGCCAACTTGTACGGTTTTGCGCGCGGAAAAAACAATCACGGAGAAATGCAAATTTTGTGAAAGGATCACCGAAAAAGCACACATTTCGTCAATATTTCATGGCAAAACGACGATTTCGTCATGTTTTTGTCAATGAACTTCATCAAAAGATCGCTGAAAAACGCGAATTTCCTGTGCGGATGGCGAAAAAAAAAACGGGCTATTTCACCAAATATCGCAGATAAAACGCTAATTTCGTCTGAAGACCGCAGAAAAACGTCGATTTCGTCTAAAGGTTGCAGACTTATGGAAAATTTCGTTAAAAGATCGAGGAAAAAAAAAGTCATTTTCGATAAAAAATCGCTTAAAAATATTTTATCAAAAGATCATTGAAAAAAAAGCCGATTTCATCAAAAGTTGATGGAAAAAACGCCGATTTCGTCAAAAGATCGTGGGGATAAGACACTGTTTTCGAGAAAAGATCAGGTAAAAATGCAAATTTTGTCTAAAAATCGTAAAAAACGCAGATTTCATAAAAAAAAAAAAAAAAAAAAAAAAAAAAAAAAAAAACACGAGAAAACGCCGATTTTGCGAAAAGATCACAAGAAAATTGCCGATTCCGACAAAAGATCGCAATAAATCGCCAATTTTGTTAAAATATCGCAGATAAATCGCTGATTTCGTCTGAAGATTGCGGGAAACGGTGATTTCGAAGATCACGTTAGGGGGGTAACTCGCGGAATTCCCCCCCTCCCCCGATTTCCGAAAATGCGATGTGAATTTCCGAAATTTTTTTTCACCCTGAATCACCCCTGACGGGTAAAGGGGGAGATGAAAATACTTTTTTAGGAATGGGGGAAGTTCGATTAGTTGATTATTTATAATTACATTAATGTGCCCTTTTTTTTTCAATGTGCCCTTTTATGGCAAAGTGCACCCTGCCTGCCCTTGATCCTAGAATGAACTCTGTATCTAGGAAAATTTAAATTAAGTAAATGAAGAATAGAAGGTCCATGGATTTTGCCATGATTGTAATTGATAACATTTTTCTTGAGAATGACGCAAAAAAAAAAGTTGGCAGACTTAACAAGAAATGGAAGGACTGCAAACAGAGGCAAGAACAGCGGCTTTAGATTCGTATGAAACAATATTTGGATAGAGACTTGGTTTGGGTGTCGTGTGTTGTTCACAGATCCGACTTAGCTATGTCTCATTTCGAATTAGTTATCAAAGTACAGCATTAAAAAACTGAATAGCTACACTTTATTGAGTTTCTTCCCCGCGCTTTGAAGAGCTTACAAAAGTATAAGGAACAGAAAATTAAAGTACCTTTCGTTTCCCTGCATTTTTCTAAAATTCGTTGAATAAAAAATTTTATGACACAAACATTCTTTCACGCAGAGCATTATGAATCATCGAACAACTTATGAAAACTGAAGAAGTCTCTCAATTTTTGCTCCTTTGATTATAGATGCAAGATAATGGACCAGAATGCCTGACTTGCCTAATGCCTGGATCTTATGAAGCACTTTGTAAAACTTTAAAAAGACAATCAGAGCCCTTTTATTATAGGCTAATTCCATGGGTTCGGTAGTGTAAGTCACATAACTTATTAATTGCTATGCTTGTTAGCCACCGTTATTTTTGAAAAGTCTGCTTGGCCTTATTCAATTAATGAGAATGTGCCAATAAAATTAATCACATTTTATTTTTTTTGTTCTATAATACTGGTAGCCAAAAATCGTAGCCTGTGACTTACACTACAAGTACTCATGGAAATAGCCTATACTGGCAGATATAGAATTCATTTGGAATTTTTAAAGAATAATCGATGAAAATAAATGCAGCATTACGGAAGAGAGTTATTCTGACAGATGTAAATTTAACAACTAGTTTCTATCAAGCGATGCTGGTCTGCAGAGAAAAGGAAAAAACTGTATTAAGTTGTAAAGAATATGTTTCCAAAATATTGATATTCCAAAATGATGATTGTTCCAAAATATTGAATTTTTGTTCAAATGACCATCCTCAACGGGCTAGATATTTTCTTAAATGTAAGAAAACAAGGGTGATTAACAAAGCTGGGTTTTTGTCGGCAGAAAATTGTTTCTGCCGTGCCAGTGGCAGACAGTGGTTATAACCGGTTTAAACCAGCAGAAACTGGCAACAGTTGGTATAAACTTCTTTCATGACATAATCTGAGACTTTTTTAGTAGCATTAAATTTCTAATGTACATTTTATTTAGGATAAATAACAAATAAAATATTGTGAGGTTTTAATTAAAAAATAAATTTGTATTTTTGAATCTTTCAGGAAAAATCAACCATATTGTTTGCAGATAGTTGAAAATCACAAAAATGATATTAAGAACGTAGCAGTTGTTAAAATTGTAGATAAATAACATGACTTATGAAAAATAATTGTTACAAATACAGTAAAACCCCAATCTACCGTTCCCGCATTGATCGTTTTATTTCTACGGTCCCTGCACAAATTATATTTAAATAATGTTAACAAAACCTGCATGCATCGTTCTTTAAAAAATCGTTTTCCTGCATTCATCGTTGTAAAATTTTTCTCCTCTCCGAAATGAAATCGAATGTCAGGTGCATTCATATGAACTGCAGTTATATCTTTTATCTTAAAATGTTTCATTTGTGCTTTTTTAAAGAGAAGGGGGGGTTGGACAATGTTTAGCGCTGATATTAAGACATGTATGTACGTAATGAGGAACAGGTGTTCTTGTTTGGAACATGGGTTATTCCATTTTGCATAAAAGGGAGGATGGATGGATTTTTTATCCAGCTGCTACATTCTTGGGTAATATGTTGTGCACAATGCAGGTGTTTAATTTCAAGAATGTCGGTTTTTAATTTAATACATTCTGCTCTAAATTTTATGCGTTCTGTGAATTTTAAGTATGGCAAAACAAATCCGAACCTTAGAAGAAAAGCTTCAAATCATAGATGAAGTGGAAAAGAATCCGCTTGAGAAAAAAAGTAGCATCGCTAAATGTTTAGGTATACCGCCTTCAACCCTCAATTCGACAATTTCGAAAATGAAAGAAATTAAAGAGCAGGCTGTTAAGTATGGAACTTCTGCAAAAAAGAGAATAACAACCAAAGTGTCTACTTATAGTGAATTGGAAAGAATTCGCTTGGTACGAGTAGGCTCGGGCATCAAATATTCCTGTTGATGGGAATATTCTTTGAGAGAAAGCACTTGAAATAGCGGCCTCATATGTCATGGATAATTTTTCTGCATCAAATAGGTGGATTTCACATTTTAAAATTCGCCATGGTCTGGTATCCAGGAAATTATGTGGCGAAAGTGCTTCAATAGTAAATACTGATGAAATAGAAATGTGGTTCAAAAAACTTCCAAAGTTACTTTTAGGATACAAGGATTGTGACATCTACAATGCAGATGAAACAGGCCTGTTTTGTAAATGTTTACCAGACAGAATGCTAGCGTTCAAAGGAGAGTCTTGTCATGGGTGTAAACATTCTAAAGAAAGTGCTACTATGCACAAATAAGGACGGTTCTGATAAACGAGTACCCCTCGTTATTGGTATATCTGCTAGACCTTGATGTTTAAAGAATGTAAAGAAACTTCCAGTAGTCTACCATTCGAATGCCAAAGCATGGATAAATAATTATATTTTTACAAAGTTTCTTCTTGACTTTAATAGATCAATCGAAGTTCAAAAAAGAAAAATCATCTTATTTATTGACAATTCTTTAGCTCATCCACCAGATACGTCGTTTTAGAAAAATATAAAAGTCAGTTTTTTCCCAGCTAACTGTACATCTGTCATACAACCTCTTGATGCCGAGATAATCAACTGTTTTAAGAAATTTTATAGGAGAAAGATTGTAAAATGATATTTATGTTCCTTGGAACAAGAAAAAAGAACATATACCAAAAATAGATCCTTTGCAGGCTATTCACTTTATACTTTCAGCATGGCACGAAGTAACCTTTTCAAACATCCAGAATTGTTTTGTAAAATGCAGTTTCGAGCAAAAAATTCATTAAGAATACTCAATAGAAGAGAAGCAAATAATGATGATGGAGACAATAATGCTATTGAAGAATGGTTGCGTATAGGAGATGTATCTGGTGTGAAATTTAGCGATTATATTTCCATTGATGAAGATGTTGCAACATGTGGTGTCCTAAGCATAGAAGAAATGTGTGATGATGAACAAAATGAAAATAGTGATGAAGAAGCAGATGTTAATGTTCATGTCAATGAAGCTGAGCCTACATCAGTGCCAAGTCTGCCTGAAGCAATTTCGGCATTTGAAACTGTACGAACTTTCATATATGCACATAAAATAACAGAAAAAGATCAGAAAAATATTGCACATCTTGAAAATTTGATGTTTAATTTAAAAAATGAGCAAAAAACCCAACATAAAATTACTGATTTTTTAAAATAAATATCAATTTTATGCAACTTCGATTTATTTATTTTACAGTTTGGTAAGTAGTGAATTAGTATTTATTAGTGTACTGTATAAATTGCATGTATTAATAAGGTATAAACATTGATTTTTCCTGCTTTGACGTTAACCCGCATTCATCGTTTTTTTCAACGCACCCCTTAAAAAATGATGGATCGGGGTTCTACTGTATTAAAATGTATTGATGTTCTTTAGATAAAAGCAAAAGACATGACTGTTTTATTGCAGCTGCTCATAGAATTTGCTTAACTTTATTTAATGATGAAAATATCATAAAACTTACAAATGCAAGATTCAGATCTCATTTAATGCAATGCTAGTTTTTATGCTAGCTTATTTACTTCATCCTAAGTATATGGGATCAAAATTGACATAAAGAATGAATGAGCATAAAGAAAGGGCAGGGAATTTACTTTTTGATATTTAACCTAAATTTTGTGCCATATATAATAACTCCTTGTGTCAAAATCGACACTTTTCCCAGAAACATATTTCCCCAAAGAAGTCCTAGAAAATTTCTAGCCTCCTGTGGGTAGTCGCTTTTAAAAACAAATACTGGTGAAAATGAGAATTTTTTAAATTTTACATTCTTCATAATGACATTACCAGCAGATAATGCTAGTCTTGAAAGAATATTTTCAAACTTTTCTATCCTTCAGAACAAATTAAGAAGCAGTCTAGGTTAAGAAAGATTGGCAAAATTAATCTTACATTATAGAATGCTCTTAGTATATTTCTTTTTTAACAAAAATAAATTTGTTATTTCAATACTGTGAAATAATTGTATAAGATATTTCATTGGATTTTTCTTCTGTTATTTTTGTGCTACAATTATTTGCTATATATATTTTCATAAGAACCATTTCTCTTTGTATGTAGTAATAGATAATTTTTAAGTTGTCACAGTGTATTATTATTTAAAAATATTCTGAAAAGTAATGTTAAATTATCATAGAATTTTTTGTAAATTCCTTTTTTTGGCACGACTGAGTTTTAACCCCTTCTTGGCACGTTTTCAAAGTATCGCCACATTGGCGTGCTTTTGCGTTTTGCCTCCCGGAGTTTGACTCCAGGAGACACCATGCAAAAGAGCGCAATTTAAAGTGGCGATAATAAAAATAAATCAAAAATACATGTTTTAAACATAGAAATTTAAAAGAATTTGAAATATCACATATAAAAAAACCCAAATAATCCACTTACAGACAAACTAGGTTTTTAACGGAGTTTGGGAGATCGTGACAATAAAAATAGAGCAAAAATACATATATTAACGCAGAATCTTAAAATATTGCAAAAATTAGGATGTAAAAACATGCATATTGCGAAAAATTAAAACGAAAAATAAAATTTAAGATTCCCTATTCGGATGACCATAACTAAAAATTTAATTTAGATACAAAGCTTTTAGAAGAAAAAAAATTCTTTTGGAAACGATAAAAATGTTAACATGGTATTTTTTTTATTTTATGGTTTTGAAACATCAAGAGAAATATTCGTTTTCATGATAAGTTCCATCACTTTGGTTCTAAAACTATATTTATAGTACTATTTCACTTAAAAAATATTTAATGATTCAAGGTGAATTTACTTTTCAGAATTTATTAGTTTTTATTTACCTAATTAGCCGACTTATTGTTATGAATAGCAATCACATGTACAACTAGTAAAGACTAACATTATAACAGGAATTTAGATGTTAACCTCTACAGATCTGAAACAAATATTACGAGGGACCACAAAAACCTGTTAAAAATTACAATACAACATCTCCAAGAATATATCATTCTATATATCGATGCATGTGATAGGCATGTATTTATTTAAAAAGGTTTAGAAGTAATTTTAACAACTTTAAAAGCATTTGAATGAGTTTAAATGATGTTATTTAGTATCTCCTCCAGGCGACATCAGAACTGAGGAGAATAATTTGTCACTTAATGTTTTAATTATGGCATGCGAATTCGGTAGATGCGAACTTACATTTGATCCATTACAAACATAACAATTAACAATCTGTCTGAACTGAGAATGCAGCCCATTTTTTTTTTATGTGACTACCCTATAAATTGCAGGGTCTACATATTTACATGATCCAGTGAAAGTTATGTAGTTTATTAACCAGCAACAGAAGTGAAATAGACATAACTAATAAGGTACAGAAGTTTGTCGGTCATTCAATATTCTTATAGATTACTTTTCTGTTACTACAGAAGAAGAGGGAATTTATCAACATTTGTTTAGGACAAAAGACCAAACGTATTGTCGCCCAGTGAAAATATCTTAAAATATGCTCTGATATGCTAGACGTTAAATTTCAGTATACAGTAGACTCCCTCAAATTCGCACAGCTTGGGACCAGAGGTTTTGCAGATTTTAGAATTTTGTGGATTTCTGGTCATGGCTTTGTTTACATTTTTTAAAGTAATTTGAATGTAATTAATATTGGAATCAAAAGTATAATGAATGCTTACAATATGCTAAAATATTAAAATAAGTAATAAACTAAAATAATAAAAATTTAGATAATTTTTAAAATGATAAAAATAAAATACTAAAAGCAAAGGCCAAATTAATAATCAATAATGTACAATTAAATATTCATTATAAAGATGAAATGTGTTTTTCCTAAATTATTCAATGAAACTTGCCTCATAAAGATACATTATTAATTCACATCAAGATCATAAAATAACGAAGCTTTATTTCAGATTTAGCCAGACTTAATGACTAAAAAAAGCTTGATTAATACATAAATATATTTGGTAAGATTGTGAATATCAAAGATATCAGCAATATCTTTATTTTTTCAGAAATAAATTATTCTTTCTTCTTTTAAACAACATGAATTGAATAACCTTAACAAAAATTACAAATTAAAAAATATATAGAATTGATATAAAACTAAAAATGTCAAATTTTGCACCTACATCTGAACTGAATGTTTCATTGTTTACATCCGTAAAATATATGCGGATTTTAGGAGTACGGATTTGAGGGAGTCTACTGTATATGTGTCTTTCATGTAACAATGGGGAGAAGGAAAGGTATTTCTGTGGATGTGTGAAATCTGGTTATAAATCACTGGAAAAATGGGAAATCAGTTTATGGTATAGGAAAAATTTTAAAACTGGGTAAGTCTAGTGTATTTAATATCAGGGTTGGGTGGTTTTTACTGGTATTTACCGTGGTTTTTACTGTCTTTGGAAAAACATGTTTTTACCATGGTTTTTACTACTTATTAAAAAGTTATTAGTTTGACTGTTTTTGTCACTTTTATGAAAATTTATCTACTATGTTTTCATTTTTTCTTACTATACAGTCACCGCCAAAAAAATCTTGACACTTTCGATTTTTGATGTTTTGTTAAATATCTAGAAATATACAGAAGGAATTATTCTGAAACTCCTGGTGTGTAAACAAAATAGTAGGGATGGGACGAATATTCGGCCACTATTCGGTATTCGGCCTATTCGGCCCTTTTGCCGAATATTCGGTTGGCCGAATATTGAAGGCTTGTTGACCGAATACTTCGGCCGAATACCTGTAGCCGAATATTTAGAGATATCTTGCCGAATATTGCTAAAATCTCGCCGAATAGTGAAAGATATCTTGCCAAATAAATTTCGGATTTAAAGAATTTCATTCTTGAAATCTTTTTTCCTCTAATCCAAATTGGCTACTTTATTTATGAAGTCATTCTCACTCTTACTTACAAAATATGGAGTTATTCAGATACTAAAAAATATACAGCCTTTCTGTATTTCCTATAAAAGTTAGTGATATTCTAGAAAATGCTACCCAAGTTGGAGATTTAATTGTACGGGAAATGTCATCATTAGAGACTATATTACAATTCAAAATATAAAAATACTGCCTTATTCTAAAATGCTCGAATATTTTTTAATGTCTGCAAATTCCATGCACATATAAAAAAGGCTCTTATGAAATTCATAACTTATTTTCTATAAAGTAAGAAATGAAAAAATTTATTTACTAGGGGTGTTAATGAAGATTCATTTTCAAAATTAAATTAAATATATCACCATTCCAACTACAACGGTACATCTGAAAGCAGAACTGGTATCAAACTCGATACACATTAGATGACACAACTTGCTTTATGAAGATGGTTTTATAAATATTTTAATATAAATTCTAAATACTCAACAAAAATTTTTCATTCTTATAGTTTTCACTTTTAAATAATTATTTGCATAATTACTGACTTAAATATGTAACATTATTATGTATATATTTTTAATTTAATCTTCCTTCCTTCATGTTGTTATCAATTCCTGTTTATCCTTTTAATGCTTGTTGAATAAGTGGAATATTGAAGTTGAATATTGTATGTGCCGATTCAAATATCAAAGATTTTGTTAACATATGCATTCTACTTTAAGCATAACCTTTTGCTTTAATGTAATTTGTAATTTAAAGCTTGGCATCTGATTTCAGAACAGTCTCATTCTTACAAATTTGCTTATCACTAGGGACACAAACTCTAAATGATCAAATTTACTTCATTAAAGGTTATTTCAGAAAATATGTCCTTGTGAGTTCTGACAGAGAGAGAGAGATTAAGAATATTATTGATTTTGGATACGAGAAGTATCAATTGATAGTAAAAGTGAAGTACATTCTTCATATTTTAATGGAAATATTTTCCCATCTTGACTTACTGAAAATCAATTTGATGTACATTAGAATAAAGGATATAATGCAATTTCATAATTTTTTTGTGTTAAAATAAGTTTTTCAAGTTTAAAAATACATTTAAAAGCTCATTTAAGAGTAATAATTATTAAGTTGCTCCTATTTTTTAAATTATATATAATAAAAATTTATTTTCTTTATTGGAAAAAAAATGTTACTATTCGGCCGGCCGAATATTCGGTATTCGGCCTAAAATTTGGCCGAATATTCGGTATTCGGCTGTTCGGCCAAATCACTATTCGTCCCATCCCTACAAAATAGTACACGTCATATATTTTGACAAAGATTTTTCCCCCGAAATCTAACAGGGGACCGTCAATACATTGAAAAAGAACGAAGATCTTTTGGATCACCCTGTCAAAACTAATGAAGCAAAACAGTTTAAACTGCAGATAATGATTAAGTGGCTTATTGTGATAAGTTGTGTCGATTTTTATGAATATAGCTTGAAAACTCATAGAGAAATTAAAGTTTTTATAAAAACGGCCCAAAAATTTTCCAAGTTTTTTGCTTATAATTTTCAGAGCTCTTCATAAAACACAATAATCTTTTCAGAAAATATGACAAACAACATTGCACATAACACCCTGTAATCAGAAATAAAAAATAATGAAAAATGTATGAAAAATGAACGGGTTTACTAAATAATATTTTACTGCACATGCGTCAACGCTATTAAAATTTCATTTGCATATTATGTTAGTTAAATGTATAGAGCAACTTTTGTGAAAGTTTCAAAAACATAGCTTGAAAACTCTGAAAATTATCGTTAATAGAATATTGTCAAAATCCATTATTCCCAAAATGAAGCAAAAAGATGAGGGGCTGTATCCATATTCCATTGATTAGTACCTACACAGTATTGCACGTACTACTATATTTGGATACAACTCCTTATCTTTTTGCTTTATTTTGGAAATAACGGATTTTGACCGTATTCTATTGACGATAATTTTTAGAGTTTTTAAGCTATGTTTTTGAGACTTTCACAAAAGTTACTTTATACATTTAACTAACATAATATGCAAATGAAATTTTAATAGCATTGACGCATGCGCAGTAAAATATTATTTAGTAAACCCGTTCGTTTTTCATACATTTTTTATTATTTTTTAATTCTGATTACAGGGTGTTATGTGCAATGTTGTTTATCATATTTTCTGAAAAGATTATTGTGTTTTATGAAGAGCTCTGAAAACTATAAGCAAAAAACTTGGAAAAATTTTGGACCGTTTTTATAAAAACTTTAATTTTTCTACGAGTTTTCAAGCTATATTCATAAAAATCGACACAACTTATCACAATAAGCCACTTAATCATTATCTGCAGTTTAAACTGTTTTGCTTCATTAGTTTTGACAGGGTGATCCAAAAGATCTTCATTCTTTTTCAATTTATTGACGGTCCCCTGTTTGATTTCGGGGAAAAATCTTTGTCAAAATATATTTCGTGTACTATTTTGTTTACACACCAGTAGTTTCAGAATGATTCCTTGTGTATATTTCTAGATATTTAACAAAACATCAAAAATCGAAAGTGTCAAGATTTTTTTGGCGGTGACTGTAATTCTATATTTAACAATATTCATCAATTTAGTTTCCAATTAGGTATAAATTTTTGGGAGAGAATTCTGGGTGAGTAAAAGAATACTTTATGAAAATAATGGGTTTTAATAGACATAAAAAGCCTAGAAAACTTTCATACTATGTGTTTTCTTCTTACAAGAATTCAAAATTTTAAAAGATATTATTAAGCATTTATCATTATTAAGCCTAAAAACTATCATAACTATCATAAGGCACATAATGGAGACTAGTTTACTAATTTTTATTTAAACTAAATGAAAATAAAATAATTATAAGTACACATTTTCCACACTTTAAAATCCTAATCATTTTAATAAAAGAACTAATGCTTACAACTGTCCTCTTAATGTAGTCTGTGCAGATATTAGTATATTTTACCTGTCTATGTTCTTGGAGTCTCTTAGCATTCTGTAACAAAATACAAGCTTTCTGTACACCAAGTTTATGTCTTAATTTACTATGCGTATATGAAAAGTTTGAAAAAAAAAAAAAAAAAATCTTTCTATGAGTGAAAAACTACAAGGGTTGAAGACTCACCATTAAATGTAGGAATTCAGGATTTATTTCTTTATTATTTAACATTCCCCACCAAATTTTGCCTTTGCTTGACTTTTTGTTTAAAGAAGCTCATTGGAAATGAATACAAGTGTGGAAAAGAGTACAATTAAAATATAAATTTGCTTTGTGAAACGGTAAACATCTGTTATATAGATTTGGAATAGAAAATATAAAAAATCTCTATGATTAGCAGCTTTAGAGAACTGACTAATTCTTTATTTCTCTTTTTGTTTTATATATATATATATATATATATATACACACACACTAATTACATGAAAATAGAATTTTTATCTATAGTACAGTCAAAGTTCTATAATCTGCAGAAGTTAGGGCCAAAGGTTGTGCGGATTATGGAATGTGTGGATTATAGAGTATTATGGATTATATATCATTTTATTATTCCTGGACAGCATTTTAATTCTACAATCAGTATAATATGGAAAGATAAATATGAAATCTAATTTATTAATTTAATAGGCTGTCTCAAAAAACTCCTTTTTAAAGTTATTTTATTAAAAAATTGATATAGATGTGCATTTCAATAAAAATAATTACATAGGTTCCATAACACTGTTAATAAAATAAAACAGTTAATAACAAGTAGTTTTATTATGATTTTTTTAATTAGTTGTTTTAAAAATTCATTTTTGGATCAAGAATTTGTAAATTTTCTTAACTGTTTATTTCACTATTTACATGTGTAAAGTTGCATGCATTATAGAAAATTGCAGATTATGGAAGATAAAATAAATTCAAAATTTTTAATGTTTACCATAAACTATTTTTATTTGAGAAAATGCAAATTATTAACAACAATTAATGACATAAAATGATCATAAAAAAAAATCTTTCTTAGGGAGATTATCTTTTAAGAATTAAAAAAACTCAATGTATAAAGTCAAATAATAGGACTTTGAAAAATTGGGTTCTAGTTAAGCACTTGTTTACCTTTAATTAAAATATGTAATAAGTAATATTTAAATCCTTAGTGCCATCCTTAATGGATGATAATCACATTATTATCCTTAGAATAATTTCAAGGTAGCTTAAGGCATTTTAAGCATGTTTCTTCATTGAAGCCCTTTTTCCATCCTTTATTAATGAAAAAATAATTAATTGACCATTATGAAGTTTTTGTGGATAATTTTAAAAATACAGTAGACTCCCTCAAATCCGCAAACCAGAAATCTGCAACTCTCTAAAATCCGTACATATTTTATGGATGTAAACAATGAAACTTTCAATTCAAATATTGGGACAAAATTTGACTTTTTTAGTTTTGCATCAATTCTATATATATTTTATTTTAATTTTCTTAATAATACTCTTCATGTTTTTTAATAAAGGAATAATTTTTTTTTTTTTTTTTGGAAAAAATTCAAGATATTGCTGATATCACTATTAACACAATCTTCTTACCAAATATATTTATGCATTATTCAAGATTTTTTAGTTATTAAACCTGGCTAAACTTGAAAAAAAAATCCTTATTTTATGATTTTGATGTGAATTAGTAATATACTTTTATGAGGCAAGTTTTGTTGAATAATTTTGGAAAAATACATCTAATCTTTATAATGAATATTTATTCATACACTTCTAATTATTAATTTGACCTTTGCTATTAGTACTTTTATCACTTTAAGAATTATCAAAATTTTTATTATTTTAGTTTATTACTTATTTTAATATTTTATTATATTGTAAGCATTCATTATAGTTCCGATTGCACTATTAATTGCACTCAAATTATTGTTTTAAAAATGCAAACAAAGCAATGACCAGAAATCTGCAAAATTCTAAAATCTGCACAACCTCTGGTCCCAAGCTGTGCGGATTTGAGGGAGTCTACTGTATATTTAAATTTAAAGCATCTTTTAACATTTTCAGTTATAAATAGTTTTCATCTACGATCTCTATGTTGAGCAAACAGTATGTTCAGAAATTCAGAGTTGGATTCTTTAGTAATTTTAATAGCAAATGACATTAGCCAAATGAATTATTTTCTCTTTATGTAACATTATGTGTTTTATTTTATTCATATTTTATATTTATCTTTTACAGATAATTTTCAACCTTGTACCTGACCACGATGCAGATGCATTTAGACTACCATATGAAACAGAATCAGGAACATCAAATGCTTTTGTATCAAAAAGCCTTTCTGGTTTCTCTCGATGGGATGCTCAGTACTTTTTACATGTTACATTATATGGTTATACTCATGAAAACACTTTAGCATTTTTCCCTTTATTTCCTCTTACATTAAGATTTGTTACTTCTTGTTTATCATATTTTCTTTCTTCATTACTGAGTGAGTTAAACTGTGCCCTTATTGCTGGGGTTTTCTTAAATTCTATTTTATCTTCGTTGTCCAGTATATATTTATATAAATTAACTTTTGTTGTTTTTCACTCAGAAATATTTGCCTACACTTCTGCTTTACTGTTTTGTATAAATCCTGCTTCTATATTTTTTTCTGCATTGTATTCAGAAGCTTTGTTTTCATTAATGACTTTTAGTGGTCTTTGGGCTTTAGAATCTGGTAAATACTGGATTTCCCTGGTTCTTCTGGGATTAAGCGCTGCTGTAAGATCTAATGGAATCTTACTGCTTGGCTTTCTTATTCATGCAATTTTAAAACAACATGTTATAAATCAATATCAAGTTATTCTGTACTCGCCCACAGCTAGATTGATTCTATGTATTAAAACAGTGATGAAAATTATTCTATCTATGCTATTGTTTATGATACCTTTTATTATGTATCAAATATATTGCTATGTTTTATTTTGTACATCAATTCTACCAGAACCTGATATTCCAGAAGTTGTTGTGGACTATGTCACTAGAAATGATCTAAAAATTCCATCCGAGCCAACTAAGTGGTGCTTTCGATATATTCCTCTTGCATATACTTATGTTCAATCTCGTTATTGGAATGTTGGTTTCCTCAGATATTATACTTTTAAACAAATTCCAAATTTTATTCTTGCATCACCTATAGCAATGTTAGTTTTCATGTCTTCCATTAAATATTTTTATAAGAACAGAAGAAATGTCTGTCATGGAGGCTTGTTGACTTATCAGTATGATAATGTATCAGATTTATATTCATGCTCAAGATGCTTTCCATACTTCTTATATACTCTTGCTGTGACCATATTTTGTACATTTTTCATTCATGTACAGGTAAGGATGAAATGTTTTGCAGTACTTAAATTTTGTTTATTTTCTCTAAAGTTTGGCTCCCACCCAAACTTTTTGACTCAGAGCCCTTTTTGCAATGAATTTATTAAAATATGTTTATATCTTTTTAATTTATTTAAGGTTATGACCCGCATTTTGTGTGCATCTAGTCCTGTTATATACTGGGTAGCAGCTTCAGCTCTACTTACAAATGATGACCGCGTGAAATTTAAACTGATGAAAGAACATATTCATAATACATGTCTTGCCGATTTTTCATATTTTCTCAAAAAGCTATTTTTCAAAGCTCCGCTGTATGGAAAATTTATTTTTTCTTATTTTATTGCTTACTTTTTAATAGGCATACTTTTACATGTTAATTTTCTACCATGGACATAAAAAAAAAATTCTTTCATGTATATGATATATTTAATCTAACTAAAAATTACTATACATGTCTATCAAACTCTTTTTTAAAATATTGTAAAATATGTAAACCATGTTTGATAATTCTTGTAAATCTTGGGAAATAAGTTATAGAATCAATATTGTACCTAAGTGATTGATATAATCAAGATAGCATTTTTCTCAGATTGTGTCCTTTGGTTGTAATTTCTGTAAAAGTCATCTTTTTTTATCCTTTTCAAAATCACATAAAGAAATATTTCCACTTCTGTATGTTTTCTTGAAGATAGCAGATGGATAGTTTGCTCCTGTTATAAATGTTTTTCTCAGTAATTATTTTAACAAGGAATTTTGAGACTTCAGAACATGTTCTTACCTACCAAGAGCATGAAGACCACATCTGATAAACCTCTAATTTATTTATCAATCTGTATCTTTTATATCATGGCAGTTGTTTAGATTATCAGAAACATTGATTGTGTACTACATTTCAAATTTAACATACATCTCAAGACGAATATATTTTTTGTGATGACAGTGAATTCATGAGAATCTCCCATTTGGCTCATAAAAAAGAGCAAATACATTGTCCAATTTTGAGCTTAATAAGTTCAAGAAAATATGCAAATGTATGTTAAATTTTAAATATCTTTTTGATGCTTAACATATCTCTGTTTTGTTCATTTTTTTTCCTTGAGCTACAATTTTTAATTCTCCGTTAACCTCTTCAGTTCTGAAGCTAAAATAATAATACAAATATTTAGTCGTCGGTTTTTTCCACACAAAATGATGTTGTAAATGACAGAAAATATATCTTTTCTGAACATGATCCTTTAGGCACTTAGTAATTTAGGTTCAAAAATATAGATCTAAAACAACAAACCTGCTTAAAATGGCAATTTAATAATAATTGACCTAAATTAACACAATCATAAATTTAAGAGTTTTAAACAAGTAAATTATCTATAAATACAAAAAATTGAAAAAGATTTAAGTTAAATGCTTTTGAAAATTTATCATTTTCTTGGTTGCATTGTTTTTTGGACATTTTTAGGCATTTTGCAAACTCAGATGAAAATAACATTTATTTTATTTGTTTGCTTTCAACACAAAAAAAAAACATTCAACTATTCAGAAATGATGGAAAAATGTAAAAAAAAATCAGACTTTTTAGTTTTTATAAGTAAAAGAACAGAGAACCCAGGGACTGAAGAGGTTAATGTACTATTTTGTATTTCTGTAATTTATGAGCTATTCAAAATTTGAAAATTACTAACCGTACTGAGAATCTAGCTTTATAATTACAATATCTAATAAACACAATATCTTGCATCTCTGAAGAAGAGAAAAGTACTTGCAATATAGAGGTTTAGGGTTATCAAGATTTTAACAAAATTAAAAAAATCTCATTTTACAAATTGTTTTTTGTGTAAAAAATATTATTTATCAAAAGCTAATAATAATTAATAAAATTACTCTTCTCAACATTTTAATAATTTAAAAATTGTGTTACACATATATCTATTTTCATTAAATAATATCCAATTCTTCATTAAGCAATGCATTCAGTTGTTTTGTAAGAAAAAGTCCTTAATTGAAGTTTGCCATTTCATAGAATATTTTTGCTATTGCTTAGTTTTCTCTAATGTAGCAATTGCACCAAATACTTCAGCTCGATTTTTTTTTTTTTTTTTTTTAATTCAAAAAATGTCTGATACAAGTTAACTGCCTTTTCTTCTTTCATGATAATTTTTTCTTGCTCTTGTTGATCTTGTAAGTCTTTGATTTCTTCATCAGAAATTTCTGCATTGATGCTCAAGACAGTCTTTTCATTTGTCATAGTGTTACATATTTCAAGCTCATTATTTACATTTAAGAATTTTTCTTTTAAATCGTGAGTGTGATATGTGTTTTGTATCAATTCCTACTATTGTGGATTCAGTGCTTCTCCAATTGCTTGCTTAATGGAACTTCTCTGTTTCAATCGAAATTACATTTTCAAAAAATCCTGCTACTATGAAATAATTTCTTCTTTTTGTTTGTGTAACATTTTACCATGCATAGTCAGTCATTCACATTGACTGTAATATGTTATTATGTGTGAAAAAAAGGTTTATCTTCACCAATACAATTTAAAAATCTTTTTGTAGTTTGTGCTTGATAACTATGAAACTACAAGTTATCTCATGATCAAGTGGTTGTAACTTTGAAGTCGTGTTTGAACACGAAAATTTGGCAGTGATATTTGCTAATGTTTAAAGATTAGAATGGGCTTTACAATTATCTATAAACAGAAAAATGTGTCTTTTAGCCATTTTTTTATGTACATTCCTATCAGCTAATCCTCAAGGATTGCATTTGCCATCCAAGTGCCTTTATATTTGACTTGTACATTATTGAAAATGACTTAATTTAGGAAAGCACCTTGGCTTTTTAGATTGTCCAATCATAAGAGAAAGAAGCTTTTTTTATACTGCTTTGATTTGCTACTAAAAGCACAATTATATTATGTTTACTCTGTTAATTAACCTGCTTATTAATTTTCTTCACCTTCACCTTTCAAAGCAGCAATTTTTTTAGGCAAATAATGCAGTAAACATGTAATGTTTTGTGGTCCTTTAAAAAATAAGGAAGCCACTATTCACAGGTAGCTGCATCAACCAATGCATTTTTATTACAAAGTGTCTGAAAAACTATTTTAAAATAAGCAACAATTTTGATATTCTTTTACTTACCCATCATACGTAGTATAGGGTAAGTCTTGCAATCGTTTTGAAAATAAAAAAAAAATTTTGACGGATTTCACGTTTCAGATACTGAAGATTCCGAAAAACATATTTTTAGAAAAAAAATTTTGCCATCCGTCCATCTGTGTGTCTGTCTGTCTGTAACCGCTCTATCTCCCGAACAAATTGAGATAAAGACTTGAAATTTTGTATGTACTCAGTACATAAGAATAGGACAAAGCCTATTTAATATCAGTAATCTCAATTATCCGGAACTATTTTTTCCAGACTCTCAAAAAATTCATTCTGATGAAAGGTATATAAAAATTTTCCAAATTTTTTATTTTAAGGCCTGGACATAAAAGGCAATAAAATAACAAAAATTTTGCATAAAAAACAAGGTCGATCGGATTATTAGTTGTCGAGATATGTGTAATCCTGTTTTCCAAATTCTATGATTTTTCATGACCCTGTATTTCATTCAAATTTCAATTCACAGGTATATTTTTATTGGAAATGAGACGCTTAATCCAACACAGTAAAATTTTAGTTAATATGATTATTATTTTCTGAGTTATAAGGATGTTTCTTTTATACAATCCGGTACTACTCGAGTATTTTGGCGTTTTATATAATTAGTCAAAATTGGCTCAAAAGCAATTCATTAATGGAGCATTATTGTATGTTAAAATTATTTATTTATGCGTTTAAATTTTTTTTTGGAGTTGCCATAGACACGTGCTTTATTTTCATATTTTATATTATGATGGGTAAGTATTATGGTGGCCCTCCCAATGACTAGTTTTAATAAATTTTCCTCCAAGAATTTCAAGATATATTAATCCCTGTAGAATACATAGACTTGCACATTTTATCTTCAATTAATAACACTTTCAATTAACATTTTCTACCAGCCATCCTCCAGAAATCTACAAATGTTCAGGAACATATTCTTGCTCTCCACTGGTCGGTTATAAAATGATGAAACAAACACCATAATGTCAAAGTGTAGTTGTTTCAAAACAGAACAACAACACGAGGAATGTTTCTTGTAGCCACTGACAAAAAAAAAATACCCTCCTCTTTCTGCAGACACGCTTCTTTATGTGACACTTGATAGTGATAATGATCAAAATGTGGAAGGATGCTGTCTATGCTTAATGGAGGATTTTTTTTTTTTTTTTTTTTTTTTTTTTTTTATTGAAAAAAAAGTAGTCTTTTTTTTTATCTATTTATAATCCATAGATTATCCTTGTAAAATGATTTGGCTGAATTCAAAGTTCTTTCTTAGTTATTTAGTGCTTTAGTGTAAGGCCATCTTTAGACACACTATTTTGGAACACCATAAACTCATTTTATGCAAATTGACATTTTTTTCAAACTGGACGTAATCAGAAGGAAAAAACTATTAAACCAATATTTCTAACCTTTTTATTATTATTATTATTATTATTATTATTATTAAAAATAATATAATTAAATCACTAAAAGGCAGACTATTGTCAGCCATTATTATAAAAGAATAAATATTTTTAGAAACATGCCAATGTGCAAAAAAAAAGTCAGAAATACTCTTTTTTAAATAGTTGCCATTTTGTTAATTTTGAACTCTTTCACCTCAAAATGCTTGAAGCTCCAGACAATATTATCTGCTTTCTTAATTTTTAAGGAAAATTGATTGCAAATGGCTCTATCCTATCCTGCCTGATTGGAAGTGCACGCCATATACACTAAAACATACCACACAATTCGAGTCACATCATCAATTCAATTTTTCATTCAAAGAATTTTGAAATGATCTTCAAATGATTAAAAAAAAAAAAAAAAAAAAAAACATGCAAAAAACCTAGAGCTAAAATCTTTATTCCTATTCCAGAAAGAAAATGCTAAAAACCTTTTTTCGGCCTTCTTTAGAACCCCCCCCCTTTTTTTTTTAAAAAAAAAAGCAGTATATGTTTTATTTGATTTCTCCTTCTTGAGAGAAAATAGGAGTTTAGTCTAAGTCCATACAATATAGAAAAGCTTGAAAGTAGGTTAAACAAATATTATTTTAAACTTTCATGGGAATTTGTAAACTTTGGTGTTATTTTAGATTTACATCAAAAGAATTTGGTGAATTGGTCTATGCAATATAGCAAGCATGTGATTGGATCTCTCCTTTCAACACACTATTCAGCATTGCTATTTGCAATGTTTCTTTAGCTACGGTTTCAAAAGCCTTCCATCCTTTTCCTTTAAATTCTTTGTATCAACAAAGCGATAAAAGAATCTGAAACCAGCATCCAGAACAATCTGGTTCTACTGATAACAGGTGAAAGTGAAAAAGTTAAACCAATTTTTGTGGGAAAAATGTTGATATATCAACGATTTATAAAAATATATTTTCAGATTATAATGGAAAATACATAAATATTTTCTTGGAGATGCAAGTAAATTCTCTTTTTTCGAGATAGCAAGAGTTTCGAAGGAGGTTCAAGATATTACTGTTTAACTGTAATTAAATTCAGTTTTGAATATGTTGTTAATGTTGAAGAAATTAAATAAGCTAAATTAGATTTTCCTAAATTGTAAATTTAAAGTAGTTTAAGAAGTTAATATTTTCAATGCAACTTACTTCAGTTAGAAATTAATATGTAGATATTTTCAATTATGATAATATTAATTCATAAGATGAAATTTTTTTAGTAAACAATAGGAATTTCTTATGTTATTCTTTGTCTGTATTCTGTATGCATTTGAGATCAATATTGTGAATTCAAATATGTGCATCATTATGTGATTTTCCCCTGACTTCAGAATACTAATCTTTCTTGAAATCTTTTTATTTTGAATCTTATGTCTCGGATACTTAAAGATTAATTGTCTGTGATAAAAAGCCTTTTTTGTTACTTTTAAAAATTATTTTTATTAGTACTATAGTTTGATGTCCAAAAGTTTTAGAGGATAAAGATTTCATCCATAATGGAATTTCTATGCAGGTTCATAGCACAGTAACACTTGTAATAACAGAACTTGTGTATAACAGAATCCTGTGTACCTGATCAGACCAAAAACCTGTCTATTTTTTTCCCCTTTTTTTTCTGCCCTTAGCATTCCATTTAGAAGGTGTTAGTGTATGTTTCATTTATTATATTTTTCATGATATTTTAAATTTGCTACAAATATGAGAATATTAGTCTTCCACAATATTAATTATGTGTGTTTAGACATAAGAACTTTGATAGTTGGTGTGCTTCCACTCTTTAGTGAAATATCTAGTCAAATGTTCTTTAGTTTTTAAGAATTTGTTTAGTTATAATTTTGTCTTCTCATATATTTATTCCACATCGCATTTGATTTGTAAATATTGTAAATACTTATATTAAAACAGGAATATTAATATACTACTTTATAAAATGCTCAGAAGGTATATGATTTCAATGTTTAATAAACCAGTTTTTAAATATTCTATTATCCAAGAATGGTCTTATAGTTCTTATTCAATAAACATTTCAAGGATAATTTTGATAAAGAAATATGAAATATTTGTTTTTAGATTCAATAAAAAAAATTCAATTTGATATTTATAGTCATAATTTTTGTTTTTACCTACTTTTACAGAACATTCATTTATAATTTTTTTAAAAACAAGCCCAATAATATACAATAAAAAAAATATGTATCTTTGAGTTATTTGAGAGTTCCCTATCCAAGATTTTTATGTAAAGAAATAATTTGCTACTTTTTAAAATATTAGTTATTTATAATAGGCACTTCATTTACCAAAAAGGGAGGGATGCATCCTGATACACAAAGAATATTGTTCTCAAAATAAACTTCATTTTTGTAATAACGCTGTTGTCATAACAGCAGTTTTACTGATAAAATGTTATCAATAAGTCAAATAGTATATATCAAATATATATAACAAATAGTTTAACATGTAATATATATCAAATAGTTTAACATAACTAACATACGCCACAAACAATGTTTTTCCCTATACTATTATGTGTTCGAATTCTTTTGTTTGTGCCGGTTAATGAATAATGAATATTCTTCACACTGCATATTCTACAGAATGTATATTTTTGTGCCCTTCATATATGCATATAAATTTCATTATGTTCGAAACAAATTTAAGGGGATACTTTTGACCAGTGTCGTAGCTAGTGGGTGGGGAGGTGGTCTGCCCCACGTGTCACCCTTTAAGGGGTGACACCCAATCTTTATTTGCAAGTATATACACATAATATTATAACGTTTTGGAAAAAAAGGAAATTTCTAGTGCATGACGCATCGGAGTTAATTTTGTTTTCTTTGAAAATTGAAATTTTATAATGGGGTGTATAAATAAGATATGCACCATAGAACAAAAAGCAACCTATTCAATAAATGGGTAGCGAAAAGCAAACTTTAAAAGAAAGACTTTTCTTCTACATATAGACTATAAAATAAGTAATAAATCGCTCCTGTTTTTTTAATGCAGGTGGACGAAAGGTAAGGAATAATAATGATATGGCCATTTGTTATAATAACGTAGAATTGTCATTGAAAAATATGACGGATTGGGGAGGAAGGGTGACATCATTTATATCCGCCCCGGGTGTCACCAATTCTAGCTACGACATTGCTTTCGACTACCCCTGATTTTTATAAGATTTGAAATTACAAAATTTGGTACAAATATATTTTTAAAATTTGAAAAGGTTTGCTTGGGTTGTTTTTGACTTGTTATATGCAGACAGACACACAGATGGACCAGACATATAGATGTTTCATAATTATATTTTTTCGAACGCACCTAAAAATCGACTCATAACACTGTATTCGGAAAATTTTCAAGAATGAGAAAAAAACGACATCGACCGTAAAAAATATTTTTAAAAAACACTAAAAATTGCATTATGAAAATTTGCTAAAAATCAAAAATCTGAATGATGGGAAAATTTACTATATTAAACTAAAAGTTTGCAAAAAAATTTCTTTTCCGAGTGTGAAAAAAAAGTGGTACTTGTAAAAACTCTAAAAATGCATTAAAATCGCTTAAAATTTAAAAATAGCAGGAAATAAAATTCGCATTAATGGAGTAAAATAGTGAAACCTGTATTTCTTCATAAATAACAAAAAAAAGTGGCAGTGGCGCAGCGAAGGTTGGAGGGGGATGGAGGTGAGATTAAAACCCCTCCCAGAGCTAAGAAAGATCGCTATAATTGCCGCTTATATGAATCAAAACCAAATTTAATATCTAAATTTTTGGCGTATTTCTGAATCCGCCACTTTGTTGAATCAGATTCCATCTAACAAAGTGGTAACCATGGTAACAAATTCTACTTAAAACTGTAAAAGTGCATATTACATTGATTATCTGAACTAGTCACTTTTTTGAGACGCCTTATGCTAAAAAAAAATTTTTTTATTTCCTGTTCATTTCGAGCCTAAATATTTTTATAGAATTTTAACAATAACAAAGATATTTTAACGAAATTTTCAACAAGTTTACATAATGCAAAATTTGACTTCATGTAATGTCATGTGGTGGAAAACACCTGAAATACCGATTTTAGTGATTGACACGTAGGTTCATTATTGTCTTTTTCTGGCTTTTATATTTTTTAATATTGTAAACGCTGTTTAAATGAAACATGACCAATGTAACTGTGGAAAAAATGCACTATGATTTGATACAGTAAAAAACGGATTCTCTTAACCAGTGATTCAAATAACCAGTAAACACACCTTTATCAGAAACTCCCCCCCCCCCCCCCCAGAATCGTATTCTTTCTGCGCCACTGAAAAATGGCGCAAAGAAATGCCTAAAAATGGATCAAGTCTTCAACCAAATTCTTTTTATCCATGGTTCGCACCCTTTGGAAAAAATGGGAAAAAAGTATATTAATTTTCAAGGAGTGAAAAGTGCTGGAAATTTCTCATAAATGTAATAGTCATAGAAGTTTAATATAACGAGCTTCATCAATCGAATAAGAAAATTTAAAGCATACTTGCCCTATTTTTTAAAAAAAAAAATTAGTCATCAGTCCAAAAATTCGAATATTAAAAAAATCATAGGAAAATATCGCCGAAAAATACTAATTTCGACAATTATTCGCATAAAACGCAGGATCACTGAAAAAACGGAAATTTCTGTCAAAAGATCGTCACTAAAACACGAATTTCATCATAGGATCTCTTGAAAGCGCAAATGATTGCGGAAAAAACGCGACACTCTTCTAAAAATCGCGGAAAACCGTAATTTCGCCCAGGATCGCTAAAAAACGCAAATTTCTATCAAAGGATTGCATAAAAAATGTGAATTTCTTCAAAGGATCGAGAGAAAAACGCAAATGTAGTGGAAGAATCGCAAAAGAACTCAAATTGGCGTCAAAACATTATAGGGGGAAAAAAATGGGGATTTCGTCAGATAATCGCAGAAAAAACGCAACTTTTGTCATAATATCGTAGAAAAAACTTAAATTTCTGTCAAATGATCTCGGGAAAAACAAGAATTTCTTCAAAGGATCCCTAATAAAATTCGAATTTCATCAAAGGATGCCAGCAAAAACTTGAATTTCAGCTCAGGATCGCTGGAAAATCATAAATTTCTATCAAAGGATAACAGAAAAAATACGAATTCGTTAAAAGATCTCAAGAAAATCTCATATTTGGTGGAAAAATAGTGAAAAAACGCAAATGTTTGACAAAACATAGTAAAGAAAAAACTAGCGAAAAATGCAAATTTCTGTCAAATGATTGCGGAATAAAAGAAAATTTCGTCAAAGGATCGCAGAAAAAGTACAAATTTTGTCAAAGGATCCTGGAAAAGATGCAAATATCTTCAATCGACCGTACTCGTTGGCCAATTTCATCCGCCACCTTGTGGTCATAATGGTCGCCTTTTGATTTTTAAAAAAATTTTAATTTATTAAAAAGTGCAAAAAAATTAGAAATTGAAAAAGATTTTTTTCTTACGTATTTGGCTTTGATACAAAAAATTCTAAACATTGTTTTTTTTTTTTTTTTTTTTTTTTTTTTTTGTCTTCATTTTAAAAAAAGGCTTATATATAACAGTTTGAAATTGTTTGTTTTATAAAACGGGTGACACTCTGAAAAATTTATTTACCTGCGACAGTACTCTTTTAAATCAACAGATTTCAATGTGAGTGAGCTTGTGCACGGGACTTGCTAATAGTACGAGATCCGGCTGCAGAATCAGTGTACCCATCGAGTGTTTGCTGAAAACCAAATTTTTACACATATTTATGATTAGGAGAATTTATATCTACCAGGTTGCCTATCAAAATGTGGCCGCTAGTATTTTTAATTAAATTATTAATAATTCATAATCCGTAAGAAATTTCACTGACTTGTTTTTTCAATAAAATGTCGTCTACTTTACGGCAACATCTATAAAGACTCTGAAAAATCACGGTTGCCTTTGCGCACCTGGCCGCACCTCTTCGCAGCCAGGTATACACAGGTATGATTTTGTTACATTTATACACCCACAACGTACATTCATAATTTATATATCAAATTAAAGCTAATTTTTTTCTGTTTATTATTATATACGGTTGCCTAATTAAATCTGGCCGCAAATAAGGGTTGCCGGCTGTTAAATATAGTAAATATTAAAAGTAGAGTGAAAGAGAGCTAGCGCGTAACACCACTAGTCAGACGAGGATAGCAATTGCCAGCTGTCGGAGGGTTTAAAGCCATTGCGCATGCGTCAGATGCTAGTGTTCTCAACGGATCTGTTGCGACTTTTATTCTAACAAGGAAGGTCTCCATACAGGCATACTCAGAAAAATCTGAAAAAAATACAGAATGTTCTTCTCATATAGTTATATACGTTTATAAAAAAAAAATTCGGGGGAACCTCCTTATAACGTCCGTAAAAAAAAAAAAAAAAATTCGTTTATTTGGCGATTTATCTCCGGTTGGCGAAAAAACGAAATTTTGAAAATATGCTTTTACGCTTCGAATTAGCGTTGCAAAGGTTAGAAAAAAGCCGGTTTAAACCCGGGAATAAACCAGGATTTTAAAAATAAACCTGGAAAAAACCCGGGATTTTTAGGAATAATTCGGTTTTTTGGGAATAAACCCGGGAATAAACCTAGTCTATTGGTTTATTCCCGGGAATAAACCGACTAGGTTTATTCCCGGGATATATACCCGGGAATAAACCGACTTTTTGCAACTCTACTTCGAATACTTTTTAAAGAAAAAACTTTCTATGTTCAATTTATTTAAATAAGCTTAGTTTAAGTAATTTTAGTTTTACATTTTTACTTTACTTTAAGTGTAATTTTGTCATATACGTTTAACAAAATGATATTAATATATTTTATCATTTAAAACACAATTTAAACTGATTAAAATTGTTCCAAATTGAAAAATACACTGTTAAAAATCTGCTGCATTTTGTTGCAACGCACTCCCTTGCTTGTATAGAAAACGGTTACTTGGCCGTGAAATGAGCTTTCTCATCGGTTGGAATAGAGATATTATATGCAAGCGATGGAGTGCGTTGCAACAAAATGCAGCAGATTTTTAACAGTGTATGAAACAAACGATTCTGCAGCGTCACTCCACAGCTTTTATAGAAAACGGTCAATTCACCGTGCTATGGAGCATTCCAACCAATAAGAAAGCTCATTTCACGGCCAAGTAACCGTTTTCTATACAAGCAAGGGAGTGCGTTGCAACAAAATGCAGCAGATTTTTAACAGTGTATTTTTCAATTTGGAACAATTTTAATCAGTTTAAATTGTGTTTTAAATGATAAAATATATTAATTTCATTTTGTTAAACGTATATGACAAAATTACACTTAAAGTAAAGTAAAAATGTAAAACTAAAATTACTTAAACTAAACTTATTTAAATAAATTGAACATAGAAAGTTTTTTCTTTAAAAAGTATTCGAAGTAGAGTTGCAAAAAGTCGGTTTATTCCCGGGTTTATTTCCAATAGACTAGGTTTATTCCCGGGTTTATTCCCAAAAAACCGAATTATTCCTAAAAATCCCGGGTTTTTTCCAGGTTTATTCCTAAAATCCTGGTTTATTCCCGGGTTTAAACCGGCTTTTTTCTAACCTTTGCAACGCTAATTCGAAGCGTAAAAGCATATTTTCAAAATTTCGTTTTTTCGCCAACCGGAGATAAATCGCCAAATAAACGAATTTTTTTTTTTTTTTTTTTTTTTTTTTTTTTTTTTTTTTTTTTTTTTTTTTACGGACGTTATAAGGAGGTTCCCCCGAATTTTTTTTTTTATAAACGTATATAACTATATGAGAAGAACATTCTGTATTTTTTTCAGATTTTTCTGAGTATGCCTGTATGGAGACCTTCCTTGTTAGAATAAAAGTCGCAACAGATCCGTTGAGAACACTAGCATCTGACGCATGCGCAATGGCTTTAAACCCTCCGACAGCTGGCAATAAGGAAAGGGCAGCTGACGTCACTGTGGGCTGTTATTAGTGTGGGCAAGCTGTTTTCACCCGCGCTTCGTTATAGCACCGACTCTTTAGGCATCCTGATTGGTCTAAAAATTTTATCATGGTTGTCTGCTTGCTATGATTGGGCTACGTCGTCAAGATGAATCCTACAATGATCGCAATGACAAAAATGTAGCGGTAGATTGGTTGAAAGAAGTGTTTGTTTGTAAACATGCCCTTTCCTTATTGCTATCCTCGTCTGACTAGTGGTGTTACGCGCTAGCTCTCTTTCACTCTACTTTTAATATTTACTATATTTAACAGCCGGCAACCCTTATTTGCGGCCAGATTTAATTAGGCAACCGTATATAATAATAATCAGAAAAAAATTAGCTTTAATTTGATATATAAATTATGAATGTACGTTGTGGGTGTATAAATGTAACAAAATCATACCTGTGTATACCTGGCTGCGAAGAGGTGCGGCCAGGTGCGCAAAGGCAACCGTGATTTTTCAGAGTCTTTATAGATGTTGCCGTAAAGTAGACGACATTTTATTGAAAAAACAAGTCAGTGAAATTTCTTACGGATTATGAATTATTAATAATTTAATTAAAAATACTAGCGGCCACATTTTGATAGGCAACCTGGTAGATATAAATTCTCCTAATCATAAATATGTGTAAAAATTTGGTTTTCAGCAAACACTCGATGGGTACACTGATTCTGCAGCCGGATCTTAGACTATAAGATCTCGATCAAGCTCATTGGTTAATTTCACTTATCATGTTGTTTTAAAATGGCAGGCACTTCATTATATAACTGGATTTGGCCATATATATATATATATATATATATATATATATATATATATATATATAACGTTAAAGTATCTGGCACAAAAATCGCTGTTATTTGTTAATTGTTTAATGGCAACGCCCAAATAAAACACATCTAGACCGTGGTAAATTGGGTTTATTTACATCTTGTTCTTTTGCTGCAATTATAAAGCTTCAAAATATCGTTATTTTTGTTTTGTTATTTTTATCCTATTGGCTTAAAAATAAATAAAAATAATGAACTTTAATAAACGTTTCAGTTTCAAATTAAAGTTATGTTTATTATACATGAAATGAGTAAAAGGATTATATTGTTAAATGTATTCTAAATGAAATTAAAAAAAAAAATGCCACGGGTACAATATTTGGCGATGCGCCAAGTTAGCATAAAAATACCGAGTGCTTGGTGCAGATATCATATGCGCACCACCTTGGTGCGATTTTTTTCTGGTACCAGTTTGGCGAAAACTTCGTTTTCAATACCAGTTACATATATCTATATTTTTAATTCTTTTTCTATTATTTTAAAAAGGAAATAATAATAAATAAAAAAAAGGTTAATTAATAATTGTAGAACAAAACAATTTATATCATTTTAAAAAAGAAAATAAAAGTAAATAAACAGTTTATTAAAGAACAAATAACAATTGCCGGGTTATTATGTTAGGCATGTATGCAATTTCCTTTTTGTTGCAATTGCGTCAATGTGGTGCGTATATGACATCTGCACCTAATCCTTTAGCAGAATCTTCAAATTTCGAAAAAAAATTCAGCAATTAAAATAAATTATGAATAAAAGCAATATGATTTAATGCTTGATATGCATTTAAGGGAGACCAAACTTGTCGCTAAGGGCGGGTAGTCGAATATAAATCGCTTTAAATAAAACCATATTGTATAAAGTTGATTAATTTCTCCCATTCATGTTCAGTATTGAATAAAAATAGCATTGAATCTTCTATTATCTGTTCCACCAATTTGAGCTTTGTAGGGGAAAGTGGTGTACCTTGGACATATGTGTACCTCGGACCTATGCTAATTGTAGCTTTACTTGTTTAGATCATTAAACAAGAACAATTATATATTAAATATTTGCCACTAGTGGTCTCACTTAAGTTCTTGGCATTTGTTTAGAAGCTCATTAATTATACAGTTTAAAAAAAAAGGAAATTCACCTTTCAAAAGTAAATTTTACTTAGATATTTCTATGCTATTTTTATACTAAAACACAGTGTTGAATTCAGACACTTTTCTTGTCATTGACTTTTCACACATTTACCATAAGTAAATTGTATTAAAAAATTGTTTTTATAACCGGTTAACTGATTCTCTTTTTACATACAATAAATTGAAAATATGGGATAAACACCGCTTTTTTAAATTAAAAAAATCTTAATATTTAATCTAAACATTTCTTCCATTAAATAGTATGAAATTGTATTTAAGAAAATTAGTGATGTCAAAAAACTTTAAGAGATGGATCAAGCAAACTCTTCTTGCCTATACGACATGTAGTAAAATCAGAAGTTAAAACGGTAGTACACAAATAGTGGTGGAAAGTTCCCTGTCTGAAATAAAAGCGGGGCAGTGATTTATAAATCGGCAAATAAAAATATGTTAAACTTAGAATAAAGGTTCGTCTGTATTTCGTTTATAACAAATACTGACTTAAACAAAAAAATTACTGGTCACGACGGAGAAAGTAACATATAAAACTACCTGCTAAGCCGAAAACCTGTCTAAAACGAAATATTTTTCTTTTTTCCGCAAACCGAATTCATCCCTACGTTATATTTTAATATTTAAAATATCTGAAAATTTTATTACGAAAGCCACGACAGATTTTAAGATGCTTTTTACACACAACCCTTCCTTCTTCTTCCACTGATTGCAAACGCATTTACGCTGAAATAGAAGGATGCTTAAAAAGAAAAAAAAGCGACTTACCTGTTTCTATATCCTGCAAGTCACCCTTTTTCAAAATTTCATCACAGAAGACATAATAGATCTTGAATTATCATAGGTCTGCTATTTTAGTTCAATTTTATAAGTATCTTATACTATAATGCGAGCAAAAATTGTGTGTGTGTGTCTGTGTGGGTAAATTTTATCTCAAAAACGGCTCTAACGATTTTCGCAAAAATCTGGATTTTACCATTTTCGGGCACGAGAAGACCATTGGGCTAGGTCACATGTTCGAGAAAATTCGATTATTGGGTCATAATGGGTCAGGATCAAGCTATTTATATCTAGAGAACGGCTGGATTTTAAGGAAATTTTGTATCCAATCGTTTTTTGGCACGAGAAAACTATTGGGCTGGGTCACATGTTCGAAAAATTTCGATTAGTGGGTCATTTTTGGGTCATTATGGGTCAAGCCATTTTTATCTAAAAAACGACTCTAACGATTTTGACCAAATTTTATATTGTATCGTTTTGGATTACAAGAAGACCATTGGGTTAGGTAACATGTTCGAAAAAATTCGGTTAGTGGGTCATTTTTGGGGTCATTGTGGGTCATGCTATTTTTATCTAGAGATTTTCTCACGCAATTTTGACTAAAAATTGCATTCTATGGTTTTCGGGCACGAGAAAAACATTAGGCTAGGTTACATGTTCGAAAAAAAATTTTAATGGGTCATATTGAGTCATTAAGGGTCTGGGTCAAGCTATTTATATTTAAAGAACCGCAGAAACAATTTCATCGAAATTTTGCCTGTAATAGTTTTTTTGACACGAGAAAGCTAATGGGCTAAGTCACACGATCGAGGTATTTCGATTATAATAGTCATTTGTGGGTCATGATGGGTCATAATGAGTCATGGTCAAGCTATAGCTAAAGAACAGGTGGATCGATTTTAACGAAATTTTGTATACAACATTTTTTTGGCACGAGAAAACTATTGGGCTAGGTCTCAATTCGAGAAATTTCGATTACTGGGTCATTTTGGGTCATAAAAGGTCTGGGTCAAACTATTTACATATAAAGTACGACAGTATCAAATTCAATGAAATTTTGTATGTAAGTTTTTTGACACGAGAAAATTAATGGGCTATCTCACATGTTTGAGAGATTTCGATTATAAGAGTCATTTATGGGTCATGATGGGTCATAACGGGTCATGTCAAGCTATATCTAAAGAGCATGTGTATCAGTTTTAACGAAATTTTGTATACAACATTTTTTGGCACGAGAAAATCATTGGGCTAGGTCACATGATCGAGAAATTTCGATTAATGGGTCATAAAGGGTCTTGGTCAAGTTATTTATATTTAAAGAACGGCAGGATCGAGTTTAACGAAATTTTGAGTGTAACAATATTTATACACGAGAAAACTAATGGGCTAAGTCACATGTTCGAGAGATTTCGATTATAAGGGTCATTTGTGGGTCATGATGGGTCATGGTCATGCTATATCTAAAGAACGGGTGAATCGATTTTAACGAAATTTTGTATACAGCATATTTTTGGCACGAAAAAAATCATTGGGCTATGTTACATGTTCGAGAAATTTCGATCCGTGGGTCACTTTTGGGTTATTCTAATTTTATCTAGACAATGTCTCGCGCAAATTTGACTAAATTTTATATTCTATCGTTTTCGGACACAAGAAAATCATTGGGTTAGGTCAGATGTTTGAGAAAACTCGATTAATGAGTCATTTTGGGTCATAATGGGTCAAGGTCAAACTATTTATACCTAAAAATTGGCTCAATCGATTTTATCTAAATTTTGTATTCAACGTTTTTCGGCACGCAAAAATTAATGAACTAAGTCACATTTTCGAGAGATTTCGATATAAGGGTCATTTGTGGGTCATGTTAATTTTATCTAGAAAATTGTTCTCACCATTTTGAGTATATTTTCTATTATATCGTTTTCGGGCAAAAGAAAACCATTGAGATAGGACACATGCACGTAACAATTCAATTAGTGGGTCGTTTTAGGTCTTAATGGGTTCGGGTCATTCTAATTATATATAACAACGACTCAGTCAATTTTACCTAAATTTTGCAACGGAACGTCTTTTGTCACGAGAAGACTATTGAACTGAATTGCATATTAAACAAAATTATATTAGTGGGTCATATCGCTTCATTGCTGAATGCTGTCAAGCTAATTTTACTTAAGAAATGGCTTAAACGATTTTGATTCATTTTATACTCTACTGTTTTTGATTACCTGAAGACCATTGAGCTAAGTCACATGTTTGATCTCATGTGATTAGTGGATCATTTGGGTAATAAGGGTCAGGATCACGAGACTATGGCAAAAGCCAATAAGTTGGCGATATTTGACAAAATACTGGCGAAATATGGCCGAAAAATCGACTATTAAGGTTACGAAACCAAAACACACATTTGGCGCCAAATGAAAGAATGTGTCCAAATTTGGTTATATCTGGCAAAAAATATTGTCTTTCAGAATGTGAAGAAATTTCTTATACATTCTTAATAGTCTTCGAGATGCATAGTTAAACTAATCAGAGTCGAGCTAAAAAAATTGTTTGGATTGATGTCCTTTCGTTGTAAATTTTAAAATAAAGTAAAATTTATGAACATGTGCATACAAACATAGTTTTCTTATTGATTGTTTTTGTAAAAAATACTATTATTAATAACATGTTTTACAGTAATAATACTATATCGAGTTGAACATAAAGTTAATTTTGACCGAGCTGAGCTCGGTCACCCCTGCTAGTAAATATTACCAAATTACTGGAACATTAGTGTTTTTCATATATAATTTTTTAAAAGTTTTTAGAATCATTTTTTTTTTTTAAATAATCTTTTTTATTTCAAATCAGTTGCAGGAGGAATTTTTAGAATTCTTCTTTCTCTTTTTTTTTTGCTCGTGAATAATAATTAAGGAAAGGGTTGGGGGGGGGGGCGAAAAATATATTTCAAGATCTATGATGCTCTTTGTAATGAAATTTTGAAAAGGAGTAACTCGCAGAATCTAAAACAGGTACAATGCTTTTTATTTTTAAACATCCTTCCATTTCAGCGTAGATATGTTTTAAGTTGGGGGAAGGGAGACGTGTGTGTAAAAGTCTTCTTAAAATCTCTCGTGGTTTTCGTAATAAAATTTTCAGGTTTGCTTAATGTCAAAATATGAATATAATGTAGAGATGAATTCAGTTTTCGGAAAAATGAACAATATTTCGTTTTAGGCAGGTTTCCGTCCTAGCAGTTGGTTTTGTATGTTACTTTCTCCGACGAAATCAATATTTTTTTATGTTCAGAACAGGATTTGTTATAAATGGATTTCTTCATTCTAAGGTTTAATATATGTTTATGTGCCAATTTATTAGTCACTGCCCCGCTTTTTTTTTTTTTTTTTTTTTTAGATAGGGAACTTGTCCCCCACCTCAACACTATTTTCGTACCACTGTTTTAACTGATTTCACTGCACGACGTAAGCAACAAGAGT
Source organism: Maratus speculifer (assembly GCA_964019185.1). NCBI lineage: Eukaryota > Metazoa > Arthropoda > Arachnida > Araneae > Salticidae > Maratus > Maratus speculifer. Next base: position 199,241,317 of record OZ025298.1, on the reverse strand, counting down.
TTGCTTGATCTATAACTTAAAGCTTTTTAAACCACTAATGTAATACAGTTTCATACTATTTAAAGTAAAAAATGTTTAGAATGAATATTAAGATTTTTTTTAACTTAAAAAAGCGTTGTTTATCCTATATTTCCAATTCATTGTGCGTAAAAAGAGAATAAGTTAACCGGTTACAAAAACATTTTTTGAATACTTATGATAAATGTGTGAAAAGTCAATGAATATTTTGTTGGTCTTTATTAAGTACTAGCTGACCCGCCCGGCGTTGCCCGAGTCCGTATTAACAATATTAAACGAACTTGAAATTTGTATGATTTTATCATTAACTCGAAACATGCAGAAATGCATTGTCTGAAATACTTAGCCACTGACTGTGTGAAAAATCGGTTTAAAAAATAGCTAATGTTAAGCTTTAAAAATACTCAAAATGAGCGATGAGAAACGCGGGAGGGAATATGTATCTAACGACTGCGTAATTTTCGTGTTAAAGTGTTGATATTTATCAAAAATCACTGTTAAGTCACGTAACTAATTATTATTATTTTTTTTTTTTTTTACATAGAAATCCCAAGTGAAATATTTTGAATTTCAAACTAATTATATCACTCTTAAATCCGAATATACCATGCATGAAATCGATACTCGCTGGTAGCTAAAATGTTGGTATGTAGTATTATAATTTCAGAGCCATTTAACAAAAGTGTTATTTTTAATCAAATCATGCGTAATGTTCACTCTATGGATAAATTCCTAACCGTAAACTTTTGTACCGTAACCATAATCTGCCTGTAACCTAACTTTGACTTAACAGTACCTTACCGTAAATTAAATATAACATAAATGTAACCTAGCCTTCACTTTATTGTAACCTATCCTTATTCTAACCATAACATAAATGCAATTTAACTTTAACCTAACTTTAACTTAACCGTGACCTAACTGTAACCTAACGGGAAATTAAATATAATCAAAGACTTACCGTAATGTAATTGCAACCTAAATGTTACCGAACCATATATTGGATTCATGTCCATGGAAATTATTTTGTCTTGTTCGGATCTGGTTATGATTCATTAGAACATTTTTGTCGGATTCAGATTTCGTTCGGTTCAGATTATAGATATTTTTTGATATTGAGTTTTAAAGTTCGGGTCATATTCATGTCCATGGAAATTATTTTGCCTTGCTCGGATACAGTTATGGGTCTTTGGAATATTTTTGTCGGGAACAGATTTGTTTCAATTCAGATTTCGGCTTTTTCTTCAAATGGAATTTTTGGGTTCGGGTTTTCTTGCGTGTTCACGGAAATTATGCTGCCTTGTTCGAATAAGAACATGCTTCACTGGAATATTTTTTTTCAAGTTCAGATTTGGTTCAGTTCAGATTTCGTGATTTTTTCAAAGAAATTTTTTAGGTTCAGATTCGGTTCATGTGAATGGAATTTTTTTGTCTTTTTCAGATCCGGTTACGATTCTTTGGAATATTTTTTATCAGGTTCCGATTTGGTTCGATTCAAATTTCAGGTATTTTTTCAAATAGAATTTTTAGGTTCGGATCTCGTTCATGTCCACGGAAATTATTTTGTCATACTCGAATCCAGTTATGATTCTTTCGAATATTTTGGTCGAATTTAGATGTGGTTTGGGTCAAATTTCAGTTTTTTTTTCAAATCGAATTTTTTAGGTTCGATTTGGGTTTATGTCCACAGAAGTTATTTCGTCTTGCTTGGATTGGGTTATAGTTCTTTGGAATATTTTTGTCAGGTCCAGATTTGGTTCAATTCAGATTTCGGGGTTTTTTTTCAAATATAACTGTTGAGTTCGGGTCTTATTGCATGTTCACGGAAATAATTCTGTCTTGTTCGAATAATGACATGCTTCACTGGAATATTTTTACCAAGTTCAAATTTCGTTCAGTTCGCGATTTTTTTCAAAGAAATTTTTTGGGTTCGGATTGTGTTCATGTCCATGGAAATATTTTGTCTTGTTTGGATCCGGTTGCGTTTCTTTGAAATAGTTTTGTCAGCTTCAGATTTGGTTAGATTCAAATTTCAGGTATTTTTTGAATGGGAGTTTTAGGTTCGTATCGGGTTCATGACCACGGAAATTATTTTGTCTTACTCGAATCCGGTTATGGTTCTTTCGAATACTTTGGTCAGATTTAGATGTGGTTTGGGTCAAAGTTCAGGATTTTTCAAACGGAGTTTTTTAGGTTTGAGTCGGGTTTATGACCATGGAAAGTATTTTGTCTTGCTGGGATCGGGTTATAGTTCTCTGGAATATTTTTATTGGTTTCAGATTTCGTTCGAGTCATATTTCGGGTTTTTTTTAAAAGAAAATATTTAGGTTCGGGTCAGGTTTCATGCCCACGAAAATTACTTTTCCTTGTTTGAATCGGGTTATGCTTCACTTGAACATTTTTGCGAGATTCAGATTTGGTTCGGGTCAGTTATCAAATCCATAGTGTTTTCCAAACAGAATTTTTAGGTCAGGGTCGGGTTTTTACTCACGGAAATTTTGTGTATCACGGATCGAAGTGTGGTCTGTTTTTTTTTTTTTTTTTTTTTTTTTTTTTTTTTTTTTTTCTGGTTGGGATCGGGTTATGTTTAAATTAGTCTAAACATTAAGGTTATAATCAGTTTTGCTACTATTCTTTTTATGGCTATTTCTGATAGATAATGTACTTTGCTATTTCATAATTTATTATGGTGAATGAATCGTTTGCGGATACAAACAATTATACGCCAAACAGCTATTTTATTTTTGTTTTAAAAAACAAATTAAAGCCATATTACAATTTTAAATTGAATAGAACACATTTAAATTTAATCAATGATTAAAAAAATAAATTCATAGAAAAGTGTTGTGTAATGTTTTTTACTGCAACACAGCTAATAACTCATACATTCTAATGTTCGAAATGCCAAAAATATGCGTACAACCATATAGTAAAAAGAAATTAATAGAGTGGCAGTATAATGTCTTGGGTGACGCAAAAAATGTAACTCTAAAATCCGCTACATTAAGTCCAAATAAGCACCAACAAAACCATGTGCTTTGAAACTCCGATCAATTCAAACTGGTTTAAACCAGTATTTCTTTGTTTTTGTTTTTTACCTATTAAACTGTTATTGAATAGATGACTCAAATTTCATTTTAAAAATAACGTTTTGTGCCATTATTGCCTGTAATACACTATCAGAATGCATGAAAGATACAATGAGATCAATCATAGGCAAGAATTATTTCATTATTTTTATCATATGACTTTGAAATATCAATATAAAAGCATCATTAAAGACTTTGCTTGAAAAGTCAACATTCTTTCGTTAATGTCTTAAAATCGTCTGCACTCTGAAATCTAGATTTTAGATTAATATTATTATTTAAGTGTTCATGCATGATTTTAAAAGAATCTTTTCATCATTATATTTTATATATTGACATGGAATTATTAATATGTTGTTAAATCATAAAAATTTTTCATCTACGTTATAAAGTATTAAAAATTTCCGAAAAAAAGAGAGAAAATTGTTAGTAATACAATTTTTTACTTCAAATCATATGTTTTCAATATTTTATTAACCATTTGAAAAATGGTTGTTGTTTTCGGGAGAATGGACCCGATGATGTTACCACTTTTGAATGATGTTACCACTTTTGAATGATGTTACCACTTTTGAATTTAAATTAAATTCTTTATTTTTAGAAGAATTTTTATTTGAATTTAAATTAAATTCTTTACTTTTAGAAGAATTTTTATTTGAATAGTAAATTAAAATGGTTAAAATCATTGTAATAAAGGAGAAAACTAACAAATTTAAAAATGGGTAGACGGAAATTAACAGATACGGAAAAAGCCGAAGCCAAAGAAATGAATGAACGTGAATATCGCATTCAATGATATTAAACACAATACGCGTACTTAAACAATCATAAAGTGATTTTTATTTCTTCTTTTGCTATTTAAAATAAAAATTTAGTCAACATGTATAAGTTGCTTATTAGTTTGGCGATTCGTATCATTTGGCGAAATTGGTCGACGGGATAACTGAGTAATACTGTATTTGGTTTGGCGCAAAAACGTCTTTCAATGCAGAAAATGATAAAATCAAAAGATTATTGAGCCGCTGAAAACCAATTACGTGTTGAAAGGCGATCACGAAAAAGGAAGCAATTTAATGCCGAACCGATTAATTGTAAAACATCATGTCGCCAGGGCGACCAATCCACTAGCCATGGCGTTTTACTATCGGTCGGTTCTAACCAGGAAAATTTGAGTGCCAATAGTGATTCTAACAAGCCGGAAAATGTTATAGCTATTACTCTTGATTTTCCACCACCTAAAAAGAAAACTAAAAAGCAATCGGCTTGGGAAAAACTGGGAAAAAACTTTTTTGATTCGATGTCTGATGGACCCATTCACAGATGCATGTGCTGCGATCGATTTTGGTTTAAAACCTCCATCACCAAAATTCTGCTCTGTAAAATCAAACAATATATGCCAAAGTCTTACAAGTATAACAGTATATGCCAAAGCTGTATTTTAATAATGATTACTTTCGCACCAACAATGTTAAATAGTTTGAAATGTTTCTTTCGTCGCCAACTTTTATGCTTGGCGACAATAGAGTGATATAACTTAAACGAACCGTACCTTCAAATTGCAGCATGTATAAAGTCATTTATAGCAGTGGCACGGATAATACACAATAAAACAACTGGTATTTAGCTTAAAATGATAGATGAATGTATCGAGTGAAACATTTTTCAAATGGTTGGGGTAATTTCTTAAATTACAATTTTTTTTTTTTTAATTTTGTTTTGACATTTAATTATTTTTAATTTTCCAATTTCAATTATTTTAAAAGCAAGCCTTTATTTTAATAAATAATACAGTGAAACCTCCAAATAAGGGACACACATGGGACCGGAACATTTGTCCCTTAAATAGAGGTGTCCCTTATTCGGAGTTTTTACTTTTTTTTTAAATTAATCTTTCAGATAGACTTAAAAAATAACATAACATTAAAAGGTGAAGTTTAAATGTACCTGAAGGCTGGAAATTATGTTAACCAGGCACAACTTGAACAGAGAATTAATTAATTTAAATTTTCAATCAATTACTTCATTAAAAAATTTGTAGAATTATTGATGTGCAAAAGTGCAGTAACATTTTAAAAAATCTTACTTGAAGTAATCAATCAAAAGTGATACTTTTGCTGAATTCAATTTTTCATTGCAAACCTTTCAAGTGTTCATTTACCATACTTATAGATTTTAGTCCTTCATTATCAGCAATATTTATGAAAAAGGTATTCAGCTTTATATATTTTAAAGCATCTGTAAAATTTTTTATTTCACAATTTCCGTTTCTTCTTCACGTTCATAGTCATCCTTACAATTTTCACTATTACTTTCAAGGGGAATAAACACACTAATTGTGAGTGTATGTAAATAAATTTGCGTTAATTGTGTCATATGCTCCTCTCTATTAACATGACTGCTTATCTGTTTAATAAGTTCACAAAAATCAGTATTTTAATTTTCATCTCCGACTATTTCATTATCTGAAATGCAAAAAAACCCTCTTTTAATCTCATATTCAAGTGTCCCTTAAATCGAGTGTCCCTTATTCAGAGGTAAGTACATTACGCGTCCTATACCAAGGGTCTGGGACCGGAACTTTTGTCCCTTAAATAGAGGTGTCCCTTATTCGGAGTGTCCCTTATTTGGAGGTTTCACTGTATAATAAAAAAAACCATTTAAAAAAATTATTATTTCTTCGTAAAATATTCTTCAGCTGTAATTCATTTCTTCCAATCCGTCTTATTCCGTTTCATTCCTTCCTCGTGTTTTATTTTGAGACATTAAAATATCAGCGATAAATGGTTTCATATTGCAAACCTTTTTTTTTTTTTTTTTTTTTTTTTTTTTCGGTTTGCTTCGCCACCACCTATATTTTTCCTCCATGGCGTACAGCAGCTGTGATTAAAAAAAAATCCTCATTTAAACTGACAGTTTGCCAGTCTATGAATTTTAAAGGTCAGTCCCAGTTTTTAAAATTATTTCTGCGAAAATTTTATGCAACCAACCAACCATAAGAGAATGAAATTGAAAAAAGCTAAAATTATGAGAGTTTTTTATGAGAGTGAGTTTTGGAATTTAATTAATTACCCAGTTAATAAATAGAATTTTGAAATTCTGAGTGTCAGGTGCCAGGCACGTAGCCAGGGAGGGGGCTAAGGGGGCTGAAGCCCCTCCCGAAAGTTTGAATACACTTTACAAAATTATCTCTATGATAATAAAATAAATTTTGTTTATTTTATCTTCCATTACATTAAAATCAATTATATTTTACCTGTAAAAATATCCATTTATTCAATTACAGTTACAGTAATCCTTCATTATATCGGTCATTTCGATATATATTTTTAAATAGATATTTACCACAAAAAATATAAATATTTTTATACAAAATTTTAACTATCTTTATGCGCAGTAAAATTCGATTAAGTGTTATTTCGTATCATTAATTTGACTAAGAAAAATTAGCGTAATACACATATGGCCTATTAACTTTAGGAGACAGATATAAAACAATTACTTGCATGTTATGATCTTCTTTAATTTTCTCTATCTTCATGCATATAAACGAAACTTAGAGCGGTCAGTGCTAACATGTTTTGCACAGAAGGGAGCCAAAAAATTTAATAGCCGCCTATAATGTAAAATCATGTGAAAAAAATATATATAATTTTAATTAAAGTATCTTTGATAATGATGTTATAACTGTAAAACGCTTTTATTTAAAAAGAAACTATTAGAATGTATTTTCGAAAAATAATGATGCCAAGAAAAACGACATATGGTATTGAAAAACCTTCAAAAAATGCCACAGTAGCATCCCCCAATCTGTTCACTGAACAACTTTTCTGCGAATTATTTGCATGTGAATCTTTAATAATAAGAAAATGTGCTTAAAGTAACTGTGCTTTGTCTGGTTAATTTTCTTAGTATTTTGTAGAACTATCAACTTCAGAGATGGATACCTCTATGTAGGGTTTTTTTTAAAAGTTTTTCATAGTAGGGTAGATGTGCCAGTAATGGACCACCATAAGGAATTTCTCTGAAAAATAATTTTTTATTAATAGTTATAATTATTGTATTCTAATTTTTTTCATATAATATTAATCTTTCAACAATATTTAACTAATCCCATAGTTACATTTCCCAATAGAAATAAAAATTTAATTTTAAATAATAGAAATATGTCTAAACACCCAAAAGCCCAGTAATGGACCACCTATGTTCCAGTAATGGACCGCCTATGTTCCAGTAATGGGCCACCCTACAAAAAATTACAGATAATTGTTTTTAGGTGCGTACGTAATTATGTAAATACGTGGCACCTATTGTTGTCGTTCAGTCCTCCCGTCTGTCTGTCAGTCTGTCTGTCTGTCCGCATATAACAACGTAAAAACTCTCCAAACGAATCGTTTGTAATTTGAAATACATAATTATTACATAATTTTGCCAATTCCTTTGAAATTTTATGAAAATCGGATGAATAGATCAATTACAGGGAAAATCAAAAGGATTCCGTTACATTACGGTTAATGGGGAAAAAAAGTTTCAAATGCATTTTAATCGTTTGAAATTTAAAACATATAATTATTACATAATTTTGTCGAGTCATTTCAGATCTTATGATAATCAGATGCCGAGATCAATTACAGGGACTATCAAAAGTATTCCGTTGCATTACAGTCAATGGGGGAAAAAGTTGCAAATGCATTTTAATGGTGTTACACTCATAAGAACATAATAAAATTGACATGAACCTACCTGACGTATATATATACTAAAATATATGTTCTGTACAATCTGAGATACAAAGAATATTTATTATCAAATTACAGGGCCACACAAAAGTATTCCACTACATAATGCTATACAGGAAAATATTGTTTGGGACATGTTTTAATTATATTAAACTGTGCCACATTTTATGAATATGAAATACGTTGCTGAGGTGTAATGAAAATTACTTCCTGTATGTTTATAGGAACACAAAGAGTTCATATAGCCCATCAATTTGGCACAGATTGATTCCACAATTCCCTTCAGAGATGCTTATATGGATATATTATCACAAATGGAACAATCTCATTATTTGCTGAAAAACACCCCATAACAGTGATCTGTTCTTTTTCGTTATTTGGTACTACATAATGCACATCTTTAACTGATTTTGGTCCCAAAAATTTCCTTGTTTTAAGTGCACAAAAGAAACCTTCTTTTAACCTTATTGAAAATTCTCTCTGTATGCTTTAGAATTCGGAGGAAAATATTAATAATATCTTCTTCTAAATATGGTTTTACATTTCTGAACCAACTTAAGGGTGTATTTCGATTCAAACTGCTTATTTTCCGATTTATTTTTGAACTCATTATTGCTCTCAAATACACCAAACTTTCAAAATCTCTTATTTGGAAAGTACACAAGGTGCCGTAATTGCCGATTCTTTGATAAATGCAGAAAATATTGCAAAAAATGCAATCGAAAACGGCATTTCGAACCGATTTTTCCCAAGCGGGGGATCTGAGAACGAAAAAAGGGGTCATGCTGAGAAGATAATTGTTTATAACTCAAATTCTAATGAATTGAGCGTAAAAAAGACATCACACGGCACCTCAAACGTCCCTTCAAGAATCCTATCATCAAGTTTCATGTTTCTACTTTTAAAAATATGTCTGAAATTGTATCGGAAAATTTCGAGCTGTTGAAGATGGAAAAGCGTTTTTTCGAATACCCCTTAAAACAACTTCTCTTGTAATGGCATATCTAGATTTTGTCAAATGTTCTGCTTGTTTTTTGCATCAATTTTGAATGACTTTTTAAAAACAACTATTTATAAAGAAATTGCCTTTATTAAATTCTAATAGGCAAAATTTAAGTATTAAATTTGATTATTTAGCTTTTCAGTTATATCAAAAAATTTTATCTCTACTGAAATTACACTTTTTGTATTGGTCACTTGGGTGGTCCATTACTGGAAAATCAAGAAATAAGCAATCCAGTAATGGACACCCCTCCTAAAATCTTAAAAATAAATAAAATTTTGTAAATGGCCATTGGTATATTAAATTCAATGTTTTATATTGCTAACCAAACAAAAGCATTCAATTTTTACGGAAAAATAAAAAAGATATAAACTAAGTAAGTAAAGTCAGCTCTTAGCATGTTCATTAAGATTTTCAGTGAAAAACAGAAAAACTGTGAAACTTTATTTTCTGCTTTCTAATTATTTTGACGAAAAGTGTAAGAAATTAATCCAGCTTATAATGCATGCAAAGTGGAATTCAGAAAAAAATAATAAAAGCTTAACTATTATTTATTATTTTTTTATAAACCAAAAAGTGCGAGGTGGCCCATTACTGGAAGGTGATCCATTACTGGCACATCTACCCTACCACCAGAGAGGGTTTTATATTCCGTCAGCACACGTATTTGGATAAAATTTACACAAACTACATTGTGAAGCCAATCTACAGATGTAGACGGGTGTGCTGATGGGCTAAGGGGTGCTATTTGTAAAGTCAGTATAGAGACATTTTGAATTGTGTCTTGGGACGAATTATTGGCTCAATTTACAGCCAAAAATTTAATTTGGTGTTTGAAGTGAAGTGTATTCTGAGATTAAAAAAAACGAATTTCATCAAATACAATTTCTGGATCTAAAAAAATTTTTTGAGCTTTAATGACGAAGTTTAATGACGGAAAATACAGTATTTTGTCAAATGGCTAGATAAGATAGAAAGAAAAATTTTAATGGAGTCTTTTAAGTAACTAGAAAATATGATATGAAATGGCAAAAATATTTTTTCAGACGTGTACTTTTTTTCAAATGCAAAATCCCAAAACAGCTCCATGGGGGCACTAAATTTTGAAATGACTTACGTAAAGCCGATTCCAATAATATAAACTCTTTCTAGAAGCAAATCTTGTTTGGCAATTAAAATTTAGAATTGTTTGGATGTTAGCATTTGAAAAAAATTCACTTTGGTGGGGATTCGTCAAGTATTCGATATGAGTCTACAGTATGGCAAGCAACTAGATTCGATATTGCTATGCAATTTAACTAGAGATGACTTAGATGATGCCACGAAGATAAACATTTCTTGTTCAATTTTACTTTCCAAATAGCCATATAGTTTTACAATATATGTAGGAAAGAAACAAAAATAAGAAAAATGGAAGAAAGATCCAGAAATAATATTTATTTTTCTTACATATTTCAAAACTCATTTATTGACTTTGTTTTTTTTTTTGTTTTTTCACGAAAAAATAGGAACAGAAAGCACACAAAAAATCAGGAAGACTAGTTTCTACACGTTTCAAAAATTGAAAAAAGGCTAAATGTGTTTTCTTATGCAATTCTTATAACATATGCAATTCGATTATTACAAACCGTATGTTATTTTAGCAAACAAAAGTAAAATTTCGTTAGGAACAGCAAATTAATATTTTATTGTTGAGTTTTCAAAGACCTTCAGGAAAAGAAGAAATCAGAGCAGCTCTTGAACCAATACTTGAAACAATCTTATTTTGTGCAGAGAAAAATACGCCACTTTGAGATTACCACGATGATGATCCTCTAACGTTAGAGAAATCAATATAAAAAAGACTGTTAGCTTTTAAGTTTTGAGTAAAGTATGGAGAGAATGAATTGAAACGCAATATTATAAATATCCATAGAAATGTATTTACTTTACCAAAGACATTTAGAATAAAATCACTCAAATATCCTCGGATAAAACTGAAGCATTTATTATCAAAATAAGTAACGTGATCTGTTTTCTTAGTACAAACAAAACGTGTAGCTTAATTGCTGATGAAACTCAAGCACAGAACAGCTTGACCTTTGTGTTGAATATGAGGACTATGAAAAAATTCACAAAACCCAATAATTCAAAAAATTCTTTTAGGTTTTATTCCAATAAACGTCTTCTCTGCCAAAAATTCAAGAAAAGTAATATTACAACATTGTGATGAATTTTGCCTTGACATACATAAATGTGTCACAAAGGCGTATGGTGAAGAAGTTAATAAGTCTAGTCATGTTAGCGGGGTCCATTCTAAAATTTTTCAGAGTAACCCAAAAATTAGATACGTTCATTTTGAAAGTCATATGTTAAATCTTGCTTTGGCCAACAGCATGCTGATTCCCATAATCCGAAAATATCATGGACTTGTTAAAGTAGTGACACAAGTTTTTAAAAATCACCTAAAGGCAAATTTATTGCTTCAATAAGCAATTGCATAGTATACCCAATTAAACGAAAGAAAATGACTTCTCCGCATTTGCGATACAAAATTTATCGAGAGGCATGAAAGCATATTAAATTTTAATGAGTTACATACATTTGCATTATCTCAGAAATTATTTTGAAAACGCATGGAAGATTTCTTTGGAAGCTGGTTCTTTTCTAGCTGTCAGGGGAAGAATGATTTTCCCATAAGCCTATTTGTGAGAAAGTTTTCTGTCTGACAAAGTCATAGTGAGTTCTTTAAGAAAAATTTCGTGACATGATATCGGCTGTAACTTATGTTAAAAATGTCCTAATTGTTTTACATAAATATGGCGAAAAATGCTGTAGAAATCTTTTGTGAGATATTTTATTGTGCATCAAAACTTCTGGAAGACATCTTCCAAACTGAAATAAAGATCTCAAGGCTAATATTTAGACAGACAACACATACAATCCTCAGAATACATATGTCGAAGAGTATTACAATATCACTGTCTTTATTCTCCTAGTAGAAAGTCTTATTGGAAACTTTCATGATAAAGTGTCAGTGTAGCAAGTGAAAGCTGGAAATGAATTAGGCTGCAAACAAATTGTTGACACCAACACAGAGGTCCTAAAAGTTTTAGTACTGCGTAATGTGACGTATTACAATAGTATCAAATATTTGTTCACAGTCTTGGTTGAAAACCCAGTAACAACAGTCAGTGCTGAAAGATCTTTTTTGGCAATGAAAATAATTATATCTTTGCCTCAAATCATTATGGTCGATGAGAGACTGAGTCGCTTTGCAATGATTTCCATTCATTGGGACATTCCAGTACATTTTGATAAGTTAAGCAGCACGATGGCTAAGAAGAAATTACGATGATTGCTTCCGTTGCATTAGTAAATTTATTGTACCAAGAGTACTGCATTTCTAAATATTATAATCAGGTAATGTAAAATACAAAGATGAGTTTCATGATTAAATATGATTGTAGTAATTAATTTTTCTTTAGAAAAAAAATACGAAAGAAATTATTTTTATTTGGATCAATAGTTTCAAGACCTCGCACTCGCAATGACAGATTCTTCCACGCTAGTATTAATCCTGTGTTTTAAATCAATTCAAGTTACTTGTTTGCATTTTATTATTTTTTAACTTTTTTTCATAGGATACTTGAAGCTCATCTCAAATTTTATGCTTTTTAGGTTTCGCGGAATTTTTTTTCTAAAATCTATCCGATTTCCGAACCGGTTTGGAAACTGGAAGTGCTTTTAAATGCCGAAAACTGCAACAAAATTAAAAAAATAAATAAATATGAAGTAACAATATTTTACATGGTTATCAAGTGTCCTATGCACAAACACATTTTAGGTTTATTTAAATTTTTTGCTGTAAATTATGCAAATTACTTTTGTAGGAACAGAAAAAATGTCAAGATTCAGCCCCTCCCGAAAGGAAATCCTGGCTACGGGCCAGTCAGGTGCATCAGGAGAGATATTGGGCTACTCTCAAAAAAATTTTGAGCTTCGTACGTACCGTAGTTTTCGCTTACTATCGCAGACACCAGTGGCGCAGCGAGGGGGGGGGGTTAACCCCCCCCCCCCAGAGCCATGTAAAAAAAAAAATACAAAAACTTCCATTTTTATGAACCAAATCATATAAAACAAAACTAATGTTAGAATTTTATTTGTTTTGTTCTCGAAATCTGCCGCTTTATTGAATAAAATTTTATTTAAAAATTTAACTCGTTTAAGCGGCAGTAATGTATTTTCTTTGAAAAATGGGGAAAGCACATAGCAACAGTATCAGTACCGAAAACTGGTCACTCAATTTCGGAAAAGGCCGGCATTCATTTATACTATTGGAAATCAGACGAAGGCTAAAAGGAATGGTCATTTCCTTTCGCTGCTAATGCCGTCTCGGGTTTTTCAATATTGCGCCATTGGGGGGGGGGGGGGTCTTAATTAGTTGCATCTGTTTCTTGCTCTTTTTTTGGAAACGGGACTGGACTCTCGAATTCCAGGAAAAACGCAAGCTCGCATGCTTTGAAGGATAGACTTGCTGTAGTGCAAAGGTTTCCTTTATTGTGCGTTTCGCTATGGATATTAAATCCTCTTCAGAGAAGAAAATTATGAAAAAGATGAATATAAGAGATCATTTTTTTAATCTTTCGAGTTCCTTCAAGCATTCTTGAAATCCAGGTATGTTTGGAAAGTATATAATTCGTTTATATTTATGTTTCTGGAAAGATATTAACAGCGCCGTGCGAAAGGGGGGGGGCGATCACTTCGGGCGCAGAGATTTAGGGGGAGAAAAATTTCTAACTACTTTCTATTTACTACTATTTTAAAGGGACTACTTTCAGACAATTTTTTTAATTAATATTAATTCTCATTTAAAAAACGTCCCAAATAGGCAAGTGGGTAAACGGAAAAAAAGTACCGGAAAAAAAGTGACATAAACTACAAAAGCGGAAAAAATGTTACCGGAAAAAAAAGTGACATAAACTACAAAAGCGGAAAAAAAGTTACCAGAAAAAAAGGGACATAGAATTGATTGTGGGAATTTATTATTGATTTTGGGAATTCATTATTGATTTTGAGGATTCATTGGTTAGGGGGATCAGGGGAAGACTCTTAATTTAGGTAAATGGGTTTTTCGTGCTGAATTAACTGTTTTGGTTCAGTTTTTGGACATATGATAACCCCCCCCCCCCATCCGCAACCTCTCAAATTAAATTAATAGTTTTTTACGCAGATTTATCCGATTCGCTTGCAATTTCGGACATAGGTTCATTATGATAAGATGTATCTCTGTTTAGTTAACGGGTTCTTTTGCTTATTATAAAGGGAGGATGGTCTATCCCCCCCCCCCCCCACACACACACACACACAAATTAGATAGATCGGGTTTTATGCAAAATTATCCGATCTATTTCAAATTTTAGATATAGATTCTTTCTGATAAGGTGAATCCCTGAATAGTTTTAAGAGTTTAATTACTAAGTATAAAGGGGAGGGGGACGGGGGATAATCCCTCTTAAATTAAATAAATGGCTTTTCACGCAGATTTATCCGATTTTCTTCGAATTTTGGATATAGGTTCATTATGATAAAACTTTTCTCTGATTAGTTACGAGGTTCTTTTCCTTATTATAAAGGGGGGGCAAGCAATTATTTCCCCCTCAAATTAGATAAATCTGTTTTATGCAGAATTATCGATGTATTTCAAATTTTAAATATAGGTTCTTTCTGATAAGGTGAATCCCTGAATACTTTTAAGGTTTTAATGGCTAAGTATAAAGGCAAAAACAGAGGATAACTCCCCTTAAATTAAATAAATAGCTTTTATGAAGAATTATCCGATTTGCTTCAAAGTTTGGAGTAGGTTCTTTATGATAAGGCGTATTCCGGATTAGTTATGAGGTTCTTTTACTAAGTATAAATAGGGAAACGGACGATTATCCCCCCCCCCCCTTAAATTAGATAAATTGTTTTTTTTATGCATAATTATCCGATATATTTAAAATTTTTGACATAGGGGTCATTCCATGTCAATTCAACCAATTTTTCCCCCATTTGTAACCCGACCCCCAGGGATTTGGATGAAACTTTGTGTGCACATTAATTCTATCATGAAATGATTCCATCAGAAATTTTTCCTTCCCAGACCTCATAGTTTGAGAGATATGGGGGGGTCCAATTCTTAGGTTTTTCTCAAATCGCACATTTCTGAGTGTGTATTCTGAGATTGCAGTTCCATCTTCAAAAAATTGTTTATCTGGATCTAAAACATGAATCCTCCTAAAAATATCACTATAAAAAGGTAAAAAAATGCAGATTTTAATAAAAAATATTTAAAAAATTTACTTTTAATATTTAGGATAAAAAAAGTCAGCCAAAGTTGAGAATTATGGTTATTTTTCCAAATTTTTGTGACTTCACGAAAAAGGCTGTACACAAAAAGGCAAATTAAATTTCCAATTTCTTTTTGTTTTAAATAAAAGTTTACACTTTGGGCTTTCTATCTATGAAATAAAAATGATGTGTTTCGCATGGCTTATGCAAAAATTTTGGGTACTTTCCAATTACCCGGATGAGTGCTTTATTTTTATATATTACATATGCACACAAAAAAGCAAATGAAATTTCCCATTTCTTTTTGTTTTAAATAAAAGTTTACACTTTGGGCTTTCTATCTATGAAATAAAAATGATGTCTTTCGCATGGCTTATGCAAAAATTTTGGGTATTTTCCAATTAGCCGGATAAGTGCTTTATTTTTACATATTATATATGCACACAAAAAAGCAAATGAAATTTCCAATTTCTTTTTGTTTAAAATAAAAGTTTACACTTTGGGCTTTCTATCTGTGAAATAAAAATTATGTCTTTCACATGGCTTATGCAAAAATTTTGGGTACTTTCCAATTAGCCGGATGCGTGTTTATTTTTACATATGCACATATGTATACATCTATATAAATACAGATGTATTATACATGTACATATGTATGTATATAGACAGTATATTGATACATATAACACTGGTGCCCGTCTAACCGAAAAGTACCAAATTTTGCCTCGTTTTGAAAATCTGCACCAATTAAGGGGGGAAAAAATCTGACTAAGTTTAGCTGTGGTACTTAATTAATTACTGGAGTTTCTATGAGTTATTGAATTTAATGTTATTTGATGCAAAAACAAATTGGAAATTTCATTTTCCTTTTCATGTAGAGACTTTTTCATAAAGTCACGAAATTTCGGAAAAATAATCATGACTTTCAACCTTGGTTTACTTTTTCGTCCGTATATAAATCTCTATTAATTGCCCTAATTGCTTTTTTCACTTGCTTTTTATGCCGCTTAAATGGATCTCCACATTTATATAATTCATATTTCATTAAGAGCGAAATTCTGTGATGCTCACATATATTAATCAAACGGTTTTCACTTAATTTTTGTTTTATAAATGCAATAGTCCTAACTAATAAAAATTCTTTTTCTGAATCACAGAGATTATCAATGTAGTCTATTTCTCTGTTATTTGTATAGCTAGTTTTGTGACATTCTAAACCAGTTAATATTACAATACTGCAAGCCTGGAGACTAGTAGAAGGTTTAATATCAGGCTCCATATTAAAACAATAAAGCAAAAAAAAAAATATTTATACATATCATAAACTATAAAATATGTAGCAATCAGAATGTATTTTTTGTAGCACAGTAAAAGTTAAATCATTCTTCTATGATAAGAAACAACAGAATGACAATAATTTGATTAACTTGATTTCAAAACATCTGCTTTCATACTAACGAGCATTACCCTGCCTTTATCAGAAGGTGTTTATACAAGGCAGGTGCAATTAAATCTTTCAGACTATAGAAACAAATTCAAGTTCTGTTAAACATTTGTGTATTTAAACTTGCCAATATAAATATTTAATCTGATTAAAATTAACAAAGGAAAGGAAATACAAGGTTATGAACATTTTTTAAACACAAATAATTAATATATAAGCATTCGAAAGAAATAATGGAAATGTGAGAAGAAAAAAATTTCTATTTTATACTGTACAAAAAAAATCTGTTTTGAGTTTAATTATTGAAAATAAAAGTAAGAGATTCTTTAGATTGTCAAAAAATGCCCATTATTAAATAACTAAATGAAATATATGGACCATTCACTAAATTTAATGGGGAAACATATTACAGTCAGATTTTTTTTAATCAGAAAAAACAAAACCTAAACTTTACTTTGAAAATTAAAAAAAAAAAAAACATGCATCAAATAACATTAAATTCAATAACTCATAGAAATTCCAGTAATTATTTAAGTACCACAGCTAAACTTAGTCAGATTTTTTTCCTCTTAATTGGTGCAGATTCTCAAAACAAGGCAAAATTTGGTACTTTTCGGTTAGACGGGCACCAGTTTTATACATATATATATCAATATACTGTATATATACATATATATGTACATGTATAATACATCTGCATTTATATAGCTCTATACATGTGTACATATGTAAAAATAAAACACGCATCCGGCTAATTGGAAAGTACCCAAAATTTTTGTATAAGCCATGCGAAAGACATCATTTTTATTTCATAGATAGAAAACCCAAAGTGTAAACTTTTATTTAAAACAAAAAGAAATGGGAAATTTCATTTGCTTTTTTGTGTGCATATGTAATATATAAAAATAAAGCACTCATCCGGCTAATTGGAAAGTACCCAAATTTTTTGCATAAGCCATGCGAAACACATAATTTTTATTTCATAGATAGAAAGTCCAAAGTATAAACTTTTATTTAAAACAAAAAGAAATGGGAAATTTCCCTTGCTTTTTTGTGTGCATATGTAATATATAAAAATAAAGCACTCATCCGGCTAATTGGAAAGTATCCAAAATTTTTGCATAAGCCATGCGAAACACATAATTTTTATTTCATAGATAGAAAGCCCAAAGTGTAAACTTTTATTTAAAATAAAAAGAAATTGGAAATTTAATTTGCCTTTTTGTGTACAACCTTTTTTGTCAAGTCACAAAAATTTGGAAAAATAACCATAACTCTCAACTTTGGCTAATTTTTTTTATCCTAAATATTACAAGTAAATTTTTTAAATATTTTTTATTAAAATCTGCATCTATTTATATTTTTACAGTGAAATTTTTAAGATGATTCATATTTTAGATCCAGAGAAACAATTTTTTGAAGATGGAACTGTAATCTCAAAATACAGACTCAGAAATGTGCGATTTGAGAAAACCCCAAGAATTGGACCCCCCATATCTCACAAAGTATGAGGTCTAGGAAGGAAAAATTTCTGATGGAATCATTTCATGATAGAATTAGTGTGTACACAAAGTTTCATCAAAATCCCTGGGGGTCGGGTTACAAGGTCTGGTTGAATTGACATGGAATGACCCATAGGTTTTTTTTCTCATAAAGTGGATCCCTAAAAAAAAAAAAAAAAAACAAAAAAAAAAAAAAAAAGGGCTCAATGGCTAAGTATAGAGGAGGGAACTGGGGATAACCCCACTTAAATTACATAAATGGCTTTTTACGCAGAATTATCCGATTTGCTTCAAATTTTGGATGTAGTTTCATTATGGTAAGGCGTATAAGCTAATGAATATAGTTAAAATAGGGAGGGATGCAGCAGTCCATTCAGGAAACTCTTTCGGGGAAAGAAGCTAGCTTTCCCCATTCGACGGAGGGGGATGTCCGGTAGATATCGCGGGCGGCTAGTCTCTTAGGAAATCGTCGATCAGGGGATTTTCCGGTAAAGGTTTGCCGCAAAAATATTCAAGTAACATAAAAAAGCGAGTTGAATGCAACTGAGCGCAAATAACAAATAAAAACAATTTTTCTTTATTTTTTAATTTAATGATTGAAAAATATTATGTCAGAAGATATTATAACATATTTTACCTTTTTTCTTATAATGATTAATTTCCATTCATTTTGCATTTAAAACTGGTTTATTTATTTATTTATTTATTTGTGAAAAAAGTAATATACTAAATCATTTGTTGTAATTGTCATTTTAATTTACGCCAAATATTTATCATTTAAAACTGGATTTTTACTAATTAATGTCCCATATTACGCATCACAAAATATAATATAAAACATTAAAAATATATATGTTAGAAAATTTTAATGTACAAACTATATTGTATGTCACGAATGAATGAACTAGTGAATTCATTAATTTGTTGTAATAAAAAAAAAATTTTTTTTAATTTCTAGCTTATGTTAGTAATTAGAAAGTTAATTGTTTAAAAACCTGTAGTTCTTGATAAATCTTCAGGTTTGAATGCTTAAAAAATTAAAAACAGATTTAAATAAATAAATAAATAATAATAAAAAAAAGATTTTAAGAAAAACAGGATATTTTCTTCTTTGTTACGATATTTATGGAATACTGAAAAATGCTATGCAGCAACATAAATCACAGTTTTAAATGCAAACAGCTATTGGGCCATTCCACTCTCACGTGCGGGACAATCAGACACCATAACTCCACCAAAATTGTGTTATAGGGCTTAAAATTCTTCAGAAATAGGAATAAACACATTTTTGTGAGCTTATATTTGGTATAACAATATCTCAGGCAGGAACATATTTTTCCTAAATGGTTTTATGATTTAGTTATTAATTAATTTGCATGCGTCACGTGCAGGACATCTGAAGTCAACCACTTGTAATTTGCTCTATGATCCAGCTAACATTTCTGCTCTACTAGTTTTGCAATTTCAAAAGAAAAAATATATATTAGAAGCTAAAGGTCTAATGTTCATGAAATAAACATCATTTTTTGAAAAATAAGTTTTTTAACTGCTAAAAAAAATATAACGTATAGTGTCACGTGCGGGACACGGTTGTCACGTGTGGGACATTTGCAAATATCATTCAAGTAACCTTTTCAAAAATCAGAAAATACAGGAAACACAAAAAAGAAAATACATATTATACATTTTACAATACAAAAATATTTATTTTAACTTTTTTTTGTACAAAATAAATGTTCAAATTGACATTTTTAAACATAAAATAAAGTAAATATATAAACAGAAACTCAAAAGTTTTCCATAAATTTGAAACAACCTCTATTTTTTGTTACAGTGGAAGTTGATATTTTCTTTACCACATCTTTCAATGAATATAGAATTTTATCTGGATACTGTGGCCACTTGTAGAATTTACCACTTCAATACTATCATGATTGGTGCTTGTAATAATTTCACCAGGATAATTAATGCCATCATATTTTACAACTAGCCATTCACCCATCTTAAAAGAAGTTGCTGTTTCTAAATACATGTTTAATATAATTGCTCCTGGAGGATTCATAGCACCATTTTCTCCCTTATCTTTTTCATTCTTCTAGCACTAGTAGACTTAGATCTTTCCATTTCTGCTAAATAAAAAACAAACTTTATCAATTATAAATGCTTTTGTCTATATTTACTTAATTTCATAGAAACATTAAACTTTAAAATTCTATTTTAACATAGAAAAACAGAATATAAATAAGCAGTTTTATTATTTATTTTCTGCAGAATAATAACAAGTTCTTAAACACATGACTCTTCTTATTATATAGAAAAAAATTCTATAAATTAAGTAGATCAATTCTTACTAGAAAAAAACATGTTCTTATAATAAAAATAACTATCAAAGTATTCAAATTTTATTAAAATAAATTTATAAAAAAAATAGAAATAAAAAATATTAGCATCACATAAAAAAAGAAAAAAATGGAACTATCATAAAAAATGTTTAAAAAAAATCTTAATTTCGTTTAAGTTACATAGAATATGTTCTTTGGACAAAATAATCATTAAACTGTTGAACCTATGCTATAATAAATCTCTATTTAGCATTCAGAAAACAAAAATAATCGTCTTGCTGATAAGGTGTCACGTGCAGGACAATTTTGTTTTTATATTTTTCTCCAAATAAAAATTTGGCCCAAATTTTTAACTAGCATAGGATAAATGTACTACACTTAACTGCTTTAGAAATGCCAATTAGACAAAATAAATGAGTTCCTTTTTTCTCCTAATTTAAAAAATTCATCTTTTGTGTCACGTGTGGGACACAGAAACAAAGCTTTTTGTGTGTGCTGTGCTGTAATAATTATTTGAAATTATCCTACATTTTTTAGGTTAGTGAAATAAAAAGAATGAATATTAGACTTACCTAAAATATTGATTTCAAAAGTTTCATTGGATTTTCTTTCTTAAAAAAACTCACTCAAAATGCATTATAAAACTCAACATACTTGCTTGCACATGCACGGCGTCTTTAAACTTTTGTGTTGCCAATCCACAAAAGACAAACTTTAAATTCTTACTCAAAACATAAAATTTGAGATGTTACCTTTCAGAAAATACCAAACATATTTATTTACACAAACTTTTTAAAATGACTATCAATTTACCTTTTTTCATGGAATGGCCCTATTGAGGATACATAAACAAACACTTAAAACTATTCAGGGATTCACTTTATGAGAAAGAACCTACAGCCAAAATTTGAAATACATCGGATAATTGTGCATAAAAACAGTTTATCAAATTTAAGGGGGGAATAATCGCGACCCCCCTTTTTAATTAGCAAAAGAACCCCATAACTAATCAGGGATACCCCTTATCTTAATGAACCTACATTCAAAATTTGAAGCAAATCGGATAATTCTGCTTAAAAAGCCATTTATTTAATTTAAGAGAGGTTATCCCTCATGCACCCTCTATACTTAACCATTAAACTCCCAAAATTCTTGAGGCATTATATACTGTGACGACGTACTGACAATTTTAATCGTGGCAGAAGATGGATAGCGAAGTCTTATTGTGAAAAGGTATGCAGAGTTGAAAGTATCTTCATTCAAAAACTGTTAAGAACCTCAAGGAACATGCCTAGAAAATAATTGCACTGGTCTAGTGGCAATGAGCTGAGGGGGACACTGGGATTATTGAGCATCGAGAGGGAAAGAAAGTAGTTGGAAGAGAGACATGTGCTGGTAATGTACAAGAAAGTACATTGATGTAAGATGGCTGAGACTTGCTAAGCGAAATGTAATACTGGAGTGTGGCTCCTATGTAGTTGTAATGTCGTTTTATTTATTTTTTTTAATAATTGATATATGGTTCTAATAAAGAACTTGGGGAATTAAAAATGTGTTATTGATGAACTTAACAAATAAACCAACTTAGTAAAGAGAAACTCAGGGCACGACACCACAATACTATATATAAGCCTTATCAGAAAGAAAGTATATCCAAAATTTGACACACGTTGGATAATTCTGCTTAAAAACCATTCATCTTATTTAAGGCAGAGGGGAAGGGGTAATCGTCCATTCCCAACAAATCAGGCAAGCATCTTTTCAGTATGAACGTATATCCAAAAATTGAATCAAAGCAGTTAATTCAGCATGAAAAAAACCATTCACTTAAATTAAGAGCCAACCCCCGACCTCCCCCCCCCCATCATACTTAGCCAATAAATCTCCAAAATAAATTCCTTGTCACTTTTTTTTCCGGTAACATTTTTATCTTGTCCCTTTTTTCGCGGAAAAAACGGCAATTTCCCCAAATATCACAGATAAAACGCTGATTTCGTCTGAAGACAGCGGGGAAAACGTCGATTTCGTCTGAAGATTTCTGATATAATGCCGATTTCGTTAAAAAATGGGGGGAAAAACTTCGTTTTCGTTAAAAGATTGCTTAAAAACATTTTGTTAAAAGATCATTGAAAAAAAGGCCGCTTTCATCAAAAGATCACGGAAGAAACGCCGATTTCGTCTTAAGACCGCGGGAATAAAACGCCTTTTTCAAGGAAAGATCGCGTAAAATTGCAAATTTTGTATAAAGATCGTCGAAAAAAACGCTGATTTCATAAAAAAAAGAAAAAAAAAAAAAAAAAAAAAAAACACTGAAAAACATTGATTTTGTCAAAAGATCGCGGGAAAACCACCGATTTCGACAAAAGATTGCAAAAAATCTCCGATTTTGCTAAAATATCACAGATAAATCGCTGATTTCTTATAGAGGTCGCGGAAAAACGCCGATTTCGTCAAATAATCGCGAAAAACCGCCGATTATCACGAAAGATCGCAATAAATCGCCGATTTTGCTAAAATATTGCAAATAAATCACTGATTTCGTCTGAAGGTCGCGGAAAAACGCCCATTTCGTCTGAAGATTGCGGATAAACCTTCTTCGCATGGGGGGGGGGTAACTCGCGGACCCTCCTCCCCCCAGCCGATTTTCGAAAATGCGATGTGAATTTCCGAAAAAAAAATTTCTACCAGAATTACCCCTGAAGCAACTCTATCCCCCCCCCAGAGCCGAATTCTGGCTGCGCCACTGGCATACACACACACACACACACACAGAGCGATTTGTTATTTTATTAATATAGATGATAGGCATTATTCAATCATAAATATTATTTTATATCTCTTTCCATCCAACAAACTTTCTGCAAGTGAGTAGAGTGTCGATTTAACATGTCGAGTGAGATTCGACTCTGCAAAATGAGCCGAAAAGATCATGAAAACTAGAGTAATGTCTGAATTTCAACAGCCTGTTGCCACCATCAGCGCCATTTGTTGGCCGAAATTCGAACTATTTTACGAAAGTGCATATCTAAAAATTTACTGATTTTATGATAACAATGCATCAAACCGTACATTTTTATCTCAAACCGGTTTTTTTTTTTTTTGTTTTTTTTTTTGTTATTTACATTCAAAATGGGTCAGTCATTTACAGGACACCCTGTATAAACATTCGATAACCAAACAAGTTTTAACCACTAATTGTAGTGGAGTTTATTTCACTCATGCACAAATGTCAATTATAAGAAAGATCATTTCTTTAAATATTACAATTAATGTTTACATTATTTTTTAACACACCAATTCAGTTTTAACATTTTGTCACTATCGCACACACACACACACACACACACACACCATATATATATATATACAGGGTGAGTCATAATTATCGAAACTCCTCAAATTCTCCTTAAATATTGCCTAGATACATACTTCCAGTTGCAATGTTTAATAAAAAAAGGTGAAATTTTACAACTCCATAGAGGGGGGGGGGGGGATCTATTTGAAAAAATACGAAAAATAAATTTTTATACGGCCACCGTGGATAAAAATCCCAACTAAGAAAACTTTTCTTATCCAGACCTGAATTAGACACAAAAAATTGCATCTTTATATCTGCAAAACTCGCAGAGTTATAGCTGTTGAAATAATTCATCAGGTTTTAAAGGATTGGACACAAATTGAAATGCGCTCATTTTAAGAAAAAATGTTACTGTCACAGTTCTAGGAAACATGTAAAAAAATATCTTTTGTGTTGGAATTTCGATTTTTTATTCTTTTTTGTGATGGTTGGTTGGCAAATGCTGAGACATATGCTACTACCCTTAAGGGAGGCTTTTGTCTCGAAACACCAGAGTAGACACTAAGATAAACCAGCCATGGTCAAATCATGTACAACACAGGTAAAAGAGAGAAAAAATCAATAACAGCAGGCCCACACGGGAAAATCGAATTAGAGCCGCAACACCATGAGGAGAAGAAAGAGCTACAGACATGATCTCACTGTAACTCGAGGAGGCAGGCAACTTTAGCTAAAAAA
Organism: Maratus speculifer; assembly: GCA_964019185.1. NCBI lineage: Eukaryota > Metazoa > Arthropoda > Arachnida > Araneae > Salticidae > Maratus > Maratus speculifer. Next base: position 199,216,835 of record OZ025298.1, on the reverse strand, counting down.
TACCCGGTGTCGGCGAGGGTCTTTGAGAAACACGCAGTGCAGGAGAACGTGCTCCGGTGTATCCAACTCAAAACAATGCCTACACAACGGGGAGAAAACTTGGTTCATACGGAAGAGACGCTGCTGGGTGAGAATCATCTTAGCCCTCCATCGGGCAATAAGGAAAGGACATGTTTACAAATAAACACTTCTGTCAACTAATCTACCGCTACATTTTTTGTCATGGCGATCATTGTAGGAATCAGCTTGACGACGTAGCCCAATCATATCATACTTAAAGTGCTATTACACGTGTCGTGCTGCAGGCGTCTCCATGTTATCCTATGGGACCAGGGGAGTCGCTTGGTTAGCGCGCGATTCTCTTGTGTCGGAGCGTCTTTGACGCCTGGAACGAAGCGAGTCGCCAGTAAGAGCCAATCAAATGCTTGGAAATCCAAATGATGGTAAAGACTCTTTTCGAACAGCCAATGAAATGCTAAGAAAACGAAAAAACGCAAGCGATTTTTGTCGCTCGCAATTTTTACGTGTAATAGCACTTTTACTTATACATTGGCAAACTTAGACCAATCAATTTCCCGGAGCTCATCCGTACAATATCAGTCGTTATAGAACGAACAGGTTTTTCTCGCTGATCCACAGTAATTCGACCACAGTGACGTCAGCTGGCCTTTCCTTATTAAGCACATCGGTTAGCCTGGAGGGGGTCCACAGAGAAAAAGACCGGTCAGGGGGAGGTGAGGGTAAGCAGGCACGTAGTCACTGTTAAGCCATGAAAAGTCATTTTCAATGAGCCAGCTCTTCTTGATGTGAAAGCTGAAGTCCTCCGGAGAAATCCAAGGGATGGACTGGCGGAGAAATGGACCATTTTTAGCCAGAAAGTCAGCCCTCGCATTCGGGACGATAGCTTTATGCACGGGGCACCAGGCCAAAGTTATGAAGTAGCCCATATCACTGATGACCGAAATGCTAATGGATGAGATGGAGAATGATCTTAGGTAAACGAAGGGCCTAGAGAGCTCTCAAGACAGACAAGCAATCCGTTAACAGAAAATTTGTCTTATGAACAGACGGAAGATGAGTGATGGCCAACCAGAGTGCGATCGCCTCGGCGGTGAAAATGGAATTGCAATGATGGATCAAGGCAGCAACGGCGCGGTCGGAGTCAGCATCAATTGCCGCCTCCGATGTCTTCGCAAAGTCTTTGGAGGCTCCAGAGGAAAAGACAGCACAGGAGCGTTGGGCCTCGCGCCAACGGGCCCATTCACTCACAAGGACACGGTCCGGGAGCGAGTCATCCTGAAAAGGAAGGCTCTCAATAATGATGTGAAGAGACAAATCCTGAGGGAGAGGAGGCCAGATGAACCGAATTATCTTAGAAAGATCGCAACCATATGAGGTGGACAAGGAGTCACAGAGGCGAGTCCAATTAGAGCCAGAGCTATCGGGAAGTTGAGTCGACCTAAGAGAGTCACTGAGTGCAAGTTCTGGAGGAAGAGTGAGCTGCCGTAGGAGAAAAGCCTTCGCCAGGAACAGGAGCCGGCTGCCGATTCAGGTCGCGCCAGCTTCACGTTGAAGGACCGGGATGGGAGTGGACATAGAAGGCCGGTAGCAGTGTGAAGAGCAGCATAATAGATTCTCTACAGAGTGATCATTGCAGATTTATTGCAGTCGAAAAAGAGCGCACTTCCGTATTCGAGAAGGCTTCTAACCAAAGCATTGATGATACGCAGTAAGTGCGTGCTGGCAACACCCCTAGAGTGACTTGCCACAGCCTTAATGTAGTTGAGGCGTCGAAGAGCTTGATACGGATCATCGAAAAATGTGAACGAAAATTAAGGAAGCGACTAATCCAGATTCCCAAGACCTTCACAGTGGCGCTCCAAGGGACTTCCTGCCCCGCAACCAACGGAGGGTTGTCCGGGTCACGGCTGCGAGAGAAATTTATGGCCAAGCACTTTTAAAGCGAGATCCTTAACTTGTTGGCAGCACACCAAGTACAAATCCTCTGCAGAGCATTGCTGAGCTTGTCGCGAGCACGACACTCGTTAGGGCCAATGACGTATACAATTATGTCATCGGCGTAAACAATGAGGTAGACGCCATCTTCCAAGATCTCCACGATATCAGCCAAGTAGATTAAAAAGAGGAAAGGGAAGAGCCACTCCCCTTAGAAACGCCATGATGACAGAGGCCCACCCCAGAAGTGGCCGACCCTCACGGAATTTGGATCCGGCGCTCAGTGAGAAAATCTGCAATCCAACGATCCATACGTCCACGAATGCCCAGGGAAGCCAACTTCTAGATAAGATTGTCAATCCAAATGGACTCAAAGGCAGCCTTGATGTCACGACACACAGCAGCCACGAAGGGGCTGTTCGCCCTCGCACGACGTACGTGATCAACAAGAGTGCAGAGAGCCGTAGTGCAGTCCCTAAAAGGGAGGAAGCCAAATTGGCTGGGAGGGAAACTGTTCCGCACACCCGTCCAGATCAGAAGGCGACGGAGAATCATCTTCTCCATAACCTTGACGCAGACAGAAGTCATGGCTATAGGTCGATAAGAACTTGTCTGCATAGTCGGTTTGCCCGGCTTACGAATCGGTATGATAGTGGCCAATTTCAGGAGGCAGGAAGCGTCAAACTTTCAAAAGGGGCGTTGTAGATCGAAAGGAACTTTTGACGATTGTCAGAGTGAAGGCGTTGCAAAAGGCGGGCGGAAATACCGCCAGCGCCAGGGGATGTAGACCTGGTGTATTTGAGTGCATATGAAAGCTCCTCCAAAGAAAAGTAGGCATCCAAGGAATCGTCACCATCAGATCAAAAGGCAAGGGATCAAAGACATCTAATTGTTGAAGTGCTGCAAGAAAACCTCGGCCTGAAGATGTGCAGAAACAACTGGATGAGAGTTGTACAACACATTGTCCCCATGAGAAGACTCCCTGTTCGCAATGCGCTTGAGAATCTTGAAGAATCTGCTACTCGAGCAGCTATCCCGACAAATTTTGTCCCAATATTGGCGAGACGCAAGTTTCATGTGTTTCCGAAGTTTAGCAGCAAAAATCTTGTAGTTTTTCCAGTGTTCCCTGGAGCAAGTAGAGTGGGCCCACTTAAGGGACCTCCGCTTTTGACGCAGTAAAAATTGGCAGGTAGCATCCCACCAAGGTGGGGACGGAACCGCCTGGGCACGCCGGATCACTTGCTGAGCCTTGATAGCCTGCTCAAACTCTATGTAGGTAGGAGTGGAAGCGTTTAACAGCTCATTTAGACAGGCACTAGCCTTAAGCCGATTCACCAAAACCCGACCCGGCCCAGCCGGGGCGATCATACTATTATGGAATGATGGTCGGAGTCGAAAGTATCGGGGTGAATATAGAAGCGTATGTCCCTATGAAGAGAAGGGGACAACAAGGTACGGTTCAGCAGAGAGGCCGACCCATTAGGAGCAGAGCGTGTCGGAGAATCCATATTCAGGAAGCAGATCTCATGAGAGGCAGACCAATCTAACAGCTGACGAACTCTAGGAGGGAACGGAGGATTATGACCCAGCAGATTTAAGTTGAAATCGCCCAAGAGGATGATTGTGGAATTGAACGAATCAAGGACCCCAGAGAGCCACGCACCCGGGAAAACACCTGAGGGGGAGTATACATTTAGCAACAAAATCCAGGAACGGTTAAACCAGACTTTGACCGCTAAAACTTCAAAATCTGGCTGCGGACAGGGAGGCAGAGGCACCAATAGAGCAGCCAAAGAGGTATGAATAGTTGTCACAAGGCCACCACCACGAGCATCCAAACGGTCCTTACGAAACACATTCATGCTCGGGAGCGTAAAAACATCCGACGGCGAGAGAAATGTCTCCTGCAAGCAAATAATACGAGCCTGGACGAAGGAGGGAGAGCGAAGCCAATGACCATTGGCCCGAACACCTTCTGCAGTTCCAATGAACTAAAAAGCTGAACATAAAGAAAAATCACGAAGAGGGAGCTTATGTAAAGAAATCCCAACAACCAAACGTTCGTGAACCCCAATCACGGAACCCAGACACGGAAACCAAAAAAGAGAAAATCTCATAGGCGAAATAAAAACCAGAAAATAACTAAACAGCACAAGACAATAACTCAACAGACTGCAAAGAAACATGACAACAAAAAACAGTAAGAAAAAGGAATAAACAAAGAAAAAGCTTACCTCGACCACCCTGAGTGGTGGAGGCATTGGGATCGGGCTTGTCTCTCATAGTGGAAGGATCGTCCAAAATCTAGTCATCCCCTGAGGAAGAGTCCATATTCTGTACTTGGAGATTATTCAGGTTTGACCGGGTTTGACATCCCGGTGCACAATTTTTTGACACTGCTAGTACGTGTAAGAAGGCGAGTCAAAGGATTACCCGGCCTTTGCAGCTTATCTGTAGCGCTTTGCAGCTTATCTGGGTGACCTGGGGCAAGAGCATCCCGCAGGGTCCCAACAACGGATGAGGTGATGGTGGACAGCTTATGTTCATAATTCAAGGCCTGAGCGTCCAGGACAGACTGCATCACAGCAGCGATATTCTCAGCAAAGCCTTGGAGCATACTTTGAAGGTGAGATCTTGTGACATAGTCCGCCGAAGGGGGGGGGGAGAAGCAGAGACGGTGACGGCCTGGGCATAGGACTCGGCTTTAGCATAGCCACTGGCCAGAAAGTGTTTCCGTGCTTCACTAAATCCCAGGTGTTGTTCACACTTAAATTTCAAAAACTTGTTTCCTGTATATATTTAGGGCAAGACCTGTCTGTGGCATGATGACTACCTTTGCAATTGGCAGAAACGGGGGGATCAATCGTGCAGGAACCCGTATGAGCAGTAGCACACTGGACACACACTGGGTCATTTCTGCATACACGGGCGCTATGTGTGAATTTCCAGCATTTCAAGCACTGCCTAGGCCTGTCTATAAACAGGGAAATTCGGAAGACCTGGTACCACAATCTGACAGACCAGAAAATTCTAGCTCATCCGCTAAGTCTTTACAGTTTATTTGAGGGTCCATATCACGCAATAAAAACCTTGTAGTGATGTTATCCGTTTACAACTGGGCAGAAACAGGGATACTCAAGAGAGTTTGAATGTTCAACACTTGAGTTGCCGTAACAGCGTTTTGCGTAACCAACGTGAGCTTTCCTTGCCGAGGCAACCGCAGGGAATCAATTCCCATATGGTTCTCAACTTGTGTCGAGATGGTGTCGCGAAGAGCTTTCGGATGGGAATTCGGAATTGTTCCAATGACAGCAGAGATTATTATCAATACACTCGAAATGCCAGCATCATTTGTTTCACTTAAGATTTCAACTTGCGTTTTATTTTTTCGATAAAAAACACTTTTTTCAACAGGTATCTCTGCATTTTCCATTTCAACTTTATTTACTGGAGTATTTTCACTTGCGGGAGCAGTGTTGTTGATTACTGGAGATTGGGGTAACCCCGACATTATAACAGCTCAACTCCAGAACAACATGAACTAGAACCACACAAAAAATACAACACAAAAACGAGAAAAACACGACGTAGAAACTAGCTAAGAGTTTAAGTGAACTAAAACAAGAAAAATTTACAACCTGAAATGAGCGATAGAACTTTCCTTAGAAGGAAACAATAAAGTAAAAAACTTTGTGATGGTTGGCCATATAAACTAACAAAATCACATTCTAAAATTTCTCATAAATTTTATAAAAATTTCAAATAATTAGTACTGTTTTAAATGGAAAATTTAAAATCATTACAACTGGAAACATTATTTATCGGATTTCAATTTTTCCCATTTAATTAAAGAGGAAAATCTGACTTTAATTTTGATCCAGGGTTTTTTTTTACGTAATCAGTCTACCAAGTCATACAGGGTGTCCGAAAAGTCTGGAAACGGCCGAATAACTCGAAAAATACATATGAGATTGAAAAACGTAAATGTACGTGTTAAATATTTTTAAATAAGCTACTCTGTGATACCAAATTTGACCTTCGAAACCGACCCCCTGGGGGTCAGAGGGGGTCCAACTTTGAAATCTTAAATTATAATCCCCATTTTTTATTGCAGATTCGGATTCTACGGACAAAAATACGTAACTTTTGTATTTGATATTTATTTCAAATCTTCGTTTATCACGGTGTAATCGAGCATATTAAATCGATACATATTCCCGCTTTTCCAACGGGATTTTCCCTAATCGAAACTGATTGGGCGGAATTTTTGACGTCAAATTCCTCGTCTTTTGTCGGAATAGCGTTTCCTGAAAATTACCCGTGGCGATTATTTCAATAGTGCTACACTGTTAAAAATTTGACCCATTTGCTGCAGCGTCACTCCACAGCTATTATAGAATATCTCTTTTGTGACCAATGAGAATACTCCATAACACAGTAAAGTAATCGTTTTCTATAAAAGCGGTGGAGTGACGATGCAGCAAAAGGGTCAATTTTTTTACAGTGTACTTTACTGTGTTATGGAACATTCTCATTGGTCATGAAAGAGATATTCTATAAAAGCTGTGGAGTGACGCTACAGCAAATGGATCAAATTTTTAACTGTGTAGCACTGCCGAAATAATCGGCACGGGTGATTTTCAGGAAACGCTATTATTGCAAAAGACGAGGAATTTGATGTCATAAATTCTCCCCAATTAGTTTCGATTAGGGAAAATCCCGTTGGAAAAGCCGAAATATGTATCGATTTAATATGCTCAATTACACCGTGATAAACGAGGATTCGAAATAAACATCAAATACAAAAGTTGCGTATTTTTGTCCGTAGAATCCGAATCTGCAATAAAAAATGGGGGTTATAATTTAAGATTTCAAAGTTGGACCCCCTCTGACCCCCAGGGGGTCGGTTACGAAGGTCAAATTTGGTATCACTGAGTAGCTTATTTAAAAATATTTAACACGTATATTTACGTTTTCAATCTCATATGTATTTTTCGAGTTATTCGACCGTTTCCAGACTTTTCGGACACCCTGTATATCTTGATGGAAATCACGTAAACACCCGATTTTAACGATCAACTCGTAGGTTTAACATTCTGTTTTACTGCACCGAAAAGAATGAAAACATTATGATAAATAAGGGATTCCAACGAATGGCAGCAGTCATGTGATTTTTATGTTTCTCTACAAAAGTGACGTCATCACCTCTAATGAAGCGGGAGATTTGGCGTTTTTCTTGGCGATTTTCTGGCAACCTCGTATATTTTTGTTGACATATTATAGATGTAAACACACAAGTTACATGAAACATCACATACTATAATGTATTTCAGAATAATAATTAAATCAACGTGAAAAATTATGATTATCAATATTTAAAAAATATATAGTAGATAAAAAAGTTTCATAAGCAGCTGTAATAAAAAAATTGTTTTATTACTCAACTTATTTACTTTGGAGTAAAGAAAATTTATAATTACAATAAAAAGAATACTGCCCAGTTAAACTGATGGCATTGAGCTCACAGGCTACAAATACTAATTGCACATTAAAGCCTTATATTTTCAAGGGTTAATTCCGTTCGAAAAAAAAATTAAGAAGGGGAAACAGCTCTCCCCTTTCCTCTTTTTTTTATACTTAATCATTGAACCTCCTATACTATCAAAGACATGCTTTATCATATAAAAAATCTATATCCAAAATTCAGAGCAAATTAGATAATTCTTAATAAAAACCCATTTAGCATTTATATAATTTAAAAGGAGTTATCCCCCTCTTTTATACTTAACCATTAAACTTCCAAAACTATTCAGAGATTTGAACGAAATCTGACAATTCTGCTTGAAAAACCCATTTATATAAATTAAGGGGGGGGCATTAGAACCCCTGTTCCCCTTATTTATACTTATTCAATGAACACCTAATAACAGTCACGGAATCGCCTCATCAGAATGATCCTAATCTAAATTTTGAACGAAAATTAATTCTGCATGAAAATCCCATTTATATCAACTAACGGGGGGGGGGGGGCATTAGAGCCCCTGTTCCCCCTATTTATACTTATTCAATGAACACCTAATAACAGTCACGGAATCGCCTCATCAGAATGATCCTACTCTAAATTTTGAACGAAAACTTAATTCTGCATGAAAATCCCATTTATATCAACTAACGGGGGGGGGGGGGGGGCATTAGAACCCCTGTTACCCCTATTTATACTTATTCAATGAACACCTAATAACAGTCACGGAATCGCCTCATCAGAATGATCCTAATCTAAATTTTGAACGAAAACTTAATTCTCAATTAAAATCCCATTTATATCAACTAACGGGGGGGGGGGGGGCATTAGAACCCCTGTTCCCCCTATTTATACTTATTCAATGAACAACTAATAACAGTCACTGAATCGCCTCATCAGAATGATCCTAATCTAAATTTTGAACGAAAACTTAATTCTGCATGAAAATCCCATTTATATCAACTAACGGGGGGGGGGGGGGCATTAGAACCCCTGTTCCCCCTATTTATACTTATTCAATGAACACCTAATAACAGCCACGGAATCGCCTCATCAGAATGATCCTAATCTAAATTTTGAACGAAAACTTAATTCTGCATGAAAATCCCATTTATATCAACTAACGGGGGGGGGGGGGGGATTAGAACCCCTGTTCCCCCTATTTATACTTATTCAATGAACACCTAATAACAGTCACGGAATCGCCTCATCAGAATGATCCTAATCTAAATTTTGAAAACTTAATTCTGCATGAAAATCCCATTTATATCAACTAACGGGGGGCATGAGCCCCCCGTTCCCCCTCTTATACATATCGAATGAACTCCAAAAACTAATCAGGGAAGCGCCTTATCAGGATATACCTATATACAAAATTTCAAGTGGATCCGATATTTTTATCATGAGTTATCGCGTTACGCACATACATACAGAACGGACGGGCACATAAGCTCTCAGGCTATGATAGCCTGCGAGCTAAAAAATATAACGATTGATTGACATATTGCGAGCGGAAAATTGCATATTTATTTAATGTTTCACTTTTAACGCTTATTGTATATTCATCTATTTATATATAAATATTATTTATATAAAATCGTATTTTAATATACCAGGCTGTAATTCGAACTAAAACGCTCCTTTTTTAAAAGATAAAATTGTATTTTAATATACTAGGCTGTAATGCCGAATCAGAACGCTTTTTCTTTTATTAACAAAAGCATGAAGGATTCATTGTAGATGTCATCACAACTTATTTATGAATTTTACTTCCTTTTTAATTTCGCTTTTCTATTGAATTTTTTTTCCGCATTATTATATTTAAAATTTCTTTATATTTCTGAATTAGTATTTATTAAATTTGAAAATAAACCAAATGCTAGAGTAAGATCAATGATATTGAGAAATTCAACATATTCATATTTTAATATTCATGTCAATAAAATGCAAGCATTTTAGAATTCCCTCTATAGCATTTATCACTATTTTAAAGAATTCAGCATTCTTTTAATATTAGCCTGAACAAATTGAATCTGTGCTGTAGATATTTTTCTTAAAATAAATTTGATGGTACAGTTTAAACACTAAAAAATTTTGACAGATTGCACTCAGCAAATATAATTATATAGTATTTCTTTGACCAAAGCCATGAAACTTCTGATGTAATGATAGGGCTGTCTCAAAAAATCCTGCATCAATGATCAAGAAGGAATATCACAGTCCCAATAAAAAGAATATCATAACCATAACATTATACATAATAAAATTAATAAAGCAGACCTTTTAAAAAATCCTTAGGAGTTCCTACTTATAATTTTTTACTGTATTTTATTAATATTAGAACAGTTCCTTGTGAAAAACTACATTTTTTTATTAGTTAGCCACAGTTTATATATTGACAAACAATGTTCTCGCCATAATCATTATATTGCATTCATCTCATTTAAAATATAAATCTTTTATTATTTCATTCAAATAAAGAGGAAGAGAAACAGAAAATAATAAGGCAAACCAAGGCATTTTATTTCAATATTAAAGCATTATTTTTATCTACATCACAAAAAATAAACACTGCATTGGCGAGGTAATACTATTGAAATGATCTGCTCTCAGTTAACATAAAAGTACTTAAAGAAAAGGTTATTATTAAGTTTAATTTACTTTTATGAAATGTGAAATGAAGTTTAAATATGCAGTACCTTTTATTCTCAGTACAGAGTTAAATTCCTTATACATAGATAAAGATAAGATAAAAAAAATAAAAGAGTTATACAGAATAGCAATATTTGGCTTCATATCGCTTTGAATTTTTATGGTTTATCCAATCACACTTTTCTAGTACATACAGCGATAACGAATCCTACTTTCTATAGTTTTTTACAAAGTCTTATTATTCTTTCAGCAATGATTTTCTTTTAATAATACAGTTAGCTCCTTCACAATGTTTAATTTTTAATCTTTAACCACCGATATTTCAAAACAGAAATTTTCTGTACATAAATAGTGATAATATTCCATTTAATTAAGGTAAACTTTACAATAAAAAATAACTGGTGAGAATAATGAAGGATTCTGAGAATTTTAAATACCACATATATCAGTTGCTTGTCCCCAAGGGTTAATAATATATATGTTTATTGTACAGAACTCTCTGAGTGTGAGTAATACTTGCACTTGACTGTTTATTTTCTCTTACATGGTAGTTATTAAATGAGAAAGTAAAATGATTGTGAATGTACAAAAAAAGGATGTATGTACGTGTCAACGGCAGATCCAAAAGGGAGGTCACGGGCAGGCTCAGACTGGCACGCCAGCCGGTGCACCATTGTCTCAAGAAAACTTTGCACGCCTAAATTCTTAAGCTGCTCAAATATTCTTTTTCTTGTTGAACATATGTATTCTGACTAGTGCTCTAATTTTTGAGAATTCATTAAGCGAATAATCCTCAAACAACAGACAAGCAGCACAAGAGAAGTTTTTTTTTCTCCCACAACAAAAAAAATTAAAATAGATCGAAACAATTTTAGAATAAGAAACCAAAGTAATCATCAAGAGAGAAAAAATGCACTCAAGAAAAATTTTAATAGCCATGGCACCCTGGGTTAGAATTTCACCAAATAATTTACAAATTATCAATACTTTAGGTCTTGATACCTTGTTTCTTCCTCCCCCTTTAAACTCGGACCTTGAATGCACCTATAATTAAAACCATGCTTTATGAAAATAATTTGAGAAAAGAAAGACAAAAATATCAGATGGTAAAAAACATTTTGTTGTTGATTTGAAAACATGATCTTTGATAACGAGGAATCTAAACCTGTTGACACTTTTGGACTCTGCAAGCTTTGGAATGAAACAGCGAGTGATTTTTTTTTTTTTTAATTCACAAAATCTACAACATAATTTTCGGTTAGTAATATTCGCTCCATTTAATGACAAACTTTCCATGGTTAAATAACTATATGGAAATTCTAGTATGTATTTCAAATTTAAAAATGTTAAATTTAATCATGGAAAGATCTATTATTAAATAAAATGATGATTATATTGAAAAATTGTAATAGGTTTTTTAAATAATAATAAAATACGCTAGACACAAAATCCTGCAACTTCGAGGAATAAAATTCGTATATTTCTCTTAATTATCGAAATTTAAATATTTCCCTTGAACTCTAATTATCAGGGCTGATTGTGGGCTCATGAAAAAATACCTGAAATTTTAGCAAGGAAATGTTTCTGTATGGGAACAAGGGGGAAAGACAACATATCTATAACAGGAAGGCCAAATTACATAATATATAAATTTTAATTATGTTTAGCAATCATATGAAATTGATATTTTATTTTAAGAATTGAACTATCATAAAAATTGGAATTTTGGTACTGTAAATTTACAAAATACCTGAATTCAGGTATATAACCTGAACACAATCACCCCTAAATTATCATAAGAATTTTGCAAATCATGGGAAAAGTGTTCTGTAAATTATTTTAGTGTAATAAAGTTAATCTTTATTAGACCATTTCTTTTTGTATAAATTTTGGGTACTTACGTATTAATGCCACCGCAGCAACAGATTTGATGGTTTTTAAGTATCGCCAATCTACACCTAAAATTTTTGCGACAAATCATAAAATAAAACACTTTCAAAATTCAAAACACATTATTTAAAAACAAAGCAGTTAGTCGGATTTCGATGGAAAATGGCCCGATATAGAGTTTAACTCCTGTATTATCGCTTCTGAAAAAAAATAAAATTGCATGTTGATCTGTTTTTGTGCAAAACAGGCATCAAAAACCAGCAAACAACAAGGTAACAAGAAATCCAAACGATAACTGTGTGCGCAACATTTGATGGTTTTTAAGTATCGCCAATCTACACCTAAAATTTTTGTGACAAATCATAAAATAAAACACTTTCAAAATTCAAAACACATTATTTAAAAAAAAAGCAGTTAGTCAGATTTCGGTGGAAAATGGCCAAATATAGAGTTTAACTCCTGTATTATTGCTCCTGAAAAAAATAAAATTGCATCTTGATCTGTTTTTGAGCAAAACAGGCATCAAAAACCAGCAAACAACAAGGCAACAAGAAATCCAAACGATAACTGTGTGCACGTGCAAACAACGAGATTGCTCTTTATTGGCACATCAGGGCAATTTATGCTGCGAACGCCACCGCAGCATAAATTGCGCTGTACCAAATTTTGTTATAGTGAAACATAAATTTAGCATTTTGTATATAGATAAAGTCATGATTTAAGGCTAGAACAAAATACCTCTTGCTACAAAATATCTGACTCGCAAAAGTAATTACTGTCAGATTGTAACAAAAGTTAAATTTATCTCCTATTTAACTGACTGATAAACAATTCTTATTAAGTTAAAAAAATATGTAATTTTTAAAGAAAATTGAACTTTTTGCAGCATTGCAAAAACTCTATTTCACGCGTAGCAAAAAAAAAAATCTTAGTTTTCAGTTACCAATTTCCAGAGCATCAATGGTGATAAGTGGAATGAAAGGGGTTATTCTGAACTAATTACACCAAAAATAATCATAAACTCTAGGAATCAGACTGAGCATAATGTTTATTAATTATTATTGTGTATAAATTATGCTTTCGAAGTAATCTACATTAAAAAAATTATACAAACTTTGAATTTTCAATTAATAACGCCCATTTTTGACATTTTATTTGAGTTTCTTGGATCCAAATGGACCAGGAAATGTCATTGTATATCCATATTATCTTAAATCTTGATACAGCTGGAAGAACATGATTTTGAGGATGATATAATTAAACCCATTTCAAAAACATTAATTTATATCTTCATGAAAGTCATCTGATTTTTATACTAAATTGACCCAAACATATTACAGGTTTCTTTTTCTATTCAAAAAAGTTTTTTTAATTATTTAAACTATTAATAAATTTATATTAAAATCAATGTGAAATATAAAAGCAGTAATTCTTGATTACGCCCATTAATAACTACTTTGCACGTAAAAACTATAAAAACAGCAAAAAATGTTGATTTTCTTGAAAATTTCAAAACAAATAAATCTTTTTTCCTTATAAAAGGTATCAAGTTGAAAAGCTACTAAAAAAATCAACAAAATTAAACTGTGAGTATTTTATTACGAAAATAAAGTAATTGTAAAAAAAAAACCCACCATTTTTCCCTGTGTAAAAACTATAAGGACAGCAAATAAATTCAATATAGTAGCCAAAGGAACTAATATTTCATATATTATGTAACCACCTCTGAAGTTTAGTGATTGCAAATATTCCACCATTCCTCGACATCATTCATTTTTGCACTGTTCGGGATTGTGTTTGTGCTATTCATCCTTAATCATAAACCTGTGTTCTGATGATGAGAAAAAATGCCTTCCTTTTTGATAAATTCAACCTTCTAGATCTCACCATAAGTTATCGATGGGATTTAAAACTGGATTTCTGAGCGCCCATTGCAAGACTTCAATATTTTTCTTGTGGAACTGATGTTTTGTGGATAGGCACTTTATCTCACTGTTATAGCCGTTCTTTTTTTTTTTTTCCCTGCAATAATTGTATCAACAAGTGAGAGATGGCCAGAAAGAGTTTGTACATGTGTCTTTGAATTAAATTTTGCTAAAAACATATACAAATGGCTCCACATCTTTGAACAAAAAGCAGCCCCATGTCGCAATCGATCCATCATTTAACTGATGTTTTAATAATAATAATAACTGATGTTTATCGTTCCTGTCAGCTTGTTTTGTTTTCAAATAAAGCATTTTATATCCAAACGAATTGTTAAAAAATGTGAAGAGTTCGTCTTTATTAGGAAAAAATTCACAGGACTCCAGTTCCTGTGTCCAGTCAAGATAAAAGTAGTATTAAAATTATTGCGAGTTAACAACTAGATCAAAATCAGCAAGATTTATGTTACCCAATGTAATTTTTTGGTTAACCGGGCTCCAGTATTAAATATATATGTATATGTGAATATATATGGGTGATTCTCAAAATAGGGGACAATTTATGTCTTTCAGCATACAAAAAAAAATTGAGAGGTTTTCTGTCATGTTTTTATACTTAGATATGTTTGTCTTAATATTATTCATTATTTGCACTCAAGAATTACTCACTTTTTATTTAAAAACACCTTAAAATAACAGAATAAATGTTCAAAATGTCATTAGCATGGATGTCCACAGCAGCTGTGCCTTGTATATACTAGCTTTTTCAAGAGTTAATATCATGTTTATAAAATAAAACAAATGTTATTCTTTCTTTAAATTAATCAAGGAGAGGATTTATCCAATAAATTTCTTTTTAAAAATAAAATTATAGTATATAAAAAGAGAATTAAAGTTTGTCCTCCATATTCTGTTTTCAAAACAAGGTCATACTATAACAGCTGTTTATTAATCAAAATTTCATTTTCACATATGACAATACTTTGAAAATATAAAGTTTCTCCATGGCAACAAGTGGCCATTTTATTCCAGCCTGAAAATAGAAGCATGTATTGTATTTTAAGAATAGAAGTTGAATATTAGGCGAGTACATCAATTGTATGTCATTAGAATGGATAATAATTTTCATGTTTATTTTATAGTTAAAATTTTTATTTTACTTATTTGCATAGAACTTTTGTGTTTTAAAAAGCCCCAGAAAGGACTATTGCATTGTGATTATATTATGGCTCATAATCTTATTTAAATTAAAATTTGTCATTAGCATGGACAAATATCAGTGTCATTAGCATGGTTTTTCTGTCCATGCTAAAGACTCCTATGTGCATAAATGTAACTAGTACTTATATTGTATCCTTTTTAAAGTTTAATTTTACATATAAATTTAGGTATTGCATTTATTATCCCTAAAATATGCATTAAATCTGTCAGAAAATCACTAAGACAGCTTCTTATACTGTTAGTGTCAGAATGTTGTTCATGTAAACAAAGTTTGCTCTTTGGTAATGTTTTTATTCCCCTTATATGTATATATGTAAAAATGGAAACTATTTGTTGGAAAGGAAGGCTAATAAACGTAGAAAAAAATATTTAAACAGGAAGAAAATAAAAATTTCTTAATATATTTATTCCATTCAATTTGTTTTGTCATTAGCATGGCTCAAAAAATACTAATTATTTTTTTAAGTTAATTTTTAAATATTTAGCTCTGCTGACTACATGAAAAGTATACCTAATACTATATTAACAACACATATTTTTTTCAGAAATTTTGCTAACAGTAATTTTTTTAAGATTTCATTTTTGAAATTGTCCCCTATTTTGAGAATCACCCATATACATGTGTGTGTTTATGACAGTCAATTATTAAGGGAACTTAACCTATATTTAACGCAAGGAAATTGAAGACTTGAAGAAAACCACAAAAACTTCAAATGATTGGGTTATATAACACCCGCCAGACAACCAGTTTCGAGAACAGAACTTCTCGGCCATTGGTGGGGCACATGCATGTGCATAAAAATTCTGTTAAAATACATTAATTTGATGTATCTCTGATTATGAAAAATCATGTCACAAAAGGCCAGATAATATTAATACCAAACACTTTTCTATTGAAAAATATATTTACATGTGAATATTAAAAAAGTAAGAAAATATTAAAACAAATTATCATGTGCAAAAAAATTATTCAATGTAGGAAAATTAAAAGACTACTTCAGTCAACTGAATGAAATTACCCTCACAAATACTAATCCAATGGAATATTTTATTATTATTATTATTATTTTGCAGATATCTCATTTGTATTTCAGTATTTTTAAACAATTCTTTTTCAGTGACTAGCAGAGATTAATCTATACAAAGGGCATTTTTTACTTTTTCATTTTGTTTACAGATATTTTTAATTAGGACATTTTCATTTTCAGAACCAGTTTCAAAGGTGAAAGCATCCTCTTGAAAAAAAAAATCTGCAAACACAATCGAAAAAGTAAAGAAGGGCAGATGTAGAGTCAGATCATTCTCAGCTGGCCAATGCAAAAAATTAAAATGCGCGCAAGATATCTTAAAAAATTTCCTCCATAAGATTAACATTAATGAGAGAGTTTATTTACAAATGTATTTTTATATTTAATTAATTACAAAACAGCTGACACAACAACAGCAAATGTGACATTGAAAACCTGAAAATAATCCAGTCAAATGAAATGATTATTAAGTAGATTACGAAAGAGTGATACTAATCATAATAATAATATTATTTAGTCTTTTACGATTGGGTAATCTCTATAAAACAGAGCAACTAGCATTTTTTAGAATATTCATTCATGGTTTGGGCATGGGTTGGTAAGCATACCATGTAGGATGCAAAGACTCTTAATTTAAAAAATATTATTTTTTTATTCTACCTAATTTCTTTTAGAATTCATCGTCAAATTTTAGTATTAAATAAATACAATGATATATTCAATTGACTATAACTGTCTTTAGGGTCAGTACAATGCATGTACTTTTGTATGCATACTTTTTGGTAATTTTAGACACCTCCCCCCCCCCCCTCCTCCGAGATCCATTCCCTCAATGATAACATTATCAGTATTTAAAAATTCTTTTTCTTTATTATACATTTATTTTCCACACATTTTACTAGTTTCATTCAGAGTTGGCAAAAAACCTGTTAAAAAAAAAGACTTTTTTTTGTTCTTGTTTAAACAGGTTTTTTTTAAACCTCCTTTCTTATTACATATATATGAATATTTTTTTTATAAAAATATACATTGTTGGATTATAAGTAGTGTAACTTTATTTTAAAATAATTTAAATCAAATAATTACAGTGAATTTATATAAAAATTTGAAAAAAATCATATTTTAATTAAACAGTATTAGAAAACAGTCTTCTATTCAAAGAATAAACTGCTCTATCCAGTGAAACATTGATACTCTGAACTCTTTATAAAAAATCTTTTGATTACCAATAATAAACATTTTGGTAAAGTAGTTTGGTAAATATATTATTTTTCATAATTATTCAAATATTAAATTTTAAATACTTCATGGGATTTTGTTTTTGGAATGATAATTTGAAGTCAACATTTTTTGTCATTAGATTCAGTAGATAAAGATTATTATTATTATGCTATAACTAGCATCCCAATCTTTGAATACTCTCTTATTTGTCTTTATATTATGATTTTAATTCTTCAAGATAATCTCCCCAATCAAGAAAAAATTTATTTACAGCATGAGTAAATTCTTAAAGATCATCATGTTATGTTATTTATTGCATCAATAATTTGCAGTTTAAAAATATATATATACAGGGTGTCCCAAAAGGTCATGTCCAAACGGCACACATGGTTGTGTCAGGTCATTAGGAAACAGAATTACATAGGAAAGGGGGGTCGGAAACGCGATTGTAATCCGCTAGAGGGCGATAAGCGATGTCAGACGAAAGCGCGGGCAGTCGCGGACATCGGCGCCAGCATGCATCGCAGCTAATGGGGCCAATTTTGAGCACTTACTATGAGTTGTAGCATTTTTCTTTTTTATTTGGTACTGTTTTGTTGTAAAATAAAGATATTTTACACCGTTTGTTATCTTTTCTTTGCGTGACGGTTACGATGCAATTTCACTGTTTAGATCGCGTTTCCGACCCCCCTTTCCTATGTAATTCTGTTTCCTCATGACCTGACACAACCATGTGTTCCGTTTGGACATGACCTTTTGGGACACCCTGTATATATATATTTTATACTACATATTGAATATTTTTTATCTATTTTATTTTTGATAATTTTACATGTTTGAAGCTTTTTCTTTAGAGCAATAGATAAGTTCACTAATGTATACTGATTTTAATCCTATACATAAAAAAATTACCTAAATCTGTTAAATCCTTCAGTTTTTCCTGCTCCCAATCCTCCATGTTTTCATACTTTTGGCTGCATTAAAGCACAATGGTAAACATACAAGATAACTGCTAAAATTAAGTTTTTAGGTTTTTCCCACCAAGATAGGACTTGATAAACCAATTGTGTTTTAATATGCAAATCAATACAGTAGAAGATCTGTATAACGCAAACCTAAAAACGCAAGGTTGTGCGTTATATAGAATTTTGTGTTATATGGATCACATATCACGCGTCATCAAATTTACCTCATAAATATAGACAAATATGTCTGAAACACATCAAAATACATTAGAATTACCTTGATACTGCATTCCTTATCCAGATTATAAATTTTTCTATTATTGCGATCATTCAACATTTTGTTAAATATACGTTTTAAAAATGGTCCAGATACACCTGGACCCAATTTATTCATTATATTGCTCATTTTCAAAAACATTCATTGTAATAATAATTTTTTTCCTTTAAAAGTTCTAAATTAAGGAGGTAAAATTGTACTAATGCATTAAATTTAGTTTTCAGACAGTAGCAGTTTTTTACAGTCTTAAAATTCAGGTGCTCCATCATGGCAAAATTCATTGTTTACATCTGAAAGGTTGTGTGTTATATGGAGAATTGCGTTATATGGAATTGCGTTATAAAGATCTTCTACTGTATTTAACTAATCCTAGATTTTCTCCCATGAACTCAATAAGATTGTCTGTGCTTCTGTCTCCCGGTCTATAATAAACACAAATATAATTTCAAACTTACTTTCCACATTGTTTATCTAACAGTCGATTATATGAGCATATGGCAGAACAATAGAAATGTCAAATGCTGGGGTGTTCCATGTTTTGAAATGAAATGATTTTATAATCATTTAACAGTTTAATAACAACTTTGTATTTTCATAAAAACAGGCAAAAGACTGAAAAAAAAGATGACAATTTATTAACAAAATAGTTACGAAAAAAATGGAAAATTTTGATTGAATCAAAAATTCTAACAATATCTAAAGATGACTACTTCTGCCCATTGAGATATCTTATGATATCATGTACCACATTCGTCACCCCTAAAGGGATAACTCATCCCCTTATTCATGTAGCCTTTTTTTTTTATTCCCCCATGGATAAATATAATGATTACAAGGAGAGATTATTTCCTTTTTTTAAATGTTATGTTATCATTTTTGGATCATTTAGAGATATTCTTTTCTTAAAACAACCAAAAGTTAGAGTAATTACAATTTATAGAATTACACATAAACAATTATATCTGGTGCTCTAATTAATGCAACCCACCAAAATTTATACAAGCACATATAATCATTGTAAGAGGGAACTTTATCAGTTTTTAGCTCACAGGCTATCATAGCCTGAGAGCTTATGTGCCCGTCCGTTCTGTATGTATGTACGTAACGCGGGTATATCCTGACAAGGCGCTTCCCTGATTAGTTTTTGGAGTTCATTCGATATGTATAAGAGGGGGAACGGGGGCCTCATGCCCCCCGTTAGTTGATATAGATGGGATTTTCATGCAGAATTAAGTTTTCAAAATTTAGATTAGGATCATTCTGATGAGGCGATTCCGTGACTGTTATTAGGTGTTCATTGATTAAGTATAAATAGGGGGAACAGGGGTTCTAATGCCCCCCCCCCCGTTAGTTGATATAAATGGGATTTTCATGCAGAATTAAGTTTTCAAAATTTAGATTAGGATCATTCTGATGAGGCGATTCCGTGACTGTTATTAGGTGTTCATTGAATAAGTATAAATAGGGGGAACAGGGGTTCTAATGCCCCCCCCCCCCCCCAGTTAGTTGATGTAAATGGGATTTTCATGCAGAATTAAGTTTTCGTTCAAAATTTAGATTAGGATCATTCTGATGAGGCGATTCAGTGACTGTTATTAGTTGTTCATTGAATAAGTATAAATAGGGGGAACAGGGGTTCTAATGCCCCCCCCCCCCCCCCCCCCCGTTAGTTGATATAAATGGGATTTTCATGCAGAATTAAGTTTTCGTTCAAAATTTAGATTAGGATCATTCTGATGAGGCGATTCTGTGACTGTTATTAGGTGTTCATTGAATAAGTATAAATAGGGGGAACAGGGGCTCTAATGCCCCCCCCCCCCGTTAGTTGATATAAATGGGATTTTCATGCAGAATTAATTTTCGTTCAAAATTTAGATTAGGATCATTCTGATGAGGCGATTCCGTGACTGTTATTAGGTGTTCATTGAATAAGTATAAATAAGGGGAACAGGGGTTCTAATGTCCCCCCCCCCCTTAATTTATATAAATGGGTTTTTCAAGCAGAATTTTCAGATTTCGTTCAAATCTCTGAATAGTTTTGGAAGTTTAATGGTTAAGTATAAAAGAGGGGGATAACTCTTTTTAAATTATATAAATGCTAAATGGGTTTTTATTAAGAATTATCTAATTTGCTCTGAATTTTGGATATAGATTTTTTATATGATAAAGCATGTCTTTGATAGTATAGGAGGTTCAATGATTAAGTATAAAAAAAGAGAAAAGGGGAGAGCTGTTTCCCCTTCTTAATTTTTTTTTTTCGAACGGAATTAACCCTTGAAAATATAAAGCTTTAATGTGCAATTAGTATTTGTAGCCTGTGAGCTCAATGCCTTCAGTTTAACTGGGCAGTATTCTTTTTTATTTTTATCCAAATTTTATGATAAAGTAAAACATTTAAGCTACATGTAAATTTTTGATTACAATAAATGTTGAGGCAGTCCACACACATTTCAATATAATTACAAGATAAAAGGCAATACTTTAAAACAGTTAAAACTCAGATTCTGATAATATGACCTGCAAAAATTTTTCTTAACAAAGGATAAATTTTGTTTTTTTATTATTATTATTGAAATTAATTAAATTTTAGTGTAGAATAAATATAAAGCCTAAAACATTCAAACAACAATAATTTGACATTAATTGATGTAACCCATCTTTTCAGGATGAACACTATCTTTTAATTGCTAAGCATTAATTTTTCTGAATAGACTTTTGTTGTTTTTCTGAATAGATTTTTTAGACTTTTGTGGTCTTATTGAATATTTGAAAATTTGCGATTAGATAAGACATTTTCTTCTTAAAATTTCTTTCAAATTTATTGGCTTTTAAATGTCATGCATGATGAAGAGTACATTTTTTAAGCCTTGAAACCTGTCTAAATCTCTACGAGTATGTATAACCACTAATGAAATAGCACCGAAAAACTGGTGATAAATCACAATTAAATATAAAATAAAAGCACATGCAAATAGTCACGAATGAACATTCAAAAATCACGGTCACGAAGTTCATTTTGATCTTGTCTCATTACAGACACGTTTACATTGGCTGGTGATGGGCTGCTTAAGTTTCCAGCCTGAAACACATGATGTGTGTGGTCTGTTTTATAGTCATTAAAACGAAGTTTTATTATTTAATATGTAATCATTATAAAGAGGGACTTATTGTTGAAGAATATACATATAATATTATGCAGTTAAAAATATATAAATACTTCTGCCACTACCTTTAATATGGCAACTTTATAATATAATAATAATATTAATAATAATAACCATTGATGAAATTCATGTAATTAAAATGAAGAAAGCAAAAAGTAAATAAATAAGAATTACTATAATTAATATCATTAATCCAAATTTTACCATGAATTATCATTGAAGTAGAGTGCAATTTCATTATCTTCCATCCTTCACCATTCTGAACTTAACAGAAAATGCCTCTCTTTATTTCCCATTTCCATAGCTAACATTAGTATACAGATGTAGGAATAAT
The DNA here is from genome assembly GCA_964019185.1 of Maratus speculifer. Taxonomy (NCBI): domain Eukaryota; kingdom Metazoa; phylum Arthropoda; class Arachnida; order Araneae; family Salticidae; genus Maratus; species Maratus speculifer. Next base: position 199,194,681 of record OZ025298.1, on the reverse strand, counting down.
TGAGAAAGTATTGTCAATGGTATGAAGTGAATTAGCAAACCATACAGCATAGACAATACACATTCAATCAATATGCTGGGACCTGTTAGTGATGTGATGAGCAGAAAATTACACTGAAAAGAAAAAAAAAATCCACATTTTATAAATTTGAAAGAGCACAGAACAAGATTTAAGTATTAAAAATATACCCCTTGTTTACTTTAATATGACATCAAATACCATGAAATAAATTATGCATTTTTTCCCTTTTAATTCACCTAAATAAATTACTTTAAAGTTTACATTTATATAGTATACTACAAAATCAAAGTAGTATGATAAATTTTTTTGCGGAAAAAAATCTGCCTTTAAACCTTTTTAAGACACATAATTTTATTGATACAAAACCTTATGTTAAATTGACAACTGAGAATCTTGTTACTAAATACAATAAAGGAAAAATTACCCATTCATTGAACGTTTAGGCACTATAAACAATCGTCATTAACTATTTATTTACTTTTATGATGATTTCGATCTATGTTTAAATTTGAGAAATGCAATTTTTCAACAATATTAATTACAATAAGATAAATTATATTCTACTATCATAAATAATGAAGGATTAAAAACGTACTTTAATCACACTACTACATTCTTCTTCATCGCCAAGATGTATAACAAAGTTTTGTTAATGATTTCAGGAAGTTGTAGAAAGTGCTTCATAATCTATGCTTAAGGCATGATTTTTCTTACTTGCTTAGCTTAAATGAGTTCAGAAAATTCATAAACTGTGTTATATTTATTTGGTACTTATTCGATTTCATTTAAATAAAACTTTTAGCAAATAAAATACTTATTTGAGTAGAAAAAGGGGGGGGGGGGGAGTTGGCAGATATATGTTTTCATATTAATAGCAAAAAATATAATACCTGCAAAATTGACTGTTTTAAAAGTAAAAAAGCTATAATAAAATATTTTTAAATATATATTTTCTGTGAAGGATTGTGAATATATCTTGTAGGAACTAGAAGAGAATATTGTAGTTGCGTATTGATTGAAAAAAAAAAAAAAAAAAAAAAAATCAACAAGCATGTATATCACAAATATTTTTCAAAGTATACAATGTCTTTTCTATGAAATATTCTAGTATACTTATCATAATGATAAATAAGCTTTAATATAAAAATATACAAAAAGTTTACAAGTATTTAAAAAGCAGGCATGATTCTAGCACTAGAAATATTACTATTCACGTAACAGACAAAAAATTATACGAAATATTGAACAAGAAGTAATCGGACAGAATATTAAATAGAAAACAGTTACAAAACACTTACGTGATATATTTCTTTCATTTACAATCAAGTCTAGATAGCGCAAAGATTTCTGAATTTTCTATTAAAAACAAATGCTTAAGACTAACTTCAATAAAATATTTGGCAATTAAATAAAGTGCGATAAAGCAGCCAAAATGGTAACCATACATTCACTTGAAAGATGCCAATAATATGGGCATGAAGTTGCGCAGACAGAAGATTTTGGGCGGTAATGTTCCTGACGTCATATTGGAATGCCAGTCAAACACAAAAATCTTTTTGTTATATATTTTCCACCAAGTTACGATTTGCCAGACAGCTCGGCAATAGCACGGAGAGCTAACTCTCTATTCTGATACATTGAATCCAGCGGTCCGCCCATGAATACAATGCCAAAGATTTTCCGACGAAAATCTTTGGCAAAACATAGATTTCCTCCCGTACACTGTTAAAAATCTGCTGCATTTTGCTGCAACGCACTCCCCTGCTTGTATAGAAAACGGTTACTTGGCCGTGAAATGGAGCTTTCTCATTGGTTGGAATAGAGATATTATACGCAAGTGGTGGAGTGCGTTGCAGCAAAATGCAGCAGATTTTTAATGCTCTTATAGACGCTTTCAGTCGTGACGTCAGTTATGACGTTTTCCTTGGATACTGACTCCAAACAAACGGTTGCTATGCAGTATTTTCCATTTTATTTGCATATTATAGCAATATTTTTCAGCTATATATAATAGACACATGTTTAATGCTTTATATGCAAAAATACCATTTTCTACGATTTATATTTTATAAGAAATGAAGCATAGCAACCGTTTGTTTGGAGTCAGTATCCAAGCAATATGGCATGAGTGACGTCACACTGAAAGCGTCTATTCACCATCTACCTCAACCTAGGAAACCTCGGTCGAACGCTCAAGTGAAATTCATGATAACATTTGATTGGACATTATCAATGAGACGTCCAATCAGGATTAAAGATGAATACCGTTTGAACGTTCGACCGAGGTTTTCGATGTAACTCGGGGTCGAAGTAGTTGGTGAATAAGAGCGTAACAGTGTAGGATAGTATGGGTTAGATATTTTGAAATTGAATTTTCTTTTAAAATTAAGACGAAATTGCTACAATTTTCACTGATGTATATTCTTTTATTAAAAATCTATTGATTTTACGTAAATTCAAAGAAAATTTTCAATTTGGTATTAGTTAAAAAGGAAATTTTAGTTTAACTCAACAAAAAATAAAGAAACATTTGTTGAATATTGCTCACAAAACTATTAAAATCACATGTAAATAAACAAAAATAATAAAAAGTTTGCAAAAAAGCATCAAAAAATGCTTGTAATATTAAGAAAAAAAGAGGACTCATTACTTTCGCGCAATGAAAAGTGTGATGTGGTTCCGGCAAAACGTGGTTTGACCGGCTCGGGAGTAGGCTCTCCGTATTATATATAGAGCTCAGTGGATAGAGTCTATTGCGTTTTAAGGTGGACGCTAAATCGCACAACGCTTAGGGATAAACAAACTGAAGACTCCTCCCACACTAGGAACGAGCGACATCTAGAGGCTTTTCATTTAATATGATATTATAAGCTAGTAAATTGAAAATGAAGGTTTTTTTAAAGTAAAATTAATAAAAAGAGGGGGGGGGGGGGTACATTTTAAAACTAAATATTTAATTTAAATGATTTAATATTGAAGTTACGTTTTGTACCTTGACTTAGGACTAGGCTCTTTTATTAGTAGTATGTATTTATTTATTAATTACAGATTTACTAGTTTATGAAGTCATGCAATATATTAAAAAATTACGGTTGGTCATTGAAAAATCCATATTTAATTATTATTATTATTTAAGAATTCGAAGAAGAGCTTTATTTTATTCTTTATTTTTGCATCTTGTTAAAAAATTAGAAAAGTTTACGTAAAGAAACCCTCATAATTTTATTTTCCATAGTAATATTTTGAATTTATATTTAATAAAAGAGAAATGGATATAAATATGAAATGAAATATTAACAAATAATTTCTGATAATTTTAGCTGTCAATTACTTTCCAATACCTTAAATATCTAAAGGATTTGTATAAATTAAATAGACAAATTTATACAAAAGTATTTATAAAAAATTATCTTAGTAATTTTTTAAAAAATAGTAGAGAAAACAAATTATTTTTCAAGTAGAAAACAGCAACAAAAATGTACAATTTATTTAACCTATTTCGGATAAATAACTATTTAAAAGCATGTTATATTAAAAAAAGACGACGTACTCAGTGGCGTAGCAAGGAAGGGCAGTCACCCTGGGCGCCGAAGTCAAGGGGCGCCAAATTGAGAGTGGTTTAAATCGAAATTACGAATTGCTCCACTAGTGGATTAGAGGTTCTGCTCCCGAAGCTGGTAAATATAAAGGTATTGGGTTCGAATCTAATCGCGCCCGTCGGCCTGATCGTTCGGAGTTTACCTTGGATTTCCTTGCGTAAATACGGATTAGGTTCCCTTAGAAAGACCCCCACGGAGGGCACCTTCCCTAGGGCCTATATCCCTCGTGCAGATAATTGGTCATCATAAATACAACCAACAACCAAAAAAAGCATTTTCTTCTTTTGAGTAAAAAAAAAAAAAATAATAAAGTGGTTATTTTCCTTCTTTTCTTTTTTATGGGGCGGTGTGGACGAAAAATTTCGTCCTTCCCCAAGCACCAAAAATCCTAGCTATGCCACTGAATGTACTCTTATAATTGGGCTTAAAAATAGTATAAAGGTTTGTTTTTAAATATATTTTAAAATTTAAATTTAGTATAACACAAAAATTAAATACAATTTAGGTAAGAGTTTTGGAAAGTAATTGATAGCTAAAATTATTAGAAATAAATTATTTTTTTTCTCTCTCTTTCTCCTTTATTAAGAACAAATTCAAACTATTACTATGAAAAATAAAATCCTTGGAGTTCTCAAAATAATTTTTTTTTATTTGTTAACAAGATTAAAAGAAAAAAATCTTACTTGAATTGTTCCATAATATTAATAATCGAATATGATTTTTCTATTTATTGCATAACATCATAGATTAGTAAATCTCAAATAATTTTTCTTAAAAAAGAAAAAAAAAGGAAAAGAAAAGAAAGAAATAACAAACAAATAAAACATGCTAATATAAACAGATGTTAGTCTTAAATCAAATAAAGTATTTCTTTCTTTCTTTTTTTTCTTTTTTTTTTTTTTTTTTTTTTTTTTTTTTTCAATTTTTAGCAGAAAAACTATTTATGCATTTATTATATTGCAGTACACGTACACGTACACAAATATACTATAACTTCAATTCAAAACATATAAAAGAAATAGTTGATATTAAAATATATTTCCTCTCTCTTTTTCAACTTTATAGAGTTTTTATACAAATTCAGTAACTTATGATATCATATCATAAACTGAAATTTTTATGGGTAGTCACTGAAAGAATTATATTACTATTTTAAGAATATTATGAAAAATGTTTTTAATGAATTACTAAGAAGAAAAAATGTAAAATTAATTTGGATTTAAATTTTAAAGGTAAGTACCATTAAAATACATTTTAAAATACGTTTAAAATATCTTTAAAAAAAGTTTTAAGCAAAAAACTTTTTAATACTATTTTAAGTCCAAATGTAAGAGGGTTTTTTTTTTATGTTACATGCTCTTAAATTATTATTTATCAAAAACAAATTAAATTAATTGTGCATTCTAATTTTTGTTTTTATATTAAAATAATCAGTTACATATTTTTACATCCACAATAAAAAATCATTTACATATTTAAATTATTTATGTATTTAAGTAAGATTTGTCTAAAAGTATTGGAAAGTAACTGATAGCTAAAATTATTAGAAATTATTAGTTAATACATTTAATTTCATATTTATTTTTATTTCTCTTTTATTAAATATAAATTCAAAATATTACTATGAAAAATAAAACTATAGAGGTTTCTTTAAATAAACTTTTCTTGTTTTTTAATGATATACAAAAATGATGAGTAAAACAATGCTCTTTGAATTCTTAAATAATAATAAAAATTAAATATGGATTTATCTGCGAGTAGCCGTAATTTTTTTTTTTTTTTTTTTTTTTTTTTTTTTTTTTTTTTTAGTTTACTGCATGACATCATAAACTTTTAAATTTGATACTTATTTTATTTTTGAGGAAAAACAAATAAATAAAACATTCTATTATTAGAGGCTAACAATAGCTGTCAAGATACAAAACATAACTTCAGTGTTAAAGCACATGTATTAAATATTTGGTATTAAAATATACACACACCCCCTTGTCTCTCTCTGTTTATTTTTTTATTAATTTTACTTAAAAATATTATTTTAAATTTATTAGCTGGTGTCATATTATAAAATGAAAATGCTATGGGTTGGGTAAGCACAGAAAAAAAAAATTATTATAATAATTATTGTTTTAAGAATATAGTGAAGAATGTTTTTAATTCATTGAAGCAAAAAGAAATTTAAAATTAAAGAGCTCTGCGTGACGTATTTTTAAAGGGCTCGTCAGTAGATGCAGCTCACTTATTAGTGTGGGAGGAGCTTCAGTTTGTTTATCCCTAAGCGTTGTGCGATTTAGCGTCAGCGTCCACCGCGTTTTAATCATGGAACAAAGAATATAAATTATATTCTTTCTTCCATGGTTTTAATATGCGAATCGAGATTTAACTGATCCTAGATTTTCATCTGTGAACTCGATGAGGTGATTGGCTGTGCTGCCGCCTCGCGATGTAGTCCAAAGCCGTGACTCTGACGTCACAGGAATGTAGTCAAGTTGTGGTCAGTTTAGCAGAGTAGTAATTTATTATTTACGAAAATTTGTTAGAATATTACTCTAATTAGGTTATTAGTGAGGGTTTTTTTTAAAGTTTACTTTTAAGACTTCCTGTAAAAAATGTGTAATAACTGCTAATGGCAACAGTTTATATGTATATAATTTTGTCCATTTGTAACAAAAAATGGCATCAGTGCATTTAGTCGGAAAATTTTTACAGCTCGTCAACATTAAAAATGCCTGTGAGCGCAGAAGAAACAAAAATGGAGACAGGGTAAGCAATCTTAATTAATCTGTCTCTATAATTAATATATTTGATCAAAATAAAGCTCAACACAAATTTCAAATGTAATAAATTGTTGTATGACTTATATATGTTGTATGCTTACTATATAATCTGTTTTAGTGACATTAATTTTAGACATGCGGTGATAAATTTTGTCTTTTTGTATAATATAATTTCCTTTTTTCACATATTGCCCATTTAGAAAAAGTTCAAATAAATATGTTTGGCCGTTGAAACACTTTTGTTAATTTGGTTTAGATAATTGTTTTCATTTAAGTTGTTTTCTTCTGTTTGTTTCAGACTTGCCAAGTCTCCTGATTTTCACATCTTTTTCCGTAATCTTGGTTTTTGACATATTTGTCCTGATTTTTCTGATATTTTTAAATCTCTTATTTTACAATAAAATGATTCAGTGATGAAAATTCCAATAAGCGTAGTTCTCTAATGTGATAGAGATCCCCTATCCGGTAATGTTTTTTGTCTAAATTGTATTCGCCTTAATTGAATCTTTTTGATTTTTTGTACTGTGGCTATGTTTTGGGTTATTAATAATTTGTCTTTCTTGCATTTGAAATTTTCTATGGTTGAGAAATACCACTCTCAACTTCTTTCCCCCCGCCCAATAATGTGTACTTAATTTTAAAGTACATGTTAAAACATCCTACAAACACACATGCTTAAGGGTGTATTTCGATTCAAACTGCCTATTTTCAGATTTATTTTTAACCCGAGAGAATGCGCGCAGGGCCTAAAAGACCCGGAGTGCATATGGTTTTCACACCAACACCACTAATTGCAACCACTAATTTTTTTAAAATAATCTTCAACTTATTTTTGTAACAACGATCAACAACAACAAGATTTGTAAGAATTGTCTTTGTCTAAATAAAGCGACTGTTTTAATTTGATTTTATTGGTGACAGTTAAAACCATTCATACCCTGGAAAGCGCGCGTCCTCCCGGGTTAAAATTCATTTTTGCTCTCAAATGCATCAAACTGACAAATTGCCTTATTTCGAAAGTACACAAGGTGCCGTGATTGTCGATTCTTTGAGAAATGCAGAAAATATTGCAAAAAAAATCAATTAAAAGTGGCAATTTGAACCGATTTTTCTGAAGCGGAAAATTTGTGAACGAAAAAAAGGGTCATACTGAAAAGGTAATCGTTTATAAATGAAAATCTAATGAATTGAGTGCAAAAAAAAAAAAAAACCTCACACGTCACCATGTTATATCTTCAAAAATCTCCTCAGCAAGTTTCATGTTTCTACTTTTTAAAATGTGTCTGAAATTGTATCGGAAAAATTTAAGCTGTTGAAGGTGGAAAAGAGTTTTTTCGAATACAACCTTAAATGCATGTTGCTTGTAAGGTAAGGTGTGTATATTTTCCTCATTTGAGTAACGGGGATATATTTCTATATCTTCAATATTACCAAGCCCTGTTTAAAATTACTGAACATGTTTACATATAAAAATTAAGTTTTCATCGATAAAAAATTCTGATTATTATTGAAAAATATATCGAGTGATGTTGCAAGCGAAGACACTCATGAGTTAATGCTAATCCTATGGGGAAGGATTTCTTTCAGGGTTGGAAAAAAATCATGATTTTTTTAAAAAAATCAAAAAAATCGGATTTATTTGATTTAAATCAGATTTTTTTGATTTAAATCGGATTTATTTGATTTTTTTAGAATCCTATATTTAATTAAAGTGTTTTTATGTTTTTACAATAGATGAAGCAGTTTTTTATAATAAATAACTAATAAAGAATAAATAATATTTATAATTTATAAAAATAATATAAGAAATAATTATATAATTAAGAAAATATTATATTCTAGTTACTGATTGGTACTAAAAATTAAACATCTAGGCTTTAATCTAAAGCCATTCTATTATTTCGTAATTGAATTGTGCATACTAAATAAGAGATAAATTTAAATATATTGTAAATAAATAGAAAATGGTAAAATTTAAAAAACAAATTAAATACACTAGACTCCCTCAAATCCACAACTCTTTAAAATCCAAGCATAATTTACTGATGTAAACAAAGAAGCTTTCAGGTCAGATATAGGGACAAAATTTGACTTTATTTTTATATCAATTCTATATTCTATATATATATTAATCTGTAACTATCTTTAATATTACTAAATTCATGCTTTTTCATGAAGGAAGAATAAATTTATTTCTCAAAAAATTCAAGGTATTGCTAATATCAGTGGTGATCACAATCTTTTTGCAAAATGCATTTATACATTCATCAAGCTTTTTTTTTTATTATTGAGTTTGGTTAAACCTGAAATAAAACTTTATTTTATGATTTTGGTGTGAATTAGTAGTGCAACTTTTTGAGACGAGTTTCATTGAATAATTTAGGAACAAATGCATCTCATCTTTATAATAAATATTTAGTTATACATTATTGATTATTTACTTCATCTTTGCTGCTTTCAATATTTTAATCAATTTTAATTTTCTAAATTAAAATTGATTAATTTGTTACCTTACATAATTGTTTTAATGTTTTAATATATTATAAGCATTCATTATAATTTCAATTGCATTATTAATTACAATTAAATTACTGTTCAAAAAATGTAAACAAACCCATGACCAGAAATCTGCAAAATTCTAAAATCCGCATAATTTTTGGTCCCAAGCTGTGCAGATTTGAGGGAGTCAATTGAACTCATTTAATGCAAGCTATTTATTAAGGGATAAAAATCACAATTAATTCAATATTTTTTAAGCAAATAGGAAAAAATCAGAGATTTAATTGTTTGAACAAAAACACTAATTTAGAAGCTTTGTCTACTCCTAATTTATTATGAAGGCTTGAATGAACTAGTCCAAAAGAAGAAAATTGTCTTTCTACTCCAGCAGATGAAGCCATGGCTGTTGTTATTTGGTAAAAAATTCAATTTCAGTTTCGCTGATTCTCTCTTTATCCCCCATTACATAAAATCACTTCCACCAATCATAATCATTCATAATATCAGAAACTTTTTTCTCAAGCAATGGTAATTTTTAGAATGGGCCATTTTTTGCTTGAAAATGTGCTGCAGTGGTGAGAAGATTTAAACAATCTTCTTTAATGAATGCCAATCTTTCATTATTTTCCCCTACACTAAGTGAAATTTCATTTCGATTTAAAACAGAGGGACTTAATAGAACTCCAGCAAAATGATATCCATTAATAGCTTGTTCATATCTTGCTTTAAATTTTGTAATTCTATCATTATCTAATACATTTTCTAACTTTTTACCCGAAATTTTTCTTTGATATGTGCATTTATGTAATATTGCAAAAAATTGATTTAAATCAAATGATTTTTTTAAAAAAATCAGTTGATTTAAATCTAGATTTAAATCTTGATTTAAATCAGTTGATTTAAATCATGCCAACCCTGATTTCTTTATCTCATTTGCATTTCAACATTTTAAAATTTTCTTTGAATTGGATAGACAAGTTCTGTCTCTACATTGCACCTTTTTTACTTTTTCTATTTGGTTGCAAATATTTTTTATAAAGTTACTTTCACTTTTCAAAAACGGTTCTGAAAATGAGTGTCATTCTAAAAAATATCTACTACCAAAATCAAAACAGTAAAAAGAAGTGTGATGTAGAGACAGACCTCGGCTATCCAATGTAAAAGAAATTTAAAAATGTTGAAATACAAATGGGATATTATAAAAATCCGTACCCAAAGGGTTAGCATTAGCTCGTCAGAAAAAGCAGGTTGAATGGATGTGACAAAAAAAGGAGCAAAGACAACAGAGAGTGTAAAATAATTTAAAAATGATATATTGATGAGGATCTCTTAAAGTAGTTATTTTCTGCATTATTTTATGATTTAAGTTTTCAAGCATCTTTGCTTTGACTAAAATATTTATTTTTTTAGGTCTCCTAAGAAAAAATTACCGCAGGTTCCTGAAACTTTGCTTAAGAAAAGGAAGCAACAAGCAGAACGCAGAGCTCAAAAACTAGCAAATGCTATTAAGCAAAGAAAAGTAAGTATATTTATTTGAAAATATTTTAGTGTAATGAAACTATTGAATAATGTAGTTTTAGTACATATTGATCCAAGAGCATGCTAGATTGTTTTAAGAAATTTTAATTAGGGATGCGACGAATATTCGGCCACTATTCGGTATTCGGCCCTTTTGCCGAATATTCGGTTGGCCGAATATTGAAGGCTTGTTGACCGAATACTTCGGCCGAATACCTGTAGCCGAATATTTAGAGATATCTGGCCGAATATTGGTAAAATCTCGCCGAATAATGAAAGATATCTTGCCAAATAAATTTAGGATTTAAAGAGTTTCATTTCTTACAATTTTTTTCTCAAATCCAAATTGGCTACTTCATTCATGAAGTCATTTTCATTCTTACTTACAAAATATACAGTTATTCGATTGCTAAAAAATACACAGCCTTTCTGTATTTCCTATAAAAGTGAGTGATATTTTAGAAAATGCTTGGCAAGTTGGAGATTTAATTGTATGGAAAATGTCTTCATTAGAGAATGATGTATTACAATTCAAAATATAAAAACACTTATTAAAAAAAAAAACCAAAAAAAAAAAAAAAAAAAAACTACTGCCTCATTCTAAAACACTTGAATAGTTATTAATGTCTGCAAATTCCATGCACATATAAAAAAAGGCTCTTATAAAATTTGTAACTTATTTCCGTAAAGTAAGAAATGAAAAAAATTCATTCACTAGGTGTATTAACAATGATTCATTTTCAAAATTAGTTATCAAATATCACTATTCCAAAATTACAACGGTACATCTGAAAACAGAACTAGTGGCAAACTAGACACGCATTAGATGACACAACTAGCTTTATGAAGATCATTTTATAAGTATTTAAACATAAATTCTAAATACTGAACAAAATAATTTTTTTTATTTCTATAGTTTTCAATTTTAAATAATTATTTGGATAATTACTGACTTAAATATGTAACAGTATTATGTATACACTATATTGCCATTGATTATGGGACACTTGCGATTTTAGACATTTTACTAAATATCTAGAAAAATACATGAGGAATCATCTCGAAACTCTTAGTGTATAAATATAATAGTATACGTCATACATCTCCGTGAAGATTTTTTACCGAAACTCCATAGGGGACCGTCAACAAATTAAAAAAGAATGAATATCTTTTGAATAACCCTGTCAAAACTAATGTAGCAAAAGCGCTCAAACTCTAGATTATGATTGAATGCCTTATTGTAATAAGCCTTGTTCATTTTTATGCAAATAGCATGCATACTCGCAGAGTAATTAAGGTTTTTATAAAAATGGTCCCAAATTTTTCCACGTTTTTTCCTTATAATTTTCAGAGTTCTTAATATAAAATAATATTTTTTTTCAGAAAATATAAAAAACAACATTGCACACAGTACCTTGTAATCAGAATTAAAAAATAATGAAAATTGTATACAAAATAAGTTTGTTTACTAAATAATTTTTTACTGCGCATGCGTCAAAGATATCAAAATTTCATTTGCATATTATGTTAGCTAAATGTATAGAGCAACTTTTGTGAAAGTCACAAAATCATAAATTGAAAATTCTGAAAATAATCGTCAATTGAATAAGTTGAAAATCCGTTATTCTCAAAATGAAGCAAAAACAAGAGGGATTGTATTCATATATTCATTGATTAGTGTCAATATAGAATGCACAATACGGGATGTTACGACTACTTTTGGATAAAATCCCTCATTTTTTTGCTTCATTTTGGAAACAACGGATTTTGTCCTTTTTCTATAGACGATTACTTTCAGAATTTTGAAGCTATAATTTTGAGACTTTTACAAAAGTTTCTCTATACATTTAGCTAACATAATATGCAAATGAAATTTTGATATCGTTGACGCATGCGCAGTAAAAAATTATTTAGTAAACCTACTCATTTTTCATACAATTTTTATTTTTTAATTCTGATTACAAGGTACTGTGTGCAATGTTGTTTGTCATATTTTCTGAAAAAAATATTATTTTATATTAAGAACTCTGAAAATTATAAGGGAAAAACTTAGAAAAATTTGGGGCCATTTTTATAAAACCCTTAATTACTCTGCGAGTATGCATGCTATTTGCATAAAAATGAACACAGTGTATTACAATAAGGCATTCAATCATAATCTAGAGTTTGAGCGCTTTTGCTACATTAGTTTTGACAGGGTTATTCAAAAGATATTCATTCTTTTTTAATTTGTTAACGGTCCCCTATGGAGTTTCGGTAAAAAATCTTCACGGAGATGTATGACGTACACTATTATATTTATACACTAAGAGTTTCAAGATGATTCCTCATGTATTTTTCTAGATATTTAGTAAAATGTCTAAAATCGCAAGTGTCCCATAATCAATGGCAATATAGTGTATATTTTTAATTTACATATTCCTTCATTCATGTTGTTATCAATTTCTGTTTATCCTTTTAATGCTTGTTGAATAAGTGGAATATTGAAGTTGAATATTGTAGGCGCCAATTCAAATGTCAAAGATTTTGTTACCATATGTATTCTACTTTAAGCATAACCTTTTGCTTAACATAATTTGTAATTTAAAGCTTGGCAACTGATTTCAGAGCAGGCTCATTCTTACGAATTCACTTATCATTAGGGACACAAACTCTAAATGATCAAATTTACTTCATTAAAGGTTATTTCAGAAAATATCTCCTTGTGAGTTCTGAGAGAGAGAGATTAAGAATATTATTAATTTTGGATGCAAGAAAGGGTAAAGGTATTTGATAGTAAAAGTGAATATATTTTATTCATATTTTAATGAAAATATCTTACCATCCTGACTTACTGAAAAATAATTTGATGTACATTAAGATAAAAGAATATAATGCAATTTCATAATTTTTTTGTGTTAAAATAAATGTTTCAAATTTAAAAGCACATTTAAGAGTAATAATTATTAATGAGCTCCTATTTTTTTAATTATATATAATCAAAATTTATTTTCTTTATTGGAAAAAAAGTTGATATTCGGCCGCCGAATATTCGGTATTCGGCCTAAAATTTGGCCGAATATTCGGTATTCGGCTATTCGGCCAAATCACTATTCGTCCCATCCCTAATTTTAATAATACAAATTGGTATGAATTTAGCTGTAATGAAGGGATGAGTTCTATATCCTGGGCTCCTTGCCGAAAAAATTTGTGTCAAAATGCCATTTTGGTGCCACTGAAAATCTTTCAAGATGGAAGAAAAATATAGTTTTTAAATCTTTCTGTTATTTATAAATCAATAATTTTGCTCCATTTTATTAAAATAGAAAATGATGTAAAAACATGGATTTATAAATAACATGGATTTAAAAAGCTTTTCTGCAATCTTGAAAATGTTTTTAACATAGGTAAAATTTTGCTCAACCAAAAATTATTAAATGTAAAGTAAAAAGATAAATATACAAATATTTCCACAAAAAAAAAAAATTACCACAGTTATTGTTAAATTAACTAGCTTATACGAAATTGAATATTTCCAACTAAGCGAAAAATTGACCAGACCGGGAATCAAACCCAGATACTTGGCTTACAAGGCTTTACCTGTTAAGCTAACTGGGTGATAGATGGCTGGGATTTTCCCCTCAGATAACCTTATTTGTCATAGATTCCACAATAACATCTGGTCTGTCATTTAGACAGCTCAGCAGAATAAACCACAGGTATTTATCAATCAGTTGATTGTGTTAAAATAATAGTATAACTAGCTTATGTTGGTGATAAACAAAAAAAATTACACAACAAAAACAGTGTTCATGGCAGCCGTTGTTATATAATTAACTAGCTTTTGTCGGTGATTAAAAAAAAAAAAAAAAAGTTTACAGTAACCTAATACACCTTTACTATGATTTGTAACTTTTTGCATCAAAATTGATACTGAATCTTACATTTCTACAATGCTAAACCGTGAAAAAAAAAATTGAAATTTTGGCCAATAAAGTTTGTATTTTAAACAGTAAGTGAAAATTCTGCTAAAAAACAAAAAAGAATTTTTAAAAATCCAAAAGAAATACATGGCAGTTGCGAACAAGACTTACCTTAAAATTGCAATGAAAAAACATTATGCATCAACAAGCAAAGGCATCTGAATGTTCGGGGGGAAATTATCTAAGATAATTCAAAATTTAGCTGACTAACGGTTCACCTGATACTAATGAATCAATAAATTTCAAGATATCTCTTCTTCATACTCCCTTTTTCCTAACACAATTTTTTTTAAAAAAAAGCAACCCTAAAGCTGAGAAGTTGCTCAGAATTCCACGAATAAACATAAACCAGATTAAAACATATATCGCCAAAAGTCTAACACAGGATAGGATTCATTTCCCGTAATGAATCTAGCCTGACCTTTATAACTTCAAAATATCTTTTTGCACATTTTCAAAGAAAAGTGTTATTTTAGCCCACCCAATCTTGAAATTGATTGAATTGGTCTTGTTACATTATATATATAATGCGTTAGTCATAAAGTTTTTTTCCCCTTAATTTGCAGCTAGCCCATGAAAAACGTCGAGTAATTTTCAAAAGAGCAGAATCTTATGTAAAAGAATATAGACGTAAAGAAAGAGATGAAATTCGTCTTAAACGTCTGGCCAGACATCATGGAAGTTTCTATGTTCCAGCTGAACCTAAAGTAGCAATTGTCGTAAGGATCAGAGGGTATGTTCTGCAATCAGTTTCTATGACTCTTTATATATTTCAAGACATGTTAACTGATTTATATTACTTTTTGTGACATTTTAAAACTAATTTATCTTATTACACAACACTCGTGAAATCAAAATGAGTTGCTGTAATTATTACAGGCCTCGCAGCATTCCTGTAATTCCTATAAATTTGAAAAAAATTCCTATATTTCCTATTTTTTCCTATATTTTCATCCCTCCATCCAGGCATGAGATTTTCCCATGGATCCGCGATTTTCCTTTTTGTTATAATTTTCCGCTTCTCCGATTTTTTTTTTTTTTTTTTTTTTTTTTTTTTTTTTTTTATCGTCAAAAAAAGCGGGAAAACCGGAATTTCGTCGAAAGATAGCGTAAAAAAAAAAAAAAAATACTATTTTCGTCGAAAAGTCTCGAAAAAATCCTATTTTCGTCTAAAGATTGCAAATAAGTGCTATTTTCATAAGAAAATAACTTGATTTTCATCGCGAGAAAAATGTGATTTTTATAAAAAAGATCTCGAGCAAAACGCGATTCTCGTCCAAAGAGCGCGAGCAAAACGCAATTCTTGTCCAAAGAGTGTGAGCAAAACGCCATTCTCTTCCAAAGATTGTGAGAAAAACGCGCGATTTTCGTCTGAAGATCGCGAATAAATACTATTTTCATCAAAAGATCGCGAGAAAAACTCAAGTTTCATTAAAAAGTCGAAAAAATAAATTTTTTATAAAAAGATCATGAGAAAAACTAGATTTTCGTCGAGAGATCGCGAAATAATAACGTGATTCATGTTAAAAGATAATAAAAAACGCGATTCATGTTAAAAGATCGCAAGACAAACATGATTATCGTCAAAAGATCGCGAGAAAAACGCGGCTTTCTTCCAAAGATAGCGAGAAAGGCGCGATTTTCGTCTAAAGATCGCGAATAAATACTATTTTCATTAAAAGATCGCGAGAAAAACGCAAGTTTCATCGAAAAGTCGAATAAATACTATTTTCATTAAAAGATCGCGAGAAAAACGCAAGTTTCATCGAAAAGTTGTGAAAAAACCACAATTTTATTCAAAAGATCGTGAGAATAACGCGATTTTCGTCAAAATATCGCAAAAAAAACATGATTTCCGTCAAAACATCGCGAAAAAAAAACATGATTTTCGTCAATAGATCACGGAAAACAAACTATTTTTGTCCAAAGATCGCGGAAAAAAATTTATTTTTTTATCAAAGAATTAAAAAAAAACCTTTTTATGTTAACAGATCATAAGAAGGGTAGAATTTTCCCCTAAGTATTGAAGGGAAAATGCAAATTTCATCAAAGCATTACAGAAAAAAAAAAAAAAAAAAAAACTAGGTATGCCATTGGAAAATGTATAATTAATGTAGGGAAGGATTTCCCTCTCCTCTGCTGTAACTTCATAAAATTTGCTGTAAATTTCAAGGTGTTTTTTAAGATCTTTGAATTTTTTGCTATTGAAACTCCTTTCATATAAATTTATTACAAAAAAATAATTTATAATGTTTATTTGAATTATTATTAATTTTTTTTAATGCACATTCGGCGAGTGATGATGATTCAGAAAATAATTGTAAAAAATGTTGAGTATTTGGGTAATCCAAAATTACCCAAACTTCTGAAATAAACTGGAAAAACTGTTCTGTTAAAAACTTCTGAAATAGTCTGGAATGAACTTAAATAGTCTACGTTAATGTATTAAAACATGTGTTGATGTTATTACATATAAATAAAATTTCCTATAAATTCCTATATTTTCTTCCAAAAAATTCCTATATTTCTTATAATATTTTTGAAGAAAGTCACTTCTAGGCCTGTTATTAAAATCATGTTAAACATTTTTAGCTGTGTTACTGAGTTTATGCATGCAAGTATAATTTATAGTAACAATTTTCTTGTTGCTGTTTTAATGCTTTTAACTTGTAATGTTTGTAAAAACATGTTTAATCCTTAATGTTTATTAATAATGTTCAAATATGATACTAGAACTCTGATTAAAAACTATTCATCGAAAACATTGGCAGTAAAGATTAGTTTGATATTTTTTTAGAAAATTTTTTGTCATTTTAACTCTGGAAATGTTATTGCACAGTTTTATTTATTGATAAATTAGTACACTAGATATAGGTGAAAACTGAGAAATTCGATTAGTAGCCAGTGGCCGGTAGACCCAGTTTCATTAGTGACCACTTTTTAAATAGAGGTCAAAAAAAAATTTTTTTTCTTTATTTAGCGGCCAGTGAGCAACAAAGTTATAAATATTTGGTTAAAAATAAAACTGGCATTCCACTGAATGGAAAAATATGAATTAGTAATTAATATTGCAGGTAAAATAAGTGATAAACTATATTTAAATTTATATTAATGCATTGTATAAAACAAGCAAGGAAATTGAATTTTTAAATTAAAAAATTATTTCACATATTTCTTGGATATTTTATTTTTATTTAAAACTTTGTAGGATCTAATATCATCAAGATTGACAAATGGTAATTAAGTTTGGCGAGTGTACAGATAAATATTCCTTGCTTTGGCTGAGATTTCAAAACTCTGCATGTCCTATTAAGGCAGCCAGGGAGTGCCAATGTTTTGGTGATGTGGCGGAAGTCTGCTTGGTGGCAGTAAAGTCAGCAGGGCTGGGTTTTTGCCAGGAGAAAATGGTTTCTGCCATGCAAGTGGCAGAAAGTAGTTAAAACTGGTTTTAACCGGCAGAAACTGGCAACAACTAGCATAAATTAATTTCATGACAAAATTTGATACTCTTTTAGTAGTATTAAATTGCTTATATACATTTTATTTAGGATAAATAACAAATAAAATATTGTGAATAGTTTTAATTAAGAAACAAATAAATTTGTATTAAAATTTGATAGTTTTGAATCTTTTATAAAGAATCAGCCATATTATCTACAGATAACTGAAAATAATGAAACTAATATTAAGGACATAGCAGTTGTTAAAATCATAAATAAATATCATTCTTTTATAAAGAAGTTAAATACTTGTTACAAATGTTAAAATCTATTGCTGTTGCTTTAGATGAAAGTAAAAAACATGTCTGCTCTATTGTAGTTGCTCATAAAATTTTCTTTATATTATTTAATGATGGAAATATGGAAACTCACAAATGCAGGGTTCAAATCTCATTTAATGCAGTGCCAGCATTTATTCTAGCTTATTTACTTCATCTTAAGTGTATGGCTAAAAATTGACATATGAGCATAAAGAATGGGCAAGAAAATTGCTTTTTGATATTTTAAATTTTGTGTCCTTGCAAAATTGACTCCTTTCCCAGAAACATATTTCCCCAAGGAAGTCCTAGAAAATGTCTTTCCTTCTGTGGGTGGTCGCCTTTAAAAACAAGTATCAGTGAAAATGAGAATTTTTCATGATAAGAAGTTAATTAAATCCAATTGATTTTTTAAATCATCGGATTTTATAACATTCACCTTTTTATATAAACATTTTAATAACAATTTTAATTTTTCTTAAGAAAGGTGTTATAGTAAAAATAAAATACATTGACATGTTTCGGAACCGTCAAATAAGTTCCATAGTCATATAATATAAATAATATAATAATATTTATATTATGACTATGGAACTTATTTGACGGTTCTGAAACATGTCAATGTATTATTTATATTATGACTATGGAACTTATTTGATGGTTCCGAAACATGTCAATGTATTTTATTTTTACTATAACACCTTTCTTAAGAAAAATTTAAAATTGTTATTAAAATGAGAATTTTTCAAATTTTACATGCTCAATAATGACATTTTCAGCAAGTAATACTAGTCTTGAAAAAATATCTTCAAACTTTTGTTTCATTCAGAATAAATTAAAAAGCAGTTTAATTTAAAAAAGGTTAGTATATTACCAGGGGTGGGGAAATACATGATTTTGCTCGCCAGTGGTGAGTGGATTTTCTGGCAAGGCGAGTGCATTTAGTTTTTCAGAAATTGTAGGCAATAGACATTTTTTCAATATAGATATTTTAACTTTCTAAATTATTACAGAGTAAATATGGTATAGTTCTTATATTAAGCTTACCTCTGTTGCATATATTTCTTAATTTTATATTTTAAAAAAAAATTACGAAAATGTATTATCATAATAGTAATTTTGTTTGCGATTTTGTCATAACTATTTTCAACTGAGTGCATGTTGCATCTTGCAGGCTGGTGAAATAAATCCTTGGCTGGTAAGATTTTTGAAAAATTCCCCATCCCTGTATATTACGATATATTATAGTTAGGTATTAAGATTTCCCCAAAAATAAATTTGTTCTTTTAATATTGTAAAATAATTGTACAAGATATTTCTTTATTTTTGTTATTTTTCTGCTACAATTTTTTACTTATATATTTTCACAAGAATGTTTTCTATTTGTGTGTAGTAGTAGATAATTTTGAATTTATTGCAGTGTTATTTATTTAAAAATACTCTGAAAAGTGATGTTGAAATATCATAGAAATTTTTGTAATGTTCTTTTTTTATTAGTTTTAAAATAAAAATTCAACCGTAAACAATATCATCAAAAATTAAACTTGTAAGCATCCGATTATCATTATAAAAATTTCTGTTTTTCAAGTGACAGGAAATGATTTTATAAACACAGTATATTTATATGAAACTTTTTGCTACTTTAAATAACATTCATAATCTTTATTTTAATTTTTTAACTAAATTCTCAATATATTAAATACATTGTGAATTATAAATCATTGTAGCTTAAAGTTCTTATTAGTATTATTTCTCCCAGTTTTTGCCATGCCGGTTATAACCACTGGTTTTAACCACTCTGGCAGAAACTTGCCAACCCTGAAAGTCAGATGTTAAATTTTAGTATTACTCGCCTAGTGGCGAGTGTTAATTTTGTTCTTTATTGTTACAGCTATTAGTTATAATGTTTCAATCTTTCTTGACATTTGCATAAACTTTAATCATCAAAAAAAAAAAAAAAAAAATTGTTAGCCAACAAAAGCCAACTGTTATTGGTACAATTAGTGAGCATATGGCAAGAGTGAAAGATAAGATGCAGTAATGTCTTTAAAATCTCCTTGCTTCCAGGGATAAAAATAGTATAATTTTTTTGAAATGCATATGGAATTAAAATTGATGATTATATTTTGTAGGGAAAAAACTATTGAAAACGTTATCCAAATAGAGTTCATCGTCAAAATGTAGAAAATACGGCAAAATTGTTAAATCTGCTTGCATCTGATAGAAACAAATAACCAATTTACAAATTAGATGCAAACAAAGTAGAGATGCATATATTCATGAAAAAAAGCTGTATTTCACAAAGCAAATTAATAAGATTTTTTTTAAATCGTAGAGTGGCGATGGATCGCAGATTTTACAACTTTAATCGCCACGTGGCGACTGTTAATTTACACCTATAACAGTAGATTCTCTTATAACTGATGGAACGTCTGGTATCCCAGGGAGAGTATTGTATGAAATTTCATTTTTTTACATAAGCACTTGAAGTAAAATAAAAAATGCATTTTAGCAAGTTGAAATAATTTACGGTACTACTCTGTTATCCCTTTGACCAAAATACTATCGCCAAATTATAAGTTTAAATGCCAATAATGGGTGATCGTGATTGTCAATACAATGACATTAAATACGATACACGTGTTTAAAACGTCATTGATTTTTAGTTGTATTTTTATTAATATTCTACAAATTTTTTATTTAAAATAAAAATTCCATCAATATGTATAATTTGGCTAGTTTGGCGATTTGTATAATTTGACCAAATCGGTCGACAGGTTAACAGAGTAGTACCTAATTTACTAATGTAGAATATAGTAGATATCTAGATTAATACATTGTACATAATAAGTAAAGCCATATCAAATATAAGAATGTCTTTTTATATTAAAAGTCTACTATATTCATGAAAGTAAAAGATAAATATTTTTAAATTCAATGTTTTGAATTAAAAAATAATTGATTCGTTAAAAATTGACTTTCAATTTGATGTATTTATGTTTTTAAAGAAGTCGTGACGAAAATTTGATGCTTAGAATATGTCTGTGACAAATTTTGTGGGTGCTCTATCTCAAGAATTTCACAATTTTAGATTCAGTTAGACCTTGGTATAAACTGAAGCCAGGGCTGGGTTTTTGCCGGTAGAAAATGGTTTCTGCTGTGCCAGTGGCAGAAAGTGGTTATGACGGGTTTTAACTGGCAACAACTGGCATAAACTCATTTCATGACATAATCTGAGACTTTTTTAGTAGTATTAAATTGCTTATATGCATTTTTATTAAGGATAAATAACAAATAAAATATTGTGAATAGTTTTAATTAAAAAATAAATAACTTTGTATTAGAATTAGATAGTTTTGAATTTGTCACAAAGAATAGCCATATTGTTCCCATATAACTGAAAATCATGAAAATGATATTAAGGGCATAGTAGTTAAAATTGTAAATAAACATGATTTATGTACAATAAATATCAATATTATAAAATAATTGTATAAGATATTTCATAAAATAGTTTTAATGTTATTTTTGTGCTACAATTATTTACTTATATATTTTTTCACAAGAATCATTTCTCTTTGTATGTAGTAGTAAAAAATTTAATAAGTTATTGCAGTGTAATATTTATTTAAAAAGTACTCAAAGTGTTGTTAAAATATCATAGAATTTTTTGTAAATGTATTTTTCTTAAACTTTTAAATAGAAATTAAACTATAAACAATAATATCACTAGTTAAATTTGTACAGCATCATATTACCATTATGAAAATTTCTGTTTTTCAAATAACATAATTATTCTATAAATAAAGTATATTTATGTGATCCTTTTGAAACTTTTCTACTTTGAATAACATACATAATCTCTATTTTAATTTTTTGGCTAAATTCTTTATATATTAAGTAATGCGTAAATTATTAATCATTGCAGGTTAAAGTTCTTATTAGTATAATTTCTTAGTTTCTGCCAGTTTTTGCCACTTATTGGCAGAAACTAGTTTCTGTCGTGCCGGTTTTAACCAGTTATAACCGCTGGATTTAACCACCCTGGCAGAAACTTGCCAGTCCTGACTGAAGCTGATTAGTTTTTGGTGTATACTGCCCTATAGGTAGTGCTGTTATGTTGCATTTTTTTGCAATTTCACCAATAACTATGTAAATTAATGTATAGAATTTGATAAAAGGTTAGATTTGGTTAAACCTTGAAGTAAACTGGTGCTGATTAATTTTTGGTGTATATCATTCTAACAGTAATGTTATTGTGTTGCTTTTTGTAAAATTTCTGCAATATCTCTATCTCAAGAACAAATGCATAGGTTTTAGTCGAACTTTAGATTTAGTTGGATATTGGTGTAAATGAATGTTTTGTGTAATTTACACAACAGTTAGTGATACGGTTTTTGTGTAAATTGCACAACAGCACATCCAGAACTTTTCATGATTTTTGCAAAAACTTTATATCCAAAAGTATTGCACACAGTTTAATCAAACTCAATATTCTGTAACATTTTCATATAAATAGATCCTTGTAGGGTGCACATTGAACAACATCTATAGTCTCTGTGTTGAAATTTTTTGTTAGACATCAGGGTAGATTCCAAAATTCAATGATTTATTTGAAACCGTTTAATACTTGCATCTCCTTGTTTAAGTGCACATATTCAATGATTATGGATTATCATTTAATTTTGGAACTGTGATAACATATTTGAATTAACATGTATGAGGTAGAAGAAAGTTTTTTATTGGTTCATGTTCATCCAACTAGTTTACCACTTTTCTCTTCCTACTTATATATTTTAAATTTTAATAATTTGTTCATTATTTGATTTTAAAGCAAATTTAGTTTTATATCTTAATATTTAAGTCTAATTTGTTAGAAACATGCCATTTAATTAAAATTTATAATTTGTAAAACAGAATTACATTTATACAGTATATAAGTGAACAATACATATTTATAACGTATAATGTAATATTGTATATGTTCTACTTTTGAAGAAAAAAAACTCATTTTCCCTGGGGGGGGGGGGGGGGGTGAATTGTGTTTTTCATGAAAAAATACACTTGGGTTAGTTTTTTTTTTTCTTTTTTTTTTTTTTTTTTTTTTTCCAAGCTCTGCGCTGGATGCATGTAAGAATTTTTTCCTTTTGCATCCTGTCTCTAATTTTTTTGTGTAATTTATGTGCTGCAGCTTATTTGTGGAATAGTTTCTCCATTCTATAGCAATACCTTATTGGCCGTAGTATTATCATTTCTAGCTTTAAAGACAAATCAATCACTTTAAATACTTTTTGAAAATGGCAGTCCTGATATAGTTATGAAATTTAGTTTTTTACATTAAATTATTTTATATTTGATAATTCTTATTTGATTTTTCTTACAGTATCAATGGTGTCAGTCCAAAGCCTCGTAAAGTTCTGCAACTCTTCAGATTACGTCAAATCAACAATGCTATGTTTGTGAAATTGAATAAGGCTACAATTAATATGCTGCGTATTGCTGAACCATACATTGCTTGGGGGTAAGTATTTTGAGATTTTGACATATGAAAAATTTCCAGAATTAACGTGCAAATTTATTGTTATGTCTAGCCATTTTTTAAATTGTCGTTATCCATTTTATAGCATTATAATTAATTCTATTTTTTATTTTAAAATGTTTAATTGTACCAGCTTTAGCTAATAAAGATGACATTTTTTTGGGTTTTATCGGGGTTTTTCAGGTTTTGGGGGGTTATGGAAGATGGTTCAGAATGCTTGAAAAAAAAAAAAAAAAAAGTACTTATTACTAAATTTAAAGTAGCTAATTGATTACAAATATATATAAATCAATGACAGTAATCATAATTATGCTTTGTTTTTAAATTGATTATTAGTAATAATTTATAAAATATTTTTTATTATTACTAAATAATAGAATAAGCCAAGTAATTCTACATGTCTACATAATTAAATTAGGATTCTAAGCATATATGGTATTTTGTTATGAGTTTCTATTGTATAACATAGAACGTATTACACACCAAAGTATTTTTTTAATGGGGAAAAATTTGTTTGTGTTACTTATACATGCTACAGAGATTAACTAACAATTATTTCTTTTAAAAATTGTAATGGTACAATTAGGACATTTCTTTTCTTTGGGGTGGGAGATGGTGGTTATAAACTTTGAGTAGTGTACTGATATTAAGAAATATATTACAATATATTATATGTGTAATATAAATACATTATATATGTAATTTAAAATTGAATTTAAAGTTGAAATTTTGAAAAAAACCCACTTGGGTTTTTTCAGAAAAAACCCACCCGGGTTTTTTGGGCTGGGCAAAATCATAACAATCCTGTTATTCACACATCAGAATTGTAAGGCTAGCCAGTTTCGTATTTCTTTCAGGGTGTTTAAAAACATACTTCAGATACACAAGATTTTCTTTCTAGGTTATTTAAGGTTTCAATTGTAATGTGTAAAGTAACTATTGATAAAGAGAAGTCTTGGATTCTCAAACATGCTTGCATCGCTAGAAACTTCAAGCAAAGCTTCATCTATTCCCCTCCCCCTCCCTTGAAAAAAATCGATAGGGGCTGAAGACTATAGAAATCTATTGTACCCAAAAAATATTTTAAATGATGCAATCTTCACTGATATTGTATTTAAAAGTTAAAATAACTCAGAGTTACTATGGGTCGGGGAGTGCATGGAAAAGTCAAGGGATTTGAAAATTTAGGTGAAAGTTGATGAAAATTTCAAAAATTTAAAATGGTTGGAGGTAAAGTTAAGGAACTTTTTGTGTTCTATTTTTCTACAGTATCTCGATCATTGTTGCTAATGATTAAATTTAATTATTCATGTAATCTTAAAATTTTAATGTAAAATTTATGCAAACTATATAACAATATCATTATACGAAAAATAAAAATCTGAATCGTACAGCATGTATTCTTTTTTAGCATTTATATAAAGTTTCCATTTTGCTGTTGCAAAAATGTATAAGGAAATTTTTGAAAAATCCCAGGGAAATTTTTTAGTAGAATTGCGTAATACTCAGGTAAATTAAACAACCTACCAAGAATTTTTTTATAAGGGTAAGGGGGCAAGAAAATGTGAAAGTGCCTGTTTGCACCATAAATAAATGAATAATTTAAGGTTATTGGTGTATATTAGAATGTTCCCAACAAAACCCACCTTAAGTTATTTGGACTTTCACCAGCCGAGAAAAAGTATTTAGAGGTCCCTAAAGGTCACCATGAAGCACAAAATTATTTTTTAAATATATATATTTAAGTTACATGTGTTTAAGTTATATGTCATTTCTAAAAAGTGTAGTGTAGCAATTGTTAAGAAGGCAAAAAAGTGACTAAAAATTAATTTTGTATGAAATGTGATGTAAAAATGTTTTACAGCAAAATTCACCTATCTAATTCAACAAGATAGTAAACAAGAAAATTTTGCATTTAAATAACATAAATAATTTATCTTGAATATCTGCTTTATGGTTGAATTTCATATTTTGAAATAAATCTATACATTTAACTGATTTGGCCATCTAAATCTCACCTACAACAAAAGCAATATGTATCAGAAAGAGAATTTTCTATCTCTCTTCCTCTCTCTTTTATTATTGTAAAATTTAAGTGAATATTTTTTAAAACCCAATATACAGCTTTTGCATTTTATATTTCAAATATATGAACAAATATTTGCCTAAATTGCTCTTTTTTTTTTTTTTTTTTTTTTTTTTTTTTTTTTTGATCTTGCGTCCCATATGTAAAAAATTTCATTTTATGTCTTTCAGTTATCCCAACTTGAAGACTGTTAAAGATCTTGTGTACAAACGTGGATTTGGTAGAATTGATAAGAAGAGGATACCTTTGACAGACAATTCCATCATTGAATCTAAATTAGGTAGGTATTAAAGTGTCTTTGTGAATTAAATTTCATATTTTCATGGAGAATCTTTGCACATTGAGATGTCCTCATCAAGTATTTCAAACAGTATTTTGTGACAGAAAGTGTTATGTTATTAATGTTTTTTGTTTTATCTTTTAAGCTAGCAATTATGATTGTGTAGACATGTTGTAAAATGTTGATAAATAAGGATGCATCTAATGTTATTCTGCCATAAAACTGAATATTCAGTTAAATAAAATATCAAATTATTCAGTCAAGATGAATGCTTAAAACTTTACAGAACTTCATATTTTATCTGATGGAAAAAAAATTAGACAGAATCCTCTTTAGGAGAATGCTTTTATATTGTTAATTGAGTATTTCCAACTGATTAAAAAATTGTCCAGGTCAGGAATCATATCCAAATCCCTTGGTTTACAGGGCCAAGGATCTGGGTTCAATTCCTGCTCTGGACAATTTTTCATCAGTTGGAAATGTTTAATTCATATAACTTTGCCAATCAGTTTAATACTAGCTTTTATATAATTGTTTTAAGTGTTACTTACGAAAATTAACCTTTCATCATAATTACTGATATACAAATAGAAGTTCCCGAGCATTATCGGACATATGACCAATGTAGAATTATTTGATGAATTTAAATTTTAAAGGTAGTTTAGCAGATAAAAATTAAATTATGCAGTGAAAGTTTAGTTATTAATCCTGTAAAAGTTAAAGTACAGAAATTCAAATAACTAAACACTGTATGATAAAAGAAATAAAAGTAAAGTAAAAATCGAACTTACATTTATTAAAAAAGAAAAAGAATAAAACAATATAATTAACAGTGGTATTTAAATATCGTATACAACTGAAACAATAAATAAAACTGACTTCATAGCTAAAGCTTAACACAGCTGTAACCATAGACATAGTTATTCAATTTGAAAGTCTGTCCAGTTTGAACGTTTTTGCTACGTTACTTGTGACTAGGTTATCCAAAAAATCTTGACAAAAATATGACCTGCACTATTTTGCTTATATATCTGGTGTTTAGGAGCCATTCCTTATGTATATTTTTAGATACTTAACAAAGTGTCTAAAATCGCTAGTTTCAAGATTTTTGCTATGACTGTTAAGACACCAAAGCAGGATAGAAATTCCGGAAGAGCCAATTATTAAAATTTATCCGTAATTATTACAGATAAGCTACAAAAGTTGCAGACATCAGATTAAAAAAATAAAATCTCATTTCGTCTAAAGGATCACTTTGGAGGGTGGGGGGTGAATTTTGGCATAGGACTGCCATTTGAAAATTTTATTTCCCCCCCCCCCCCCCCCCCCCCCAATAACTTTCAACTTTTATTTACTTTTTTGTCCTTAGATATCATAAATTATTTTTTTTTATACTTTTTATTAAAATCTGCATATTTTTATATATTTGGTGCAGACTTGCCGAGTCTCCCGATTTTTAATCATTCTCCCGATCTCCCGCTTATCTACTAATTTCTCCCGATTTCTCGCTTTTCTGCAAATTTTTCCCGTTTTTCTACGATGTATGAACATTTTGTCATCTTCGTTTCCCGTTATATAAAATAGAACCAGCCAATCAATTTATCATAACAAAGGAAGCCAGAAAACCATTTCTCTTCTGTGATTGGTTAGTGGGTTTGACGTCTCATTGTTAGGAGGTGTGGTTACGGTGCAACTGCCCAATAAACGTGAAGTGTTGCGGGTTTTGATAGATAAATAGTATAGGCTATTGTTATGACTGTGTTAGCTGCTAATTTGAATATTGTTGATCACATGGAGCGAAATCGCGTTTAATTTTTTATTACGTGAAATGTTTTGCAATTTTTTTATGAATTTATAAATATGGCATCAAAAAAGAAATATGATGCGTCTTACCAGTCTTCGTTTACCGAAGAACACATCGTGCCGTCATTAGAAGGAGGTTTTATACGCCAGATGTTCTTTTGATTTTAAAATTTCGCATGATGGCAGAGCTGATGTTGTAAAGCATATTGGAACAAAAAAGCATCTGGATAATGTAAAACGATCTAAATTGACTAAAAAGCTTTCATTTTCTGTTGATGAAACAGATCAATGTACTATTAAAGCGGAATGCCTTTTTACTTCATTTTTATTGGAGCACAATATACCGCTGAGCGCTTCCGATCCCGCTTCATCACATTTTTAAAAAATGTTATCGGACAGTGATGGACAATAAAACAATCTCCTGAGTTCTATGCAAAAATCGGCTTAGATGCAGTATCTTCCTGCAAGCTGCCATTTTGTTTCCTTGTGATTTCTTATACATTATTTTACCTAAAACTACAAAATGCAACTGAAATGATTATTTAATGATTGAATTATACATTTCAAACAATGATATGAAATTAAACAAGACAATTTACTTTGGAAATTCAAAGATTGAAAGATCAAATTTTTAATAGCAAAATTCGTTTGATTTACTTATTCATTTATTATGTAAAACATTAAAGTAGAGTGAAAATAATTTTAGTATGCATAAGCCTTAAAAATATTTGTTTCCTCAAAAAAAAAATGCAAAGTAATGATAATAATAGCAATTTGTGCAGGGCTCCCAAATGGTCCCCTTTTTCCCCCAAAAGTCCCCTTTTTAGAAAAAGGTCCCCTTTAGTCCCCTTTTTTGTATTTTGGTCCCCCAAGTCCCCTTTTCTGTGTCTGAAAAAAATCGCCGCAAAATTAAAAAAAAACTCTGAAAATCACTAAAAGCTTAAAAATGCAAGACGAAATTTATTAAAGTGGGCATAAAAAAAGCATTGCAACTGAAATTCTTTCATGAATCTAAATGTTAAACAATCACCACAGAATACAGGCAAATTTTAAGAATCTCATTAAAATTCCAAAAAATTAAAAAATTGCAGGACACGAAAGTTACTATATTAAGCTACTGCTTGACCAGTCTTCAATAACGGGCCTCAACATGCTTCAACCACCCCACCCCCGTCCCTCAAAAAAAAAAAAAAAAAAAGTGAAGCTTTTTTGAATGGAAAGAATTATTAAATTGTGGAGAAACAGACAATTAAAACTAAGAAAAATGAATTTGAAGTTCACAACTCTGAATCATATTAAAGAAAATGGTTGGAGTAAAATGTCTTTTCACATATTTTTACATTTTTCTACCTTTACAAAAACAAAATATTGAATTCAAGAAATAATTTCGACTTCCAGTTTTTGATGGATTTATCCATTTTAGAATGTTCTGAGCGCTTTTTGGTAATTTTTTAGAAAATGACTGTATGTGGCAAAAGTTCTGTGGGCGCTGTACCTCAAGAGCTAATACATAGATAATGCACAAAACTTTAGATTCACTTAGACCTTGATATAAACTAGAGCTGATTAGTTTTTAGTGTATATCGCTCAACAAGTGACCAGGGTTGGCAAGTTTCTTCCACAGTGGAAAAAACCGCGGAAAAAACCATGGAAAATACCAGCCGGAAGAAATAGGTTTCTTCCAAGTGGAAGAAATGGAAGAAACTGTTTTTCTTTAAGAATTTACCATATATTTTCAATTTTGTAAGACAAATAAATATCTTCTTCCTATAATCTAATATAAATAAATTTCACTGGACCAAAACAAATTTAATTAAGCATATATGCTAAATTAATAATTGCATCAGTTTTTTTAGCCACGATCACACACAACACTTATCTAGAGATCTTCAACCATTGGCTAAATGAAAAGAAATTTTATCTAAGATACACAAAATCAGTTAAATGTTATCCATTTCAATCTAATGAACATATTTTTTTATTACTTAAATTTCTGAAACTAGTAGTAAATAGTAGAGATTCTTTACTAATGGTAGAAGGAAACCCATTTAAATAAAAGCTTTTAATTTACATCAATTTTATTAATATAAATAATGTATAATAATTACTATATTAAATAGAGATCAATCAAAAATGCGGTTTTATTTTTGGCCCAAAATCTGAGTTTTGCCAAAAACGTGGATGAAAATTCAGCCGGATCAAAACACTTAGTATTCCAAAAATCTTGTTTCTTCCTTCAGAAATTTTAAATTTTAGTTATTGATTTGAACTGTATCAGCTCAAATGAAAGTATTGTAATGAACTTCATTGTTTATAATTATCAGTTATGATTTATCGATCATCTCATAGAAAATTTTTAGTTTAAACTGCATTAGATTTCAAATATTCTTTGAGAAAGTTCTAGAATAACAAATGATCATTTACGAAAATCATTATGAAAGAAAAATCAAGATATATATACCTAAAACTAAAGTATTTTTAAATTAAATGAAATCGTATAATTAGAAAATTTTTCTGTGTCATGGATGAATTAATTACGTATTATTGTATATAAAAATAAAGTTTTTGGATTATTAACTGTTTTACATAATTAATAAATACTATACATATAATTAATTTCAATTATGTATATTTATGTATGCAAAATTACTTTAAAAGATACAATTTAATCACTTATTTTTTTTTTTTTTTTTTTGGATGTTATCATTTTTGGCCAAAAAGTAGCAAGGTCACCTAACTTCGGTTTTGGCTTTAAAAACCTGTTTCGATCTATCCTCAGTATTTAAAAAAGTCATTAAAATCTTTATTTTTCTTAGTATAATGCATCATAGTATAGCAAAAAAGTTTTTTAGCAGTAGGATGTTGCAATCAATTTCTCAACTTAAATTGGAGGAAAGCAAAAAATGAAGATTTTTTTTTTCCAAGTTCTACACTTCAGGATAGTTTAAAAGCATTTTGACATACCCATAGATGTTTTTAGAACATTAATCTTTTAAAATCAGCATTGAAATATTCATGATAGATGAAAAATATGAAAAAATACAAATTAATTTATATACTGTGTTGCACAGCTTAAAATAATGCACATTTATATGAAAATAATACATTTTTATATGAAAAATAAACAATTTGTAGGTAGTTTCTTTTTCTTTTTTTATAAATGGAGCAATTAATAAAAAAACCCATTCCATAATAAAAAATCCCAATCGCTACAGGTGAAAATCCATCAACTGAAAATGTCTGCTGAACCTGAAGTTCGTGATTAAAAAAATAACTTATCTTTACAAAAATAATATTTTTAATTATAATTAAATTTTCCAATCTAGATTTCATGTAATTATACTTTAATTCTTTTATATAGTTAATATACTTTAGCTTTGAGCATTTGTTTTGGTTTCTGGTGGTTTCTTCCATTTCTTCCAGTTTTTTCCAGTTTCTTCCACTGTCGTGGAAGAAATAGGTTTCTTCCGGAAGAAACCCAACCCTGCAAGTGACACTGTTATGCTGCGTTATTCACAATTTCATTTATAGCTCTATCTCAAGAACTAGTGCATGGATTTCCATAAAACTTGAGAACTTGAGATTCTGTTAGTCCTTAATATAATTTGGTGTTGATTTCCTTTGATGTAAATTGCTTAACAGGTGGCACTGTTATGCTGCATTATTTATGAGTATCGCAATAGGTTTATCTCAAAAACTAATAACGAAATTTCATCAAACTTCCGGTTTCATTACTCCCTAATATAGATTAGTGTTGCTTAGATTTTTGTGTAAATCACCCAACAGGTGGCACTGTTATGCAACATTTTTCACGATATCATAATAGTTGTATCTCTAGAACAAATATATGCATTTTCATCGAACTTCAGATTCAGTTATTACCTGATTAAAATTGATCCTGATTAGTTTTTGGTGTACATCACCCATCATGGTGATGCTGTTATGCAAATTTTTTTAATATTTTGCAATAGCTGTGCCTCGGAAACTATGCGCAGATTCTCATCAAATTTCAGATTCAGTTAGAAATTGACATAAATTGTTGCTCATTAGATTTTGGTGTAAATCATCTAATCAGTGGTGTTGCTAAGCCTCATTTTTCATGAATTACTAAAATATATGAGGTAGGTAAAAGTTTTGGGATTGCCACATCTGACTAGTTAATTATTGAAATGCAGTTTCTTTCAAATAAGTATAGGTATATTCTACAGAAAATTTTCTGTTGAACCAAGAATTAGCAATATATTTTGCATTCTCATTTAAACATCCAAATTATCATAACATGTTTCTTTAGATTAAACGCTCGCTTTTCTTTTCATAAAAAAAAGCTAAAATTTTTATGTACTGTTATGCAGGGTCAGTGCAACAATTGGGCTAAAAAAAAAAAAAAAAAAAAAAAAAAAAAAAAAAAAAAAAAGCTGTCCAATTTCATTTCCTGTCTGCAAAAACCTTAAAAGCAAAACATCTTTCCTTCTATCTTTACAAGAAAAAAGTATTAGATTCGTGAAATTTTTTAACCCAGATTTTCAACAGACTAACATGTTTTAGGAATCAGAGATCATGAAAAATATGTTTTTACAAAATGTCTGTATGTAACACAAATTTTGTGGGCACTTTATCTCAATAACTAATGCATGGAGTTTAATAAAAATTTATAATCATTTAATATTTGCTATACAATGGCAGTCAAAATTTCCGGCTAGTTAGTTTTTTAAATTGTTTTCCAGAACATTTCAGCGAAGAAAAAGCATAATTACCCCCAAAAGTTAGGAATACACAAAGGACCTCTAACCACGCAATCATTTTGATACAGTATTGAAGACAACCTCCTTCTAACTCAACCCCTAATTAAACTACAGCGAGATTCAATTTCATTTGAAGGGTTGACTGAAGGAGGTATCTCATCGAGCCCAATGTCTTGCTAGGGTCTATTTTGACCCCAGACAATTAGAGGCATTTCTTCGTGTGTGGGGTGGGGAATCAGAAAATTGATTTTTTTCATACATCCTTTTAAATCTCTTGGCCTAAGCACCCATTTCCCACCGCCTTAACTCATTTTTTCACCACTAGCAGATGGTGTAATGTTTAATTGCATCCATTACCACTCCATAAATTTTCTAAAAATTTAAGAAAAAAAAACTGCTCAACATATTTTATATGTTAGCATCTTTTCATCCTTTTCTGTCACCAGGGGACACTATTGAAATAAATTCTTAAAAAAATTAATCTATGTCATGTAATATCTTAAATGAAAGGCCATGCTATGAATAATGTTATTCTTCACTCTCTCTCTACTTCCATTCTCATTGCCCTATATCATCCCCATCTATGTAAGGATTTAATCATTATAAATAATTATTAATTATTAACTATTTTGATTTATTAATTAGAGTTTAGAATGTTTTGAAAGGAATATTAAATAAAACCCTCTGAGTGATCTGTGATCATACTTACCCACTTACTTGTTTTTATTAACCGATCACTATTATATTTTACCTGTAACGAAAATTATCAAGGTGAATGCCGAAATATTGAATGCTTTATATACTGTTTCAGTAGGATATTTAAATGTGCTTAAATAAAATTGTGTACATTATTTAATGAAATCTTATAAAAATAACCATCTAACATATTTTCTGGGGTAATTTAAAAAATTTACTTTCTTACTTAGGAAAAATCTTGCTGTATTTTTAAACACAAATGAATGTTATTAAGTTTCCATTTTTAATAAAATTGGTCCCCCAAATTCCCTTTTTAAGCAAAAATAGTCCCCTAAAATCCCCTTTTTAAGCAAAAATGGTCCCCAAAAGTCCCCTTTTTAAATAAAAATGGTCCCCTTTCCCCCTTTTTAAGGACTAAAATGTGTTGGGAGCCCTGTTTGTGAGAAATGTTAGAGAAACAAAATGGCTGCTCGCGGGAAGATACTGCATCTGTTCCCAAAAATCTCATCTCCCGATTTTTGACTTTTAGAGGTTGGCTAGTCTGTTAGTGATATTTTTATGATGATTCAAATTTAAGATCCGGAAAAATAATTTAAAGATGAAACTGCAGCTTCATAATACAGACTCAGAAGTAAGTGATTAGAGAGAAATCTAAAAATTCGACCTTCATATCTTTTAAACTGATGATGATTCACTTTTAAGATCCAGAGAAACAATTTTAAAAAAATGGGTCTGCTGCTTCAAAATAGAGAAAAATCTGAAACTGGACCTTCATATCTTTAAGAATTGAGGTCTAGAAAGAATTTTTTTTATTTGTTCAAACCAAGGTAGGGCTAGTATGTACATAAAGTTTCATCCAAATCCCTGTTGGTCAGGTTATAAATAAAGATGCAGCGATTATTCAGCCAAAGCGGAATATTCACCGCATTTCGCCAATCAGCCGAATATCAAATCCTATTCGGCCTTGGTCGAATAATATTGCAAGGATTGTTTTTTACATAATAAAACTTTTTAATTTGACAATCTATATTCTTGAAATATAATAAGTTTATTTGAAATTAATATCCCCTCCCCCTTAACTTTCATACCCTGAATGGGCCTTATATAAGAGTGTAATTCAGTAAATCATGATAGAAAAAAAAATTATGCTGTATCATTAAGTACAAAAATTCTATGTAATAAGCTAACATAATCTGATAAATTTAATCTTTTTTTTAAATTGTCCTAATAGAGCCATACAAGTAAATTCTAATTTTTTAAAGTATAAAGGAAAGTTTAATATTTATCCCTTGTTTATATACAGGGATGCCACTTTTCCGCCTTTTGGCGGATTTCCACTTTTATTTTTAAGAATTCGCGATTTTCGTTAAGCGATTACGAGATAAAATAACGATTTTCATCGAACGATCGCGAAATATAACAGCCTTTTCCATCGAACGATCGCGAAATACAACAGCCTTTTTCGCCGTGCGATCGCGAAATATAACATTGATTTTCGTTAAAAGATCGAAAAAAACGACTATTTTCATCAAACGGTTGCGATATAAAGCAGCAATTTTCATCAAACGATCGCGAAACGAAACGGTGATTTTTGTGAAATGGCGATTTTCGTCAAACAATCTCTAAATAAAATGGCTATTTTCGTCAAACGATCGCGAAACGAAACGGTGATTTTTGTTAAGATCGCAATGTGAAACGGCGATTTTTGTCAAAGGATCGCGATGTGAAACGATGATTTTTGTCAAACGATCGCTAAATAAAACTGTAATTTTCGACAAACGATCGCTAAATAAAACTGTAATTTTCGTCAAAAGATCGCTAAATAAAACGGCGATTTCCGTCAAACGATTGCGAAACGAAACGGTGATTTTTTTCAAACGATCGCTAAATAAAACGGCGATTTTCGCCAAACGATCATGAAATAAAACAGCTATTTTCGTCAAATAAAAAAATACTGCAAAATTTTGGTATTCACTCGTGGAATAATCATTGAATCTATTGCTGGGTTACTTGAATTGGTTTAAAATGTGATACATAAAATTCTTCACTGAACCTGTTGCTGGGTTACCTTAATTGATGTAAAATACAGTGAACTAAAGATAAATCATTTTTACTTACTCTTGTAAATTAAAAGTTTACAACAAAAGAAAAGCTGTAATTCTTTATTTAGTTTATTATAAACAATATAATTTTCAAAATTCACACATAAAGTTGTGAAAAATGTCGTAAATTTTACTTTACGCATAATTTCCTCTTTTTTGCTATTTTCTGAGTGGCATCCCTGTATATAAAATATTTCTTTTAATATTTTTAATTATACCTGTAAAGAACAAATACGTATGAAAGATTAGGTATAGATGTATTACATCTTAAGCATAGTTATTTGTCGTATATGCTGTAGTACTTAGGAATTTAAGATTTTTTAAAAAGTGTTTTATTTCTTATTAAATAGTGGAAGAAATGCAAATACTAAATTTATATAATATGCATGTTTTACATAATATTTTCAAGAACATCTTTGTAATTTTTAAATTTTCTATTTGCCTTAAAAATAGTTAACATGTTTTTAATAATCTTAGATTGTGATATAAAAATAACATTTCAGCATTCTCAGGTGATAGTTTATTTCTTTTTTTTTTTTTTCGTAGATGTTACATGGCGGGAAAAAAAATCTGCTCACAATATATATATATATAGTATTTCCTGGTGCAGAAAGGTGCTTTTTTGCTAAATGTGAAATTTTCGGAAAGTCTTAAAGCACACAATTATAAAACTAAAGTATAATTTATTGATTTCAAAATGACCATAACTTCTCAACTTGTCAAAAACATTAATACTAAATCATCATCAATATTCCAAATCTATTATAAGAACAAATCATTAAGTAACTTAATCATTATTTTACTCATAAATATTCACCAAGAACTTTCAATATAAACGAATTAATTTTTTGTTAAGATCAAATCAATTTTTCAATATTTTTTTCTTTATCTAGGGCATTGTACAGAAACTATATAATATAAAGGCTTAGATTTATTCCTTTGTTTTAATTTGAGTAAACATTTTGCATAATTATCTTCAGTTGTCGATTTAAATTACTTCAATGGTATTTTGCTATGTCTGTATAAATGTAAATCTTTAAATTGCATGTAAAAAAATAGTGGCATTTAATCCTTTCCAGCACGGACAAATTCTGTTAGTAAAATGAGAAATAATAGACTGACACTGGAATTAAAATTCCTTAATTAAGCTTTCATTGTAAAAGCAAAAATTTATTAAAATATTGGTGCCATTCGCAAGTTTGTAATTAAAGTTACATATCCCTGACTGGGCACTATGTGCCAGAAAGGATTAAAGTCAGGGCTCGAAAATTAAAAAAATGTTGAGGTTCCCAGCTGGGAACCTACATGAAAAGTATAGGTTCCCAGATGAAAAATGTAGGTTCCCAATAAAATTTATGTGTGAGTATTTTCACGTAATTTGCCGTTTTTTCGCGATCTTTTGACAAAATTTGCCGATTTATAACGATGTTTTAACAAAACCTGCCGATTTATCACAATATTTTAACAAAACCTGTCGTTTTTCAATGTTTTTTAATCGACATTTGCCGTTTTGTCCTGATTTTTTACGAAATCTGCCGATTTTTTTTCGCAATTTTTTAACGAAATCTGCCGTTTTTTCGCGATTTTTTAATGAAATTTGCGTTGCTTCTCGCGATTTTTTGTCAATCTATTGTTTCTCGGTATTTTTTTTGACGAAATTTGCCGTTTTAGCGCGATTTTTTAACGAAATTTGTCGCTTTTTTGCTTCATTTTTTAATGAAATTTGCCGTTTTTTCCGATTTTTTACGAAATTTGGGCTTTTTCCGAAATATTTTGACGAAATTACGCATCCTACGGATCGCTCAAGAGCTATATTTTTTCGTAATTTACGCGATATAACGCGTGCGCGGCATCGTTGGCGAACATGACGATTTTTTAGGTTCCCAGCCAGGAAACCTGAGTGAAAAAATATACGTTCCCAGAAATGATTTCTGGGTTCCCCGGGATCCCGGGAACGCTATTTTTCGAGCCCTGATTAAAGTTTTTTTTTTTTTCTCTCTCTCTCACCATTCAACCCCTTTTATTCATAAATGTTGAGACAGAAATTCTCCTTGGAAAAATTTGAACTTCAAGTCCTAATATTCAAAAAGATGTTTTTGTAAATTATATTTCAATACATTAAAAATGATTTAATGGTGTGTGAAACATGTTTGTAATTTATTATTTGAAATGACCTATAAAGAAATAAACATTCACCAGAACTAAAAACAAATCTAATGCCTTATAACCAAATCTAGCTGGCCAAAGAGCTTTGTATATTCTGTATCTGGCCAAATTGATATCTGGTTCATCTCTAATATCAACAGTTTTATATTCAGTATTTTTCTTACCTGTTTTTTATTTTAACAGGGAAATATGGAATCATCTGTATGGAAGATTTAATTCATGAAATTTACTCATGTGGGCCTAACTTCAAGAAAGCTACAAACTTTTTGTGGCATTTCAAGCTGAACAACCCCAAAGGAGGTTGGAGAAAGAAGACCATTCACTATGTAGAAGGTGGTGACTTTGGAAATCGCGAAGGACAGATTAATCCATTGTTAAGAAAAATGATATAAAAAATTATGGAAATAAAAAAATGTACATTATTTACATCTGTATGAATTTATTCATATATTGTTTATTCATGTTTCATTTAAATTGTCAAAACATGGCTTCAATCTTAATTTCAGCAGCCTCAAATGTTTCTTCAGTAATTCTAGATATCTTGGGTGTGATAAATATAAGATGGAATTCATTAAACTGGATTAAAACTCTATTGAAATTTGTTGTTTTACCTTAAATACATATAAAATTTCTCATTCAAGGAAAATCTTGATAAATATTAGATTGTGTTTGCACAGCATTAAAAGTGTACCAAATGTTTTGAAGCTTTTTTATCAAAGTAGTCTTTCTTCTACAGCTTTGGTAAAGTGAGGCCATACTGAATAAAATTTATATTCTTTTGCAGTTAAATAGACAGTCAGTTCTTTTTAGTCTAAAATACATATTCATTACATGGTGTTAGTCATCAGTTTCAGACTTGAAAATTTTGTGACTGGAAGTAAATTTCGAAGCAGAAACTTGCAATCACTTTTTTTGTGGAAAGAAAATTGTCTATAATGCAAGATATTAAATAACTTTTAGTCAATCTTTAGTTATACCTAATACTCAAAACATTTTTAGTCTTGCCTTGGATGGACTTCTTGCATCTATAATTTAGATGTAAACAATAGAGATGGGTTACTTTTGGTTAACAGGCTCTTTACTTGAGCAGATGACAGGTACCAGCAACTTTTCTTTTTTCCATAACATCACTATGTATGCTGTAAGCAGATCGGCATGATAAACTGTTGCATAAAGCTTCTCTTTTAGTAGGGGTAGCAGATATTTTTGCATCTCTTTATCAGTGTCGCAATGTACAAAAGACATTCTGAGTTTTGTTTTTGAACTCATGCAGAGTGCGTAGCGGTGCTTACAGGTGCTTACAAGGTACTTATTTTCAAAGCAAATTTGTCAGGTCCTTACAAGGTGCTTCTTTTTTTCCCCAGAGTGCTTATTTTTTTTTCTCTCTCCCTTGAAATGCCTATTTTTGAACGAACTGCTTGTTTTAGTTTTCGCGATCCTGAACCGAAACTATTTCAATAAAAGCGAAACAACTACAACTTTTCTTTATCTAGAACGGCCGATGATACGTCGTTCGTACCCCAGAAATGTTCCTATTGTCCACTTTTAGCTCCTCCCTCATCTTTCAGCCTTTGATTCTCGGACTTTGAACGTAAGTTCTCCGTTCTGCATGGTTTTCTGGAATTCTGGCGTTGCTTATTTTTTTTCTTTTGTGACTCTTGTGTGAGCATGTGATTATTCATTATTGCCATTTGAATTTTTTATTATACCAAAGTAAGTTGAATATATCGTCGAACGAAGACAGAGCGTGCGAAGAGAAGACTGCACGCGGAACAAATTGTAAATTTGACGACCCCTCTACCCCTCTACTTTCTTGTAATAGACGAAAAATGACATTGGTAGTATAAATTTGGTACCCCTAAATTTCCGTACCCGGCGCGGCTCTCCCCTCCCCCCTTTTCGCACAGTGCTGTCAAAAGATCATGAAAATGCTCAAATTTTTATAAAGAATCGCAAAGAAACCTAAAAAATATCATAGAAAAATTTGAAAAAATTCGTCAAAAAACCAAAAACATTCATCAAAAGATTATGGAAAAAAAGCAAATTATGTCAAAAGAATGCGATCAAATCACAAAATTTACCGAAAAATCTCTAAATAAAACCACAAATTTCCTCAGAAGATAGCGATGAAACTGCAAATTTTGATCAAAAAACAGTAATAAAACCCCAAATTTCATCAATAAACTGCGATAAAATCACAAATTTCACCAGAAAACCAAAAAAACTGCTGAAATTTCGCCGAATAATCGCAAAAAAATTCCGTTTCAAATTTTTATTAAAGAACGCGAAAAAATGCAAATTTCGGCGAAGAAATTTAAATCGCTAAAAAACACTAATTTTGTTAAAAAATTTGCAATAAAATTGCAATTTTTGTGAAAAGATCGCGAGAACACTTATTTTTGACGAAAACTCGCGAAAAAACCACTCATTTTTTCAAAAGATCGCGATAAAATCACAAATTTCGCAAAAAGATCTCGAATAACTCAAATTACGTCGAAAAAATCAAAAGATTGCGAAAATACAGAAATATCTACAAAAAATCGCGATAAAACCACAAAAGATTGCGAAAACCAAAAATTTTCTGCAAAAAAATAAAAAAAATTGCAAAAAATCAAATTTCTTCAAAGGATTTTTTAAAAGACTTAAATTTCATGAACCCCAGGAGAGAAGAAGAAAAAAAAAACCCTGAAAATTAACTGATACAAAGTAAAAAACCCTGAAAATTATCAAATGCAAAATATATTAATTTCAAAGGTCATATTCACTCAAAAACAAAATTTGAAACAAACAATTTAGGAGCAGAAAAAACAGCTTTAGAAAAAGCAAGAAATTAAAAAAAAAAAAAAAAAAAAAAAAAAAAAATTCTGCTACCCCGAGAGCAGAATCAGCGCAACGCTGTGACGAACGTCGCAAACTCTTGGGAATGTTTGTAGATTATTTTTCAACTGTTAAAAATTTAGCAACAATTAAAAAATTTCGGTCCTAAATCCAAAAATTCGGACATAAAAAGTATCGCCAATTTCGACAAATAGTCTTCGAAAAGAAATCAATTTTGCGGAAAACACGTGAATTTCGTCGAAAAATCGCGAAAAGAACGGCAAAATTCTTTAAAAAAATCGCGAAAAAACGGCAAATTTCTTCAAAAAATCACTAAAAAAACGGCAGTCTTCGTGAAGAGATCGCGGAAAAACGGCAGTTTTCGTAAAAGATCACGAAACAGCGTCGAATTTCTTCAAAAAATCGCGAAAAAACAGTAAATTTCATCAAAAAATCACGAAAAAACGGAACATTTGTTCAAAAAATCTCTAAAAAAACGGCAAATTCTTCAAAAGATCGCGAAAAAAAAAGTTTTCGTTAAAAAATCACGAAAAAACGGCAAATTTATTCCAGAGATCGCGACAAAGCGGCAGTTTTCGTCAAAAGATCATGATAAATCGGGAAATTTATTCAAAAGATCGCGAAAAAAAGGTAATTTTCGTGAAAAGATCGCGAAAAAACTGCAGTTTGCGTGAAAAAATCGCGAAACATCGTCGAACTTCTTCAAAAAATCGCGAAAAAACGGCACATTTCATCAAAAAATCACGAAAAAACGAAACATTTCTTCAAAAGATTTCAAAAAACGGCAAATTTCTTCAAAAGATCACGTAAAAACGTCAGTTTTCGTTAAAAAATCATGAAAGAACTGCAAATTTCCTCAAAAGATCGAGAAATTTGACGTTTTTTCCCCGATTAAATGACTAAAATGATTGTTTTTACGCGATTTTTTGTGAAATTTGCTGTATTTTCGTGACCTTTTTTCTAGAAATTTGTCGTTTTTTCGCGCTTATATGACGAAATTGATCGGTTTTTCTTTGCGATTTTTTGACGAAACTGATCGTTTTTTTTTTTCACGTTTTTTCGACAAAATTTGCCTTTTTTTTTTTTAAACGAATTTGCATTTTTACTCCTGATTCTAGAAAGAAATTTCTTCTCTGTGCGATTCCTTAAAGAAATTCATGTTTTTTCTTTTAATATTTGACAAAATTTTGAAAAAATTTTTGCAAATTTTTTTTTCAAAATTCGGGATATTTTTTAATGTTTGAATTTTTTACTAAGTGTAACAATATCATAAAACCGAAAGGATCAATCGGAAATCCGGGGTACACCAGGAACACAATCACCCCTGTAATGCGTATATATGTGCATAAATGGGTGCTTCTTTTTCTCTAAAAGTGTGCTTACAGGTGCTTATTTTTAAAACTAAAATGTTGCTACTCACCCTGTCATGCCATTAAAATTAGTTTGATTTAAAGCATAATATTTCACGGTTGCCACGCCACCGGGAAAACACGGGGAATTTCAAAATACTCTCTCAAAACAGGGAAAATCAAAGGTATTTTTCAAAAAACCTGGAACCTTTTTTTCCTGTTATATCCAAACATAAATTTTTTTTTTCTGCTTTCAAAATAAAATTCGCGGAAGAAATAAAATCCCGAAAAAGCGGCGGAAAAATTCACTTTAAGCAGCTCTTCCATGTGTCTGCCTACACCCCTTCTTTGCCATGCGAATAATTGAATCCACAGAGCACCTCCTCATGTCTTCCATCTTGGACTGCGCGTAGTGTTCTTTCCCTTTCTCCTTCTCATCTGTTTCTCCTGTCGCGTCAGTTCAAAACAGACATGAGATTCTTTCATGGATCCACGATTTTCCGCTTATTTGTCATTTTTAGCTTTTCTGATTTTTTAATATCAAAAGTCCGCGTGAGAAAAAAAAAAAAAAATTTCGCAGGGGGGGGGGGATGCGATTTAACATTTTTTGTCATTTTTAGATTTTTTTTTTTTTTATCGAGACCGCATGAGAAAAAGTAGAACAGTGTTCCCAGCGTTATGGAAAGTCATGGAATTTCAAAGTAGTCAGGGAAATTTCAAAATATGTATGAAAAGTCAGGGAATTTACAAATATTTTCTAAAAAGTCATGGAAAATTCTTGGTTAAAAAAAGTAAAACTATACAAAATTCATTAAATAATCTTGGAAAAAAATCACGAAATTCATCAATAATCAGGGGAAAGAAAATTTAGAAATTTGGAAAACAGTTGCAGAAAATAATCACAAATTTTGATAAAAAAATTCTGGAAATAAGTAGCAAATTTCATTGTATACCTGCTTGTTCAGAGAATTTTTTAAGATTTGGTCAGGGAAAGTCGTGGAATTTTTCGAGATTAGGTCAGGGAAAGTTAGGGAATTTTACATTCATGTTTTGCTGGGAACCCTGTAGAATTTTCGTGGAAAAAAAACGCAATTTTCCCCCAAAAATTGCGACAAAAATGCAATTTTCATCGAAGGATCCCAAGATCGCGAGAAATACGTGATTTTCGACAAAATATTGCAAAAAAAATGCCGTTTTCGTCAGAATATCGCGAAAAAATGCTGTTCTCGTCAAAAGATTGTTGAAAAACAATTTTTATCAAAAGGCTGCGAAAAAACGGCAATTTTCGTCATAAAGTCGAGAAAAAAACATCAATTTTCTTCATCGAATCTCAAAAAAACTAATTTTCTTTATCGAATAGTGAAAAAAACGTTTTCATTTAAAGAAGCAAAAAAACAGCGATTTTCGTCGAAAAAAACCCGGCAATTTCTGTCAAAAAAATGGCGATTTTTATCAAAAAAAGCATGAAAATTGTCATTTTTTTAACAGCGATTTTTGTTGTAAAATCGAAAAAAAAAAATGCGGAAAATTTTGTCTTGCATTTATTGTCTTCAACTTTTTTTTTTTGCAGTTGCGTGATAAATATTTCAAAGTATTTTTTAGCTAAATGCTTGAGTATTGCTCTACTGTTTTTATTATTAAAAAATGTTGGATTTTAATAATAAGTGTAATAACTTTAAAGAGTTATTTTTATTTGCTCATATTACATAATGTATTATATTTGTTCAATTAGTTGGGTAATGGGAAATTACAAGGTGGTTAACTGGCATACTTACACTCATATATTTTTGCACACTCAACATAGAATAAACGCGTTGCAGTACAGGGAATTTTTTTTCAAGATTAGAGTGGCAACCCTGTATTTGGAAGATGAAAACTAAATTATGATATTTTGCATTCATGCATTTTCTGTTATGACGAAGTTTATTTATGGTGACTAGAACATTGAAAATTGTTTTGTCCATAAAAACTATTTTTTTTTTCTATTTTACTTGTTAGAGCATGGAAAAACTTTTTTATTCTGTTCTGAAGACCAATGGAGCAACTTTGACACAACTTTTAATTTTTGTTCGTAAACACATGAAAATGACAGATGTTAATAAAAAACAATGTACTCAGGGATGTAAGACCTGCGCCAGACTGCGCCGAAACCGCTTTCCTGCGCCAAACTGCAACAAAACAGCTATTTTTTTCAATTTTGCGCCAAAAGGCACTTAGTGCCAAAACGAAATTTATCGTGATTTCGTCGATCCAGGAAACAACAAATAACTTTTTTTAGCCTGTTAATTTCGTCAAAAAAACAAAGAAACATTGCAAAAGATCTCGAAAAACGCTCAAATTCGCCGAAAAATTGCGAAAAACATGCGCATTCGGTCAAGAAAAACACGCGATGTTGTGGAGTTTTATCGTGGCTCCGCAAACGATCGCAAGTTTTTTTTTCCCTCGAGTCATCCTACGTTCATTTTCATCGCAGCTGATTGCAAAGTTCGGAGCGGGACGTCATGTGACGTGTACTGCGCGCGTTGGGGGAGACGAATGAAAGCTGCCATAATATGTTTATTCCCAATTAATGGGAGTTTGCCTCTTATGT
The DNA here is from genome assembly GCA_964019185.1 of Maratus speculifer. NCBI lineage: Eukaryota > Metazoa > Arthropoda > Arachnida > Araneae > Salticidae > Maratus > Maratus speculifer. The sequence continues at coordinate 199,150,360 of OZ025298.1, read as the reverse complement.
CAGGGGTGATTCTTGTCCGAAATTTCCAAAAATTTAAGACATCCTCTTCCGAAAATTTGAAATTGGGTTATCAGTTCCACAGTTGCCAACTTGTACGGTTTTGTGCGCGGAGAAATGCAAATTTCGTGAAAGGATCGCCGAAAAGGCACATATTTCGTGGAAAAACGACGATTTCATCAATGTTTTTGTCAACGAACTTTGTCAAAAGATCGCTAAAAAACGCGAATTTCCTCTGCGGATCGCGAAAAACGACAATTTCACCAAATATCTTAGATAAACGCTCATTTCGTCTGAAGACTGCGGGAAAACGTCGATTTCGTCTAAAGATTGCGGATATAACGCCGATTTCGTTAAAAGATCGCGGGAAAAAATGCAGTCTTCGATAAAAGATCGCTTAAAAATATTTTGCCAAAAAATCATTGAAAAAAAAACTGCCGATTTCATAAAAAGATCACGGGAAAAACACTGATTTCGTCAGAAGATCGCGTAAAAATGACAATTTTGTTTAAAGATCGTCGAAAAAAAACGCAGATTTCATTAAAAAAAAAAAAAAAAACCCACGGAAAAACGCCTATTTTGTCAAAAGGTCACGAAAACCGATTTCCAAAAATAAAATTTCACCCAGAATCGCCCCTGTCTTATGTATTGTACATATTTTCTGTAAATTAAGTATCTTCCTGTTCTGTGTCTCTCCCGTGTCAGTGGTTAATTATTTCGCTCCTCGGCGAATCCTGCGGATAGACGGCAAATCCGAAAACAGAATGAAAGCGCGTACGAAAATCCGCTACATGTTTGTCAAATAATTACCAAAAAACGAAAAAAAGCATCCTATGCTATTTCTTTCAGACAAGCTAAAAATGTCGTGTCATCAGCCCTGAATTTTCTAGTCAACCGATTTTGATAATTATTTTTTTAAATGAAAGCTATTTATTTGTAGTTGTGCCCATTTTAATTATTTTTTAATTTATTTCCATTTTTATATTTTATTTTTAATTTTAAAAGCTTTTTCATGACATTTCTTCAAAATGGTGGCAACACAGTTTAGCTTTTCTCTCGATAATAAAAATTTATTTTCTAAAATGATTGCGTATAATTATGCACTAATTGAGTTAAAAATATATACAGGGTGATTCAGCTCGTCGGTGACAAACTTTAAGGATCGATAGAGCACACCTAGACGAACATTTTTGAATAGGGAATGTAGGGTCCCTGACGCGATGGTAAGGCGCTAGGCGCTTTCGAAAATTTGGGTGCCGAAATTCGAAACGTCATAAAAACTAGGGAAATGGTTAGATTTTCTTGCTTGTTGCGTCGAAATGATTCTGTTTGTTTAGACTTTCTTCAGTACCAATTTGATAAGCGTATCTCTTAAAACATGGATAGGGGGCGCTGCAGACTTTGGAGAGCTAGACAACAACTTTAAGCCCGTTATTTTGATAATTTAACACATGCTCGCCAAAGTTTATACTCTAACTTAAAGTTTGAACCCAAAAGTAGAGCCCTGCAAAAAGCGTAAGAGCCGGAATAAAATGTCAAAGTACAGGGTGGTCGAAACTCGAAGGCTCCTAAGAGATAAACAAACAGATTTCTTGACTTATGGCATGCATTTTCATGATTCTGTTTGCTGGGGCTCTCTGAAACTCAGTTGAACGGTACAAAAAGAAACATCGATAGGGGGCGCTTTGGGCAAAAAACATAATTCGTTGACATTTCGGACGCTAACTGGAAACGGGGCGCTACGATCAGTTAGAAACAAAACTAGAGAGTAATTTACTTATCATAAGAAGCTATTAAAACTGCAGTTTGTTTGTTTTTTTAACAAACATAGCTGGTTTCAATCATGCACAATGCGCGCAATAAAATTTACATAAGGTGATTTTTGCTGATTTATGCAAAAGATATCGTACCATATCGATATGCAAACGATACGTAATGCGTAGACGACAACGCGAGATGACGTAGTTGTATGCGCAGACACGTCTTTTGAACGTGCGGTACCTACTTAAGCTTCGGGTTACTTGTCTGCAGACCGGTAGTAGGATGGAACGGTACACAAACTCTGAATTGGCTGACATGCATTTGGCGTATGGCGCTGCTGGTTGTAATGGACGAGCCGCTCAGCGGTTGTACGCCGAGCGTTACCCCAACAGGCAAATCCCCTGCCATGCCTTCTTCGCTCGAGTACACCAGAGGTTGTCCACAACGGGATCTTTCGACGGAGGCAGGCCTGAACGGGAGCGATCAGTGAGCACCCCCGACAACGAAGAGGCTGTGCTTAACCTGGTTGAGGACAACCCAGGTCTTAGCACGAGAGATATCGCCAGACATGTTGGCATTTCGCAAGCAACTGCGTGGCGCATCTTACGTTCCCGGAATCTGCACCCCTACCACATCCAGCGGGTGCAGTTGCTCAGAGAGCAGGATTTTGGCCCTCGAGTGGAATTCTCAAGATGGTACTTGGCGATGAGATCCAGGGATCCCCGTTTTGTAAACAGCATTTTGTTTACGGACGAGTCCACCTTCAGCCGGTAGGGAATGTGGAACGCCCACAACAGTCATGTGTGGTGTGATGAAAATCCACATGAAACCAGAAGCCGAGCAGCCCAGGAGCGTTTCTCAGTAAATGTGTGGGCCGGCATTCTGGGGGATTGCCTCATTGGCCCTTATTTGTTACCTGAACGGCTGACAGGTGGAAATTACCTGATTTTCCTGGATCAAGTGCTGCCGCAGCTTCTGGAGGAGGCGCACGTACCCGAAGGTTCGCGTCGCCAGATGTGGTTCCAGCACGATGGAGCTCCGGCCCATTACACGAACGACGTGCGTCTCCATCTAAACGCAAGGTATGGCCAGCGGTGGATCGGGCGTGGGGGTCCAGTTCACTGGCCTGCCCGATCACCAGACCTCACCTGCTTGGATTTCTTCCTTTGGGGTTACCTGAAGGCCGAGGTATACCATACACCTGTCAGCAGTGCTGAAGAACTTGTGGCGCGCATTGTGGCAGCTGCAGGGCAGATCAGAGATACTCCTGGCATTGTTGGAAACACACACTCCTCAATGCGACGGAGGTGCGAAGCCTGCATCATGGCCCAAGGTCGAAATTTCGAGCATCTTCTGTAGTGTTATTTTTTGTAAATAAATTTCCAGTATCATTGATGTTTTTGGTCTAAATTTATTCAGAAGTGTTGAGCAGAGGTAGAAAATGTGTTTTCATTATTACTAACTGATCGTAGCGCCCCGTTTCCAGTTAGCGTCCGAAATGTCAACGAATTATGTTTTTTGCCCAAAGCGCCCCCTATCGATGTTTCTTTTTGTACCGTTCAACTGAGTTTCAGAGAGCCCCAGCAAACAGAATCATGAAAATACATGCCATAAGTCAAGAAATCTGTTTGTTTATCTCTTAGGAGCCTTCGAGTTTCGACCACCCTGTACTTTGACATTTTATTCCGGCTCTTACGCTTTTTGCAGGGCTCTACTTTTGGGTTCAAACTTTAAGTTAGAGCATAAACTTTGGCGAGCATGTGTTAAATTATCAAAATAACGGGCTTAAAGTTGTTGTCTAGCTCTCCAAAGTCTGCAGCGCCCCCTATCCATGTTTTAAGAGATACGCTTATCAAATTGGTACTGAAGAAAGTCTAAACAAACAGAATCATTTCGACGCAACAAGCAAGAAAATCTAACCATTTCCCTACTTTTTATGACGTTTCGAATTTCGGCACCCAAATTTTCGAAAGCGCCTAGCGCCTTACCATCGCGTCAGGGACCCTACATTCCCTATTCAAAAATGTTCGTCTAGGTGTGCTCTATCGATCCTTAAAGTTTGTCACCGACGAGCTGAATCACCCTGTATATTTACTGAGAAATATTATTAATAATGTAAATAAAATGACAGAAAATAATTTATGATAAAAATTAATGTCTAAATCAAAATAAGAGAAATTTCAAATGAGGAAAATTATGTCATTCAGCAACCAGATAAAAGGGAATTACAATATTATTATGGATGCCTTTTTCATAAACAGTAACTTTTAAAGAACATTTGAAGAGAAAATGACGTCACTATTTAAAACATCGTCTTTTTACTCATAACGATATTAGGTACTACTCTGTTATCCCGTCGACCAATTTCGCCAAATTATACAAATCGCCACATTAATAGCCAAATTATACATATTGACATAATTTTTATTTTAAATAACGAAAAAATAAATAATTAGTAGAATATTAATAAAAATATTAATAAAAAGTCGAAATAAAACATTTAATGACATTTTAAACACATGAATCGTATTTAATGTCATTGAATGTGACATTCACGATCATCCATTATTGGCATTTAATCTTATAGTTTGGCGATAATTTTTTGGTCGATGGGATAACCTAGTAGTACCCAATATTACTTTCTTTTCTTTTCTTTTTTTTTTTTTAAATAAAGCTATTTTTCTGTGAGTGCATATAAAATAAAATTTCTGAATTTCGCCGGCACTCATATTACAATTTTAACTGTAGATGTGCGAATATTTGAATGCAAAATTGTAACTGGCAAATTTGACATTTACTTTGTAAATATATTTATTATATATTGATTCAATAATGTAATTATTACTTTTGCTTTTTTTCAAACCAAATCGATCGGGTCTTTTAAACATTTCATTCGTCGAATTCGATGGGATTCCATTCGTTTTATTGTTAAATTGCATTTCCTTTTACTCAGAGTCTATAAAAAAGCGTTTAAACTAAAGAAAAAACTCGTTTTTGATGAATCTAGTCAATGAAGAAGTAGCACGTCAAATTGTATCTCTTTATTATTCCGCAATTCCAATGTCTCAGAGAGAAATTGCTATTCAATTGGATATTTCACGCCGTTCTGTTTGCTTTTATATTGATAAACACAAGAAAAATGAAGTTAGTTCATTGCAATCTAAAGGGGGTCGCCCTTCTAAAAAACTTCTATCGATTTTTTTTTTTCCTAATCGGAGGCGAAACTGAATTCTGCAATGGTAGAATCTACATTCAACTTGTTTTTTTTTTTAACTTTTTCACGATTTTGGATTATTGTCGAAGCATGTCAAAAAACATACGCGAATTTTGTCAAACGATCTCGAAATAATAAAACGTGAATTTTGTCAAAGGATCGCTAATTTCGTCACTCGAATTTCATCAATAGATCGTGAAAAACACTCTAATTTCATTAATAGATCATGAAAAATTTGTCTGTAGATCGCGAAAAGCTTGCACATTTTATCGAAAAATCACAAAAAACACTCGAATTTCATCAAAAGATCGCGAGAAAAACGTGAGTTTTCCTAAAGGATCGTTATTATCATAAAAAATTGAACAAAACACAGCCAAAAGATCGTGAAAAAAAAATCCCTTTCGGCATGGCCTATAGGCGGAGGTAGATTTCGAAAAGTTTTCATCTCAAAAAAAAAAATAAATAAATAAATAAATAATAAATAAATAAATAAAAATAAAAAAATGATTAGAGATAAACCCAGTTTAACTACTTTATTCAACCGCTTTTAAAAATTTTTAATTTCATTTTTCTGTAAGAACTGGTTTTATCAAAATCCTCTTAAACGAAATTCTACTCAAATGCCCATTTTGGCAACATATTTTGAATTATATTCTTACTTTATTAAAAAAATTGACCAATATGCTCATTATATAGTTCCTAAATAACAAAAAACTGTTAATTAAATTCGTTTGACAGCAAAATTGAATTTAAAAATGAGTAATAAAATAATCAATTTATTATTTTAATACATCCACAATTCTTTAATCAAGATTGCTTTGAAAAATTTTGTACGAAGTGCCCACTTTGACAGATTTTTTAAAATATATATTTAGCCTTTATCAAAAATCTGACCAATACGGCACATTACACAGTTCCTAAATAACGAAAAACTGTCAATTGAATGCGTTTGAGAGCAAAATTGAATTTAAAAATGAGTCATAAAATAAACAATTTGTTATTTGAATACAACCTCAATTCTTTTATCATGATCGTTTTGGGAAATTTTTTTGCGAAGTGCTTACTTTGACAGCTTTTAAAAATATGTATATTCACCCTTTATCAAAAAATCGAAGAATACGCACATTATATAGTTCCTAAGTAACAAAAAACTGTCATTTGAATGCGTTTCAGAGCAAAATTGGATTTAAAAATGAGTCATAAAATAACCAATTTGTTATTTGAATACCCACAGTTCATTAATCATGATCGCTTTGGGAAATTTTGTGCGAAGTGCCCATTTTAGCAGCCTTTTTTTAAAATATATTCTGCCTTTATCAAAAAACTGGCCACTCCGTCACATAATATAGTTCCTAAATAAGAGAACCTGTAAATTGGATGCGTTTGAGAACAAAAAAAGATTTAAAAATGATTCGGTAAAAACGCAATTTTTTTAATTTCCTCAAATTTCAATCAGGATAATTTCGTACCTATGCAGAAGTAGTGGCAAACAAGATCCATTCAAGAATATATTGGAGATCATCGGTCCAGTTTCCACACAAGATAGTAACATCACCACTGCACACCGTATCATTTGAAGCTACTGCAGTAGGTAAGTCTATGTGTAAGTATCTTCCTGCAATTTATCACCCTAACTCTTTTTCTTCATCTTCTGTATCTGCATCTTGCAATGTCTCTGTTCCTTCTTCTCGTAATGTCTCTGTTCCTTCTCGTAATGTCTCTGCTTCTTTTTCTCGTAATGTCTCTGCTTCTTTTTCTCGTAATGTCTTTGCTCCTTCTTCTAATGTCTCTGCTCGTTCTTCTCGTAATGTCTCTGCTCGTTCTTCTCGTAATGTCTTTGCTGCTTCTTCTCGTAATGTCTCTGCTGCTCCTTCTTCTAATATCTCTGCTGCTCCTTCTTCTAATATCTCTGTTGCTCCTTCTTCTAATATCTCTGTTGCTCCTTCTTCTAATATCTCTGTTGCTCCTTCTTCTAATATCTCTGTTGCTCCTCC